>CM042387.1:30046843-30454343 GCA_023634145.1 Thymallus thymallus | reverse complement strand
TGTTTGTTTGTAATTATGGTATGAGGTTTGTTGAGGGGTAATTGACTGTATCCTGTGTAAGAAATGATAGAAGAGTTGGTTCTCTGGTTCTTAGTAGGTAAGGAAACGCTCCTGTCAGTCATTCATTAGTCAGTGTGTTCCATTGCTTGCGACGTGTGTGTGTGTGTGTGTGTGTGTGTGTGTGTGTGTGTGTGTGTGTGTGTGTGTGTGTGTGTGTGTGTGTGTGTGTGTGTGTGTGTGTGTGTGTGTGTGTGTGTGTGTGTGTGTGGTTGTGTGTGTGTGTGTGTGTGTGTGTTAGCTCTTCCGTTGTCGTGTACAGGTCAGAGTAGAGCTCTGCAGGTTGCCCTGGGTCATGTCTAAAATGGATCCAGTCAGCTGGCCTGGCACATACACAGTAGGGACTCTGTGTACTGTACACAATCTGCCCTCATTGGAATGTTAATAAGCCCATTTCCGTTACTCATGCAGAGATGCATGAGGCATAGAATACTAGCTAGTGTTGGGTTTTATATGTACAGCACCAGCAGGGTGTTATTCACTTACCAAACTGAAGAAAATTAACCGACTATCTGATCTTGTCCATAAGAAAGTCGCTATCAACCTAGACTTCAGTGTAACAGCTCTCACATCAGATTTCTCAACAGTTGTGCTGGTAGAAGTTGGCCCCCTAACCACTTATAATCAACACAC
The DNA here is from genome assembly GCA_023634145.1 of Thymallus thymallus. Classification (NCBI taxonomy): domain Eukaryota; kingdom Metazoa; phylum Chordata; class Actinopteri; order Salmoniformes; family Salmonidae; genus Thymallus; species Thymallus thymallus. The sequence continues at coordinate 30,453,653 of CM042387.1, read as the reverse complement.
ATTCACACAAATGGCACACCTATAATGCTGAACGATGAATGGTTGATTTCAGGTGTTGGAACAGCACATGGACGGACGGTGGAAAGGTCATATCCATGACAACCAGAGAGGAACGGACCGGGTCGGATACTTCCCTCCGTCTGTAGTGGAGGTCATCAGCCGGAGAGCAGGTACACACACCACACACAAATCACACATGCCCGAAGTGTACACCCAGACATACATGTGCACGAAGCCACAAACGCAAACCTAAACTTGGTTCAACAATAGAATAACACACCAACTGTAAATACCTAACAGCAGCCATAACTGAGCTAAAGGTCCTGAAACAAACAGAAAAAATATACATTTATTTAGTCACATATGCAGTTTGCTGGACGGTAGCAGAGTGAACAGTCTATGTTCACTGTTGTGTGTGTGTGGTTTTGTGTAAGGCTGGATGTGTGGGTAGTCTCTGAGGTGCAGATAGTCTCTGAGGTGCAGATAGTCTCTGAGGTGCAGATAGTCTCTGAGGTGCAGGTCTGTGCAGGGAGACAGCCAGGGTTAGCTGGACTGGTGATAGAAGCTGTCTCAGAGCCTGGTGGTCCAAGACCCGATGCTTCGATACCGCTTGCCAGATGTGTGACTGGAGTCCTGATGATATTTTGGGCATTCCTCAGACACCGCCTTGAGTAGATGTCCTGGAGGGCAGGACATAACACACACACACACACACACTGTTTAATAGGATTAGCAGGGCCAAATTGGGAAGTGTCAACTCAGTTCTAATATCCTGAGACTATGTTAGGTGTGTGTGTGCACGCGTATGTTTGCGTATGTTTGCGTATGTGTGTGTGAGTGTGTGTGTGCGAACTGAAGGGAAATCCCAGTTGAAAGCTCATGTGAGTCGTTGACAGGTCCTTGCTGTGAGAGCAAACTTATCAGAGGCAAACTCGGCAATGTGTGTGGGTGTGTGTGTGTGTGTGTGTGTCTGTGTTTGTCTTTGTGTGTGTGTACTGTGACTCCCTCTGCCTTCATGGACTCACACACACTAAGAGACTAGTGTGTAGTGCTGATATGAAAGCTGTCTCTATGGGAATGAAAGCTCTTGCAGAACTGCTCTGCTACCACCATTTTGTCACATTCATTCACTAGCTATTACATAAGGACCTTGGAGATTCATACATATATTTTTCCGGTCTTCACGGTTTTATGAATCTGTCCACCTGTAAGGATATGATGCATCTCCTGTTTCTGCATTCTGCTTCTGGCCTGCAGGGGGTACTCTCTCATGTCAGGTCTCGTTGCCAAGCCAACGGCAGCAGAACTTCCAGTCAAGAGCTCCTCCCACCAGTATTGGCTCTGCCCCCCAGACTGAGGACTCCTACACCCTGTACTACGACCACGCAGGTACACACACACACACACCCTCTATGAAGTTACTTGCAGATGTTCTCGACTTCTACTACTCAAGTCAATTTCTTGGAAACAACTTGGCTTCTGATTTATTGGGGCCCTGATGACCCCCCCTAATGCCCAGACCCCCACTCCATACCCCCTTTAGTCCTGCTGAGACTTACCCTGACCTAGGGTTCTCTGGCCCCACTCTACCCGCCTGGCCCTCACTCGTCAGCACACCTCCACCAGACCTGGCTTACAGTGTGTGTGTTTGTTAGGTACCTGTACACCTGGCAGTCTCCTTTCAGCCCCAGCTAGTCCAGCTAGCCCCAGTGAGGAGATATGGGTCCTCAGGAACTCTCCCACTGGTAAGAGTGTGTTTACCCAGCAACCCAATTACCCAGACTACCCCGTGCCCTCCTGTTCACCCACTCCCCTAGATGTACCCCACTACCCCCTCTAAAAGTCAAGATTCCCGCCTATAGAGCTGCAGACCGGCCCCCCTCCAAGCGTCCCGTCCAACTGTCCATTTCCAGATAATTCCCTGATCTTGACCCAATCTAATAATCTACATTGCTGGACTGATCCTCTCTCCTTCTGGCTTCCCCTCTCTCCTTCTGGCTTCCCCTCTCTCCTTCTGGCTGCCCTCTCTCCCTCCCTTCCTGGCGAGGGTTGTGGCAGAGCCCATGGAAGCAAACTTTGCCGCTATGTTGAACTCTCTCCCTCTCCTTCTCCCTCTCCTTCCCCCCTCTCCTCATTCTCCCTCTAGCAGGAGACAGGAACAGTGTTGGTAGTGCTGGCAGCAGTCGTAGTGCTGGCAGCAGGCAGAGCTCAGAGAACGGCTTCGGACAGAACGGGGCACAAACACACACTCGCCAAACCGTCGCCGCAGTGGAGCCCCACACGGGCAAGGTGAGCATAATAACCTGCCAATTATCATTGAAATGTTATAGATATCATTAGCTTAAGTAAAGATTACACTTGGTTTCAGGAAAATACAGATGGAAAGAATATCCACGATGGTATGGACCACAAATAGCTGAACAAGGTATCCCTCTTTCTGTGTGTAGTTGGCTCCCTCTGTTGGTGAGTCCGGAGAACAGCAGTTCCTCCAGGCAGGACCAGACCCCAGCAAACAACCTGATGGACCTACAGGTCACTTACCTTGTACACTACTTACCCTTCCACTCTACCCTCTTCTCCTCTTTGTCTTTCTCTATTTTCATTAGTATACTCTGTCCTACCAACCCCAGAGACATTAGTATACTCTGTCCTACCAACCCCAGAGACATTAGTATACTCTGTCCTACCAACCCCAGAGACATTAGTATACTCTGTCCTACCAACCCCAGAGACATTAGTATACTCTGCCCTACCAACCCCAGAGACATTAGCTTGAAATAATGTCTTTACTTTTCGGTAGATATATTCTGTTTGTGTCTTTTTGTCTGTTAAACGAGCTGTATTCAGTCTGAGGTCAGACTTTTATTTTATTTTATTTCACCTTTATTTAACCAGGTAGGTCAGTTGAGAACAAGTTCTCATTTGCAACTGTGACCTGGCCAAGACAAAGCAAGGCAGTGCGACAAAAAAACAACACAGAGTTACACAGTAAACAAACGTACAGTCAATGCAGGCCAGCTGGTTAGTCTCTGATAAGGCAGGCCAGCTGGTTAGTCTCTGATAAGGCAGGCCAGCTGGTTAGTCTCTGATAAGGCAGGCCAGCTGGTTAGTCTCTGATAAGGCAGGCCAGCTGGTTAGTCTCTGATAAGGCAGGCCAGCTGGTTAGACTGACAGAGTATTCCACCGGAGACCAGGCCTACAGCGGCTAGCTACAGCGGCTAGCTACAGCAGGAAAACATCTAGCTACTTACCTCACTACATCAACAATACAGAAACCAGCTTTCTGCACAGCAACTTACCTCTCCACAAACCAATATAGACATCGGATCTCCTCACTATAAACCAACTCACCTCACTGCAAAAACCCTAGTTCCTTTATAGGGCACTACTTTTGACCAAAAGTCAAAAGACCTCGAGCTGAATTCCTCGCTCCTCCCTAGTTCCGCAGCTGGCCTGCCTTATCAGAGACTAACCAGCTGGCCTGCCTTATCAGAGACTAACCAGCTGGCCTGCCTTATCAGAGACTAACCAGCTGGCCTACCTTATCAGAGACTAACCAGCTGGCCTGCCTTATCAGAGACTAACCAGCTGGCCTGCCTTATCAGAGACTAACCAGCTGGCCTGCCTTATCAGAGACTAACCAGCTGGCCTGCCTTATCAGAGACTAACCAGCTGGCCTGCCTTATCAGAGACTAACCAGCTGGCCTGCCTTATCAGAGACTAACCAGCTGGCCTGCCTTATCAGAGACTAACCAGCTGGCCTGCCTTATCAGAGACTAACTATTGCCCTTCGCCTCCCTCCTTAGAAGCATGGAACAGAAGATAAACTTTCTGCACTTCCCATTGTCTCACTCAGTAACTTTCCATACACCAAGTCCCTATCTACCCCTCATTGACCCCAACATATACATTCCTTATACATGTAAAGTAATCAATACGTTCTAAAATGGTAACATGAATATGTATATTTCAAGCTAGAATCAAACACCATTGTGTGTCTTGACCTAAATAATCTTAAATGTAATCTGTGTCAGAGAGCAGAAGTGAAAATGTATTCAATCCGTAGCGCTGAAGATTGGAATGACAATTAAAGGCCAAGCTCCCGCGGTCACGGAGCATTTTTCTGCTGTTCTGTGGTGATTATGGATTTGCTCTGGTTTTAGTAGCGGAACAGCACTGTGATAATCAGTGTAAACAGTTAAGATAAACAGAGAGCCAATCAGCAGTGGTGTTGGGTATAATCATGTCTATGTGTAAGGACTGGCACAGACGGGGTTTCATACTAGAATCATAGCTTTTCCTGTTAATAATAATAATAATACAAAATAGTACATTTTATATCAAGACACTTTTCAAGACACTTTTCATACAAAAATAATCACACATTAAAATGAGCAAGTTTAAAAACGTATACTAAACATAAGGACAGACTAACCAGGGAAAACACTTAACATGATACATTTTATCTGATGAAATCACTGAAAGGTGCGGTTTAGACAGTAGTCTTGTAAACAGATAATGTTCTGATACACTCTTCACTCTGTATGACCGCTGTGTTCCACTTTACTGCTACACTCAGCTTCTAGATACATTGTATCACTATGGTACTTTTTACATATCTCTCTCTCTCTCTCTCTCTGTGTGTGTGTTGCTGTCTCTCTGTCTCTCTCTCTCTCTTTGTCTGCCTTGGGAGTAGAAGCATAAGTGTGTTTTGGATGTAGGGTAGATGATTGATGAGGTGTGGACAGAGGGGCCCTTTCTCCCTCTCCCTCTAGACCTCTCTCAGGTGCTTTCTTCACCCTGAAGGGAGATGGGGCCCTGACCTGTTTGGATCGAGGGAGGGAGGAGAGGGGGTGGGATCAAAACCATTGTCCCAAGTGAAAGAGAGAGGAGAGAGGCATGCTTCAGTGCTCCCGAGTGGTGTATCACATCCGGCCGTGATTGGGAGTCCCATAGGGCGGTGCACAATTGGCCCAGTGTCGGTCAGGTTTGGCCGGGGTAGGCCGTCATTGTAAATAATAATTTGTTCTTAACTGACTTGCCTAGTTAAATAAAGGTAAAATAAAAAAATATTTAAAAAAATCGGCAGTAATATGACATCTGTCAGTTGACTGGTCCCTTAGATCTACAAAATAATACACCTTCACCTCAGTCCTTCACCTCAGTCCTTCACCTCAGTCCTTCACCTCAGTCCTTCACCTCAGTCCTTCACCTCAGTCCTTCACCTCAGTCCTTCACCTCAGTCCTTCACCTCAGTCCTTCACCTCAGTCCTTCCTCATGCTTGCTGTTAGCTGTGTACATTTCATTTGGCAAAGGTTGTAATCTCTCTCCCAGGTGGTCCGCGTCATCAATTCAGTGGTGGTACTCGATTGGGGGAGCAGAGTGGCTTCATGCGTTCAGATCAGCTCCTGGTGGGCAGGGTAAGTTCAATATGGTGTGTGTGTCCGTCTGCCCGTGCCTGTGTGTCTGTGAGATAACCCTCTGTTCTCCGTCTATAGGACTCTGAGGCCATCTACCAATGGCTGTGTGAGTTCCAGCTGGAGAGCTACACTGCTAACTTCCTCACAGCAGGATACGATGTACTTACTATCAGTAGGATGACCCCAGAGGTCAGACACAGGATTCTCTTACCCATTCATACATTTATTGATTATGCTTGATTGATTGATTGATTGATTGACACATTTGAGCGCAACTGTGATATTAACACACACACACCTCTTCAATGTCTATTCCAGCATTCCAGCACAATTACCTCTATTTATGAGCATGGATAAATGTTCTGTAGTCATTGTTATCATGGACTGCCTAGTCCTGGGGTTTCCTAACCTGCTGTGTGCCTCTCCAGGACCTGACAGCCATCGGTGTGACCAAACCATGCCACCGTAAAAAGATCTCCTTGGAGATAGGCAGCTTGAACATCCCAGAGTGGCTGCCTGACTACATTCCTGTAAGATACTGTCACGTGACCTTTGAACTCTGTACACAGTTCTGGCTGATGAAGGACAGACCTTTGACACAGAAAGAGAGAGAGTTGTGCAGTAGTCTATGTAGTCTGTCGTTAATAATAATTAGTTATTCATGTTTCATTTAAAGCTTTACAATTAGTAGTAACTGTTTTTTGTCGTACAACAATTGGTCAACAAGCTCACTGTATCTCTCTCTCTCTCTCTCTATCTTTCTCTCTGTCTCTCTCTCTCTCTCTCTCTCTCTCTCATTCTGGCAGTCTGAGCTGTCAGAGTGGTTGAGTGAGATCGGTCTCCCTCAGTACCAGAAGAGACTGTGTGAGAATGGTTATGACACCATCAGCATCGTCAAGGATATCACCTGGGAAGACTTATCAGAGATAGGAATCACCAAGCTGGGTAAGAAATCATCACACAATTCTGACGCACAGATGCACTTCACATTGCAAGGTCACATGTTTAGTTTATCTGTGCGTCAGCAGTGTATGTGAGAGTTCTTGGTGTTATTTTATCTCTCTCCCCCCTACCTCTCTCTCCCCTACCTCTCTCTCCCCCCTACCTCTCTCTCTCCCCTACCTCTCTCTCTCCCCTACCTCTCTCTCCCCTACCTCTCTCTCTCTCCCCTACCTCTCTCTCCCCTACCTCTCTCTCCCCTACCTCTCTCTCTCTCCCCTACCTCTCTCTCCCCTACCTCTCTCTCCCCCCTACCTCTCTCTCCCCTACCTCTCTCTCTCTCCCCTACCTCTCTCTCCCCTACCTCTCTCTCTCTCCCCTACCTCTCTCTCCCCTACCTCTCTCTCCCCTACCTCTCTCTCTCTCCCCTACCTCTCTCTCCCCTACCTCTCTCTCCCCTACCTCTCTCTCTCTCCCCTACCTCTCTCTCCCCTACCTCTCTCTCTCCCCTACCTCTCTCTCCCCCCTACCTCTCTCTCCCCTAACTCTCTCTCCCCTACCTCTCTCTCTCTCCCCTACCTCTCTCTCTCCCCTACCTCTCTCTCCCCTACCTCTCTCTCTCTCCCCTACCTCTCTCTCCCCTACCTCTCTCTCCCCTACCTCTCTCTCTCTCCCCTACCTCTCTCTCTCCCCTACCTCTCTCTCCCCTACCTCTCTCTCCCCTACCTCTCTCTCTCTCCCCTACCTCTCTCTCCCCTACCTCTCTCTCCCCCCTACCTCTCTCTCCCCCCTACCTCTCTCTCCCCCCTCCTCTCTCTCCCCTACCTCTCTCTCCCCCCTCCTCTCTCTCCCCCCTACCTCTCTCCCCCCCCTCCTCTCTCTCCCCCCTACCTCTCTCCCCCCCCTACCTCTCTCTCCCCCCTACCTCTCTCTCCCCCCTACCTCTCTCCCCCCCCTACCTCTCTCCCCCCTACCTCTCTCTCTCCCCCCTACCTCTCTCCCCCCTACCTCTCTCTCTCCCCTACCTCTCTCCCCCCTACCTCTCTCTCCCCCCTACCTCTCTCCCCCCTACCTCTCTCTCTCCCCCCTATCTCTCTCTCTCCCCCCTATCTCTCTCTCTCCCCCCTACCTCTCTCTCTCCCCCCTACCTCTCTCTCTCCCCCCTACCTCTCTCTCTCCCCCTACCTCTCTCTCTCCCCCCTACCTCTCTCCCCCCTACCTCTGTCCGCCCCTACCTCCCTCTCTCCCTACCTCCCTACCTCCCTCTCTCCCTCTCTCCCTCCCTCCCTCCCTCCCTCTCTCTTTCTCTCCCTCTCTCTCGCTCTCTTGGTCTCTCCCAGGTCATCAGAAGAAGCTTATGTTAGCCGTGAAGCGTTTATGCGACCTGCATCGTTCCGACACACTCCGGCGTAAACCCACCACTGCCCTGGAACTGGTGGCTATCGAGCCCCCCGAGATCCCCGCCGACTGCTGCCCCCCGTCCCTTCACACCACCAGGACACCCTTCCTCTCCTTCCATGACAGCGAGCTGAGCACAGAGCTACAGAACGCCATGATGGGGAGGGCAGTAGGAGGTGGGGTGGGGGTAGGGGGGTTTGGGATGGGTGTGAGGGGTGAGTTGTCGCTCAGCCAGGAGAGCATCGGAACGCGCTCCCGCGGATCCGTGAATTCTGGGAAATCTGTAAATTCTGTGAATTTTCCGGGATATTCCCAAGAGCTTAACCAACAGACTCTGGCAACGGCTGGAGTGTACAGTCGCTCGGACGAGAGCTTGGGAGGAGGAGGTGGGAGACAGGGGGGAGGGGGGAGTCAAGGGAGAGACCTACAGAGACCCACAGAGGTGTGGTCAGACCAGAAGCGCCATCCCCAGCTCCCCACTAAACTACCCATCACCCCCCTCACCCCACCTCTCACCCCCAGCACGATGCCCCGCTTTGCCTACCCAGCCGTGCCTGTGCCCAGTAAACCCAAACCTTGCCAGTCCCCTGCCCACCCCCACCCTCACCCCCTCTCCTCACCCACCTCCCCCACTCCCCAGGCCTCCCCCACACAGAGGGCCTTCAACTACCTCCACACCCAGGAAGGAGGCACCTCCCTGTGCCAGGAAGGTCTACCCAAGCTCCAGGCTGGAGCAATCCCCCTCCCAGGACTAGGCCTCAACACAGAGGCTCTTAAGGGCCCTAAGAAACGCAGCCAGAGTCTGACCCGCTACGCTCTGTCAGATGGAGAACCGGAAGATGACGAGTCATCGCCGCAGGAATCTGTTCCCCCGGTGACCATGCCCTCGTATGCAACACTAGGACGCAAGCCAGGCCGCGGCCAATCATATTCCTCCACCGTCCAACGCCACATCAGCCGGAGCCGCTCATTCGCTCTCCGCTCTCGCCGCAAAGGCCCGCCCCCACCGCCACCTAAGAGGATAAGCTCAGTGAGTGGCAGCCAGGCCAGCGAATCAGGAGGAGCAGTAGTAATGTCAGGGCAGGTGGAGGTGGGAGGGGTGGAGACGGAGAGTGCAGGCAGTGTGAGAAGCATTGCAGCCAGGCTACAGGGGTCCGGGCCCGGGGGCAGTCCCTCTAAGGGGGTAGCGTTACCCTCCCCAGGCACCCCCACCCTCGCCTCCCTCAAACCTGTACCTGCTCTAGGGTTGGGAGGCCTGATGGGGGACGAGCGGAGGGATAGAGATGGAGGGATAGAGAGAAGCCCAGAAGAGGAGGAGGAGATAGGGAGGAAGAGTGGTTCTGTATTGGAAAGCTCTATGTCACCTCAGAGTAGTTCCAGTGAGAACCTCCCTTTCGCGGAGGAGGGCAACCTCACCATCAAACAGCGGCCCAGGATGGGAGCAGGCTTCAGGTCAGACCCTGAAATCAAACCCCAGGCTTCTCCAGAAGACCCAAAAATGCAGGCCCCAAAGTCGTTGGGGATCCCTGAGTTCAACCTCAAAGAGTCGGACACGGTCAAACGACGGCGTCAGCCCAAAGACCGGGATGCACACACACTGGACGAGATCTTCACCGCCAGCAAAGACGATGGACACACACAGCCACACACACACGGTCAGTCCAACGGCTTCCCCACACACACACACGGCCGGTCCAACGGCTTCCACACACACACTAACAGAGACAAGCAAGAGGAGGAAGCCGGTGTGAATTCAGGGAGCCGTTTACAGAGAGTAGGATTGACAGGGAAAGGCCAGAAACCACCCCTGTCCTCCAAACCAACCAGCCCTCCCCTGAAACCTGCCCTCACCCCTATACCAGCGACAGGCAACACACAGAACCATGTAACAGCCAATCAAAATACACACATAACCACCTCTATACCAGGCAATCCACAGAAACCAGTAACAGCAACCAAAGCAGGCAGTCCGCAGAGAACAGTAACATCCAGGCCAGCGAATCAGACGGCTGCTACAGTCTCTGCCTCTAGACTTCCCCAGCTCAGCTCATCCATAACCTCAGCCCCTACAGCCCATTCCCCTGGTGTGACTCTCAATGTGGTCCAGAGTGTGGCTTTCGCTGCCCCATCTTCCCCAGCCCAGGCAGCCCCCGCTCCATCCTACCACACCTCGGTGCCTCCAGGCCAGTCAGGGAGAGCAGGAAAGGCCCAGGCTGGTGAGGCCTGCTCGGAGGTGTTGGTTCAGAGGAGGCTGGATGAGACCAACACGTCGCTGGAGGCAGCGCTGAAAGTTGTTGAGAAGAAAATGGCTCAGAATGACTGCACTGACGGGTAAGACACACGCATACACACACACGTGCGTGCAGACACACACACACACACACACACACACACACACACTGTGTTAACACTCCTCTCTGTCCCCAGTGGCAGCAGCACGGTGAAAGCAGCAGGGAATATCCTGGATGACATCAGCAGCATGTTTGATGACCTCGCTGACCAGCTGGATGCCATGTTGGATTAAATCCTTCCTCTTCACTCAAGGTCATCTGAATTGGACCAGTGGGATTGGGTTGCCAGATACAAAGGGCATCTCAAATGGCCTATTCCCAGCTCTAGAATTGATTGGACTGATGCACTGATCTGCAGAGAGGAAGAGTGAGGGAAAGTGAACGGGTGGAAGAGGGGAGAGGGGAGCAATGGGGTGAGGAGAGCAGGGAGTCACAATGTAGAGAACCTCTGACTGCAGTGTGGATATCCTAAACAAACTTTATGATGACATTAGAATTTCAACGCAAGCACTTACTGAACTCGACGGATACACCTGTGGATTGTGTTGTTGGAATAGCGTCAGTGAGACCCACCCACACACACATCGGGACTGGAGCGCATAGCCCTGGATCAATGGTTTTGCTAGGCAAAGACAGCATAATAACACAGAACAATTTACTGTGTTTATTACGTAGAGCACGGGTTTATGACATAGAGCACGGGTTTATGACCAGATTTTACCAGAAAGGGAATAAGGGTCAATTTTTAACATGTATTATAAATTATATCATATTCTCATCTTAAACTTTACCCAATGTTATGTTGTGTGTCAATATTCTGAACATTATAATCTTCAATGTTACTGAAAACTGAGAATGTGTTGTTTTTACTTTGCATTTATTTGTTTTAACAAAGGGAACACATATTTTCTTCAAAATATACTATACGTGATGTTAGGAGTAACTATGGCTTTAGAAAAGTACTTTGTAATGAATTTTTTTTTTTTATATTAACATGTAATGTATGTACTGAACAAAAATATAAACACAACATGCAACAATTAACGATTTTACTGAGTTACAGATCATATGAGGAAATCAGTCAATTGAAATACATTCATTAGGCCCTAATCTATGGATTTCACATGACTGGGCAGGGGTTGCAGCCATGGGTGGACCTGGAAGGACATCAGCTCTGGTGGGCATTCCTGCCATCAGCATGCCAATTGCGTGCTTCTTCAAAATTCACACATCTGTGGCATTGTGTTGTGTGACAAAACTGCACATTTAAGAGTGGCCTTTTATTGTCCCCAGCACAAGGTACACCTGTGTAATGATAACGCTGTTTAATCAGCTTCTAGATATGCCACACCTGTCAGGTGGATGGATTATCTTGGCATTTCAGCTCATGAAACATGGGCCAACACTTTACATGTTGCATTTATATTTTTGTTCAGTATTCTATATTCTTGTTGATTGTTTGCCAGTTGGGGAAACATTTCAATTTATCTAAAAGGTGTTTGACATTATCTATATTACATTCCATGTATGTTTGTATTTATGGTTTACCAAAGTGGAAATCCGGTGTTTGCCCTTCAAAGATGGGGGGGGGGGGGTCAGTGATACAAGATGGGGGGGTCAGTGATACAAGATGGGGGGGGTCAGTGATACAAGATGGAGGGGGTCAGTGATACAAGATGGGGGGGTCAGTGATACAAGATGGGGGGGGTCAGTGATACAAGATGGAGGGGGTCAGTGATACAAGATGGGGGGGTCAGTGATACAAGATGGGGGGGGGTCAGTGATACAAGATGGGGGGGGTCAGTGATACAAGATGGGGGGGGTCAGTGATACAAGATGGGGGGGGTCAGTGATACAAGATGGGGGGGTCAGTGATACAAGATGGGGGGGTCAGTGATACAAGATGGGGGGGGTCAGTGATACAAGATGGAGGGGGTCAGTGATACAAGATGGGGGGGGTCAGTGATACAAGATGGGGGGGGTCAGTGATACAAGATGGGGGGGTCAGTGATACAAGATGGGGGGGGTCAGTGATACAAGATGGAGGGGGTCAGTGATACAAGATGGGGGGGTCAGTGATACAAGATGGGGGGGTCAGTGATACAAGATGGGGGGGGTCAGTGATACAAGATGGGGGGGGTCAGTGATACAAGATGGAGGGGGTCAGTGATACAAGATGGGGGGGTCAGTGATACAAGATGGGGGGGTCAGTGATACAAGATGGGGGGGTCAGTGATACAAGATGGAGGGGGTCAGTGATACAAGATGGGGGGGTCAGTGATACAAGATGGGGGGGTCAGTGATACAAGATGGGGGGGGTCAGTGATACAAGATGGGGGGGGGGTCAGTGATACAAGATGGGGGGGTCAGTGATACAAGATGGGGGGGTCAGTGATACAAGATGAGCGGGTCAGTGATACTTTGTAAAGAACTATTGTCAAATGAAAACCCAAATCTTCAGGTCCCGCTGAGCTGTGAAAGGTGTTGCAGTATGTTGAGTAGGCTGTGAGGTCCGTATACACACCAATTCCCCATTATTTTACTGCAGCTATTTAATTATTTGTTATTTTTCTTATTTTTTACTTAGCTGCATTGTTGGTTAAGGGCTTGTAAGTAAGTATTTCACTGTAAGGTCTACACCTGTTGTATTTGGCGCATGTGACAAATACAATTTGATTTGAATATGTTACAGTAGAACAGGCTTGGATGGTTCTAATCTACTGCATAGTGTCAGATTTCTCTACATTGAACCGATCTGTACTACGTTAACCTACAGTAAACCCTGACCTAGTTAAAGGCACAATCAGCAACTTTGTGTTTCCAATGCTGCTCCTGCACTTGTTTGGAAACTGTGGGGTCGGTCTTGTAACTGTCACTTGAATTCTGTGGTATCCCGTGCCACCCCCATTACCAAACACAAGGGGGTGGAGTTGGGCCCATTTCAGTGCCGGTTTCCATATGTATTTAACTTTCATGAAAACGCAGTTACAATCACTGCATCGACTGACGTTTTGTGTGGAGGTAAAAACAAACAAGCACATACTTGTATTTCATCTAACAGTCTGTATGCACCTTCTCTGTCATGTCAACAATATTGTATTTATATTATCGTTCATAAAACGAAAAGTCCATGATAGCATTGTAGTCATTATATAGCTGTAATATTTTTGATTAACTGTTTTGTGCTTCATGCACTGTTTATTACTTTCACCAGATAGGATGCATTCAAAATGGCACCCTAATCCCTATGTAGTGCACTTCATTTGACCAGGACCCATAGGACTCTAGGTGTCATTTGGGAATGTTACTCATCCATAGTTACTGTTACTCCAGCATTAAACAGCCAGTAGAGTCAGTAGATTATGCAGTAGAATACCCATCAATACTTCAGTCAACTGCTCGTTAACGCAAATATCTAAAATCAGCCAATCAGGTGGCAGCAACTCAATGCATTTAGGCGATCTGCTGAAGTTCAAACCAAGCATCAGAATGGGGCAGAAAGGTGATTTATGTGACTTTAAACGTGGCATGGTTGTTGGTGCCAGACAGGCTGGTTTGAGTATTTCAGAAAGTGTCTACTGGGATTTTCCTGCACAACCATCTCTAGGGATAACAAAAAATATCCAGTGAGCGGCAGTTCTCTGGGTGAAAATGCCTTGTTGAGGTCAGAGGAGAATGGCCAGACTGGTTGGAGCTGATAGAAAGGCAACAGTAACTGAAATAACCACTCGTTACAACCAAGGTATGCAGAAGAGCATCTCTGAACGCACAGCACGTCAAACCTTGAAGCAGATGGCCTTCAGCAGCAGAAGACCACACTGGGTGCCACTCCTGTCAGCTAAGAACAGGAAACAGAGTCTACAATTTGCACGGGCCCACCAATTGGACAATAGAAGATTGGAAAAACGTTGCCTGGTCTGATGAGCCCTGATTTCTGCTGCGACATTCAGATGGTAGGGTCAGAATTTGGCGTAAACAACATGAAAGCATGGATCCATCCTGCCTTGGCACACTTTGGGCCCCTTAGTACCAATTGAGCGTTGTTTAAATGCCACAGCCTACCTGAGTATAGTTGCTGACCATGTCCATCCCTTTATGACCACAGTGTACCCATCTTCTAATGGCTACTTCCAACAGGATAATGTGCCATGTCACAAAGCTCACATCTCAAACTGGTTTCTTGAACATGACAATGAGTTCACTGTACTCAAATGGCCTCCACAGTCACCAGATCCCAATCCAATAGAGCACCTTTGGGATGTGGTGGAACGGGAGATTTACATCATGGATGTGGTGGAACGGGAGATTCACATCATGGATGTGGTGGAACGGGAGATTTACATCATGGATGTGGTGGAACGGGAGATTTACATCATGGATGTGGTGGAACGGGAGATTTACATCATGGATGTGGTGGAACGGGAGATTCACATCATGGATGTGGTGGAACGGGAGATTCACATCATGGATGTGGTGGAACGGGAGATTTACATCATGGATGTGGTGGAACGGGAGATTCACATCATGGATGTGCAGCCGACAAATCTGCGGATATTGATGCTATAATGTCAATATGGACCAAAATCTCAGAGGAATGTTTCCAGCACCTTGTTGAATCTATGCCACAAAGAATTAAGTTCTGAAGGAAAAAGGGGGTCCAACCCGGTACTAGTAAGGTGTACCTAATGAAGTATATAGCTGTATTTAGTTCACCCAAATGACGTATTGGTTTCCTTACCCTGTAAAAGGTAAGACTGCAATCAATGTTTTGATTTTGTTCCCCTAACCACTGTCTCCAAATGCTAATTTATGTAATTTTGGCAAACTATTACTCATTCTTAAACGGTTTGTACTGTACACAACCTTAAGTACGGTGTTAGAGTAAGTACAATACTTTTACGCTGTATTTACAGGAATAGTAAAAACAGTAAAATTACGTTTTCCTTCTAGGCTTCATTCTCACATCAAAACATAGTTCTAGATCACTGACTTGCTGATTGGTCTCTGTTGTTCTAGAGCACTAGCTCCTGACTTGCTGATTGGTCTGTTGTTTCTGATGCACGCCCACCTGCTTACTCATCAGGTTACTATTTACACCATTAAAAAGGAGAATTTATACCGAAACACTGTTTTCCTTTGAGATCCCACAGACACACGTAAAAAATAAAGACAGACATGTTTGATCCCACATTTATAACAGTCATCCTCATCAAGACATTTGACAACTCAGCCCTTCTACCGTACACAGCCAGTAGCTCTCCAGGACCAGAGTTGGAGTTGGCCCTGGTCTATACTGCAGGGCCTATGATGACTGATACACTAACACCCTGGACCAGAGCTAACTGACACATATACAGTAGGAACTGACTGATACACTGTACAGTAGGCTAATACTCCATTCAACCCAGAGAGATTCTGGAACAGTCTTCAAATACATTTTCAAACAAATTGAGGAGACATAACAGTAGACAACACTCAAAATACAATTTCCTCATGTAATTTATGTACAAATCTAATAAAAGAAACATGAAAATAATAGTAATTCTTTAAAACGTTGACAATGGCAGGAAAACAAATTATATCACAACGATAAAAATAACATAGGATTTTACAATAGTGGTGATTGAACACCAGTTTGGACAGGTTGTTAACTCAGGAATGCTTCAACTTTACAGTTAGAAACAATGGTTTACTTTGGGTTCAAAAATCAAGAATCACATGCCTCAGTCCCTTTAAACCATGATATGATCACCACATTTAGAACAGAGAATCTCATGTCTTCTGAATTCCCCATCCAGAATGAGTTCTACATTTTAACAATTGACACACTTCAAAAAGACATGGAAAGTAAACCAGTGGTCAGCATTGGAATGTTACAATTCCTGAGCAAATTCAGTGATATCTGCTAACCAGACGTGTAGATCTCTCATTATGCGATAAATGGTCAGACAATGGTCTTGTATTGCTAAGAATTCAACAGATTGTTAGTCATTCATTAAGGGCTGGATTTAATCCGTATCGCGGAAGATCCAGGTTAAAATTTAAAGGTAACCGACATATACAGTGTTTACTGTGAATGCAGTCTTGTGAATGCAGTCTTGTGAATGCAGGAACGTTGCCTTTCAACTTTAAATCGAGCTATAAGGTGGATCTTCCACGTTACGGATTGAATCCACCCCTTAGTCAGAATTACTAAAGCATGAAAGTCTCTGGAAAAGAAGTTTGATTAATCTTAACTCATCCACAAAAGCTCAATCAGTCCCAGCTTGCTATTGGCTCGCTTGTGATTCTACAAGGATGTATTGTGACCAGCAACCAATCAGATTGCAGATAGACTGACAATAAGATTTGACACGCCTTATGATATACACACATATATCATATCACTAGATGGATTACTCTAGTAATATGTCCAGTCTTATTTTCCATCATTTTATTTCTACTCTACTAGATGTAAACTGTACATTTTTTTCCATCTTTAAATTGTTAATTACATTGTTTCTTATTCAGGAGTGGTGTTTCAATTATAAAGTGGAAAATCCCTCAATTAGCACATGAAAATCATGAAATCACAAAATATTAACACTGTTCACATCATACATAGTTGTGTGTGTGTGTCTGCATGTGAGAGAGAGAGAGAGGGAGAGGGCAAGAGAAAGGAAGGAAGGAATGAAGGAAGGATTTACAGGTTACTGAAGAGTTCGTTCCTCTTGCTCCAGTCCATGGCAGGGGCCTTCTTGGATGAGCGTTTCTGGTGAGCTCTCTCCTTGGCCTGGGCTAGAGACATGCTGAGGGCTAGGCTTGCATTAGGCTCCTTACCTGGAGCCACCTGTACCTACACACACGGAGAGAGAACATTGTGCGTTACTCCATATGCAAAATTGCCATGGGGGATCGGGGGGCCCCAATATTCAAAACAGGTCGATTCAATAAATAAAATAAAAGGTTGGGGGGCCCCCTCCATATAGACCCCTCCATAGACCCCTCCACATAGACCCCTCCACATAGACCCCTCCATATAGACCCCTCCACATAGACCCCTCCACATAGACCCCTCCACATAGACCCCTCCACATAGACCCCTCCACATAGACTCCCTCCTTTTTTTTACCTTTATTTTACTAAGCAAGTCAGTTAAGAACAAATTCTTATTTTCAATGACGGCCTAGGAACAGTGGGTTAACTGCCTTGTTCAGGGGCAGAACGACAGATTTTTATCTTGTCAGCTCGGGGATTCGATCCAGCAACCTTTCGGTTATGGGCCCAACACTCTTACCACTGGGCTACCTGCCGCCCAAATAGACCCCTCCATATAGACCCCTTCATATAGCCCTTCTGTAAATAGGCCATCCTACTACCTCATCCCCTTATATATTTTTTTTTACTTCCGCTCAATTTTGCACTCCAGTATCTCTATTTGCACATCATCATTTGCACATTCCATCATTCCAGTGTTAATGCTAATCTGTAATTTATTTCACCACTATGGCCTATTTATTGTTCTACCTTCCTAACCTAACTGCATTTTGCACTACATTTACACTCTGTATATAGATTTTCTATTGTGTTATTGACTGTACGTTTGTTTATTTCCCATGTGTAACTCTGTTGTTTTTTGTCGCACTGCTTTGCTTTGTCTTGGCCAGGTCGCAGTTGCAAATGAGAACTTGTTCTCAACTGACCTACCTGGTAAATAAAGGTGAAATAAAAAATAAAAATAAATATAGACCCCTCCATATAGAGCCCTCCATATACACCCCTCCATATAGAGCCCTCCATATAGAGCCCTCCATATAAACCCCTACACATAAAGCCCTCCACATAGACCCCTCCACATAGACCCCTCCACATAGACCCCTCCACATAGACCCCTCCACATAGACCCCTCCACATAGACCCCTCCACATAGACCCCTCCATATAGACCCCTCCATATAGAGCCCTCCATAGAGCCCTCCATAGAGCCCTCCATAGAGCCCTCAAGAGAGGCATAGAAATGTCAAACTGCAGAATTGCAGAAAATGTGTTTTAAAATGCTGGACCCCCCAGTCTACTGTTCGTCCCCCACAATATCTACACCACAATGTTGCCTTTGTGTTACTACATATTCCACTGACTGCGCATCACACACACAAACACAAACTGGTACCTCTGGTGGAGGGGTGCTGGCAGCGGATGTGGGTAGAGAAGCAGTGGAGGAGGTGCTGGATGTAGACGCACTGACAGACACCTTAGGCTTTCCCTCTACTGCTACCTTCCCATCCAGCTGTAGAGATAAGAGACACACATTTGAAAACACAGCTTACATACACCTTAATATTCACCTGTACAGACACACACCTTGATTACCTGCATCACACACACACACACATCAGCTAAACACACCTCAGAAACATACAGTACCAGTACGTTGACGTCACAGCCATCACCAGTAGGTGTGCTACATCACTGTGGCCACAAGGGGTCAGGATTCACCCTACTCACAGCAACCTGTGTGATTCTATCAACTGGCAACACACCAACATTGATCTGGTGCAGTTTTTTTTTATTTGCTGCTGAACATTGACTTTGATACCCATCACCTGCTCAGAAACATTATGATGTTTATGTTTTCTACTCTCAGTTCTGTAGCCCTGAGTTAGTGGGATAGTCGAAAGCTAGTCGGATAATTAGCCATCTCATCTCATTAGCATAATCCCCAGCACGCCTCAGGAATTAGAGGCTCCCAATCCCAGAGAGAGGGGGGGAGAGAGAGGAAGCACACTGGCCCATTGTCCACCGCTCTGATCAACAGTTACCATGGCGACAGGGTCAGCCACGATATCATCGCTGCCAATCCCCAAAGGCTTGTTCCCAGGGTGTCATGGCTTATTTGACAGCCAGGGTCAAATCTTGTTGTGCGTCCCAAATGGCACCCTATTACCTATTAAGTGCACTACTTTTGACCAGAGCCCAATGGTGCACTGTAAAGGGGATAGGATGTCATGTTGACCCTCCCTCACTCTGGGACACAGCCTTAGTGTCACTGCTCTAGATCGGTCTGCTCTCAATGAGGTATGATTATAGTGGATGGTACTGTCACACTCCCCACCTTATCTAGGTTTCTGATTTACCAATTCAATATTTAAAGCTTTGAGACAAACTCAGAATCATGTGACCGTGTAAGGCGGGGAGAGAGAGAGAAAAAGAGAGAGAGAGAGAGAGAGAGAGAGAGAGAGAGAGAGAGAACCATAGTGATAAAATGTATCTAGAAACTGAGTGTAGCAGTAAAGTGGAACACAGCGATCACACAGAGAGATAAGAGTCAGGCCGATACCCGCTAATTATCAAAAGCCAGAGAAGAGCCGTTAAATTCTACAAAAAGGAAGCGATTCCCAAACCTAAAATAACAAAGCCATCACCTACAGAGAGATGAACCTGGAGAAGAGTCCCCTAAGCAAGCTGGTCCTGGGGCTTTGTTCACAAACACAAACAGACCCCACAGAGCCCCAGGACAACAACACAATTAGACCCAACCAAATCATGAGAAAACAAAAAGAGAATTACTTGAAACATTGGAAAGAATTAACAAAAAGTTACACAGTGGCAGAATACCTGACCACTGTGACTGACCCAAACTTAAGGAAAGCTTTGACTATGTACAGACTCAGTGAACATAGCCTTGCTTTTGAGAAGACCTGGCTCTCAAAAGAAGACAGGATATGTGCACACTGCCCACAAAATGAAGTGGAAACTGAGCTGCACTTCCTAACTTCCTGCCAAATGTATGACCATATTAGAGACACAGAATCTCTCAGATTACACAGATCCACAAAGAATTTGAAAACAAATCCAATTTTGATAAACTTCCATATCTACTGGGTGAAATACCACAGTGTGCAATCACAGCAGCAAGATTTGGGCTCCCAAGTAGCGCAGCGGTCTAAGACACTGCATCTCAGTGCTAGAGGCATCACTACAGACAACCTGGTTCAAATCCAGACTTTATCACAACCGGCGCACAATTGGCCCAGCGTCGTCCGAGTTTGGCTGGTGTAGGCCGTCATTGTAAATAAGAATTTGTTCTTAACTGACTTGCCTAGTTAAATAAAGGTTAAAAAATTTAGCAAATAAAGAAAAACCCTTGAATGAGTAATATTCCAAACTTTTGGCCCCCAGTGTATGTTGCCCATGCCAATAAAGCCCCTTGAATTGAATTGAATTGAAATGAGAGAGAGAGAGACAGAGACGGAGTGAGAGACGGAGAGAGACAAAGAGAGACAGAAAACTTTTGGTTTAGGATGAGAAAAACGTTTTCCAGGATAACCGTCCTAATCTCTATCCAGGAATGTCCACTTTGGTGATAGGAGCCTGGGAGAAGCAACCCCCCCCCCCCCCCACACACACACACACACACACACACACACACAGTCCTCACCTCCTCTTCTGCTCCTCCATTGGACACAGGTTCAGGAAGAGGTCCTAAAGGAAAAGCCAATCATATGACCGGTTCAACAGTGGAACAATATATAGTTTATTTACCATTATATATAGCGGGTGAAATAAGTATTGAACACGTCACCATTTTTCTCAGTAAATATATTTCCAAAGGTGCTATTGACATGAAAGTTTCACCAGATGTTGGTAACAACCCAAGTTATACATACATACAAAGAAACCAAAACAAATAAGTTCAGAAATTAAGTTTTGTGTAATAATGTGAAATGACACAGGGGAAAAGTATTGAACACATGAAGAAAGGGAGGTGCAAAAAGGCATGGAAAGCCAAGACAACAGCTGAAAACTATCAATAATTAAAAAGCAATTCAGCCCTGTCAGTGCAAATTAATATCAGCTGGTTCAGTCCCAACTGATGGCCTACAAAAAGGTCTCATTGCCAAGGTGTCACACAAGACACATCTCATGATGGGTAAAAGCAAAGAGCTGTCTCAAGACCTTCGCAACCTAATTGTTGCAAAACTTAATGATGGCATTGGTTATAGGCGCATTTCTAAGCTTCTGAATGTTCCAGTGAGCACTGTTGGGGCCATAATACGGAAGTGGAAAGACAGGTGCTCCTCGCAAGATTTCTGACAGAGGAGTGAAAAGAATAATCAGAAGAGTTGTCCAAGAGCCAAGGACCACTTGTGGAGAGCTTCAAAAAGACCTGCAATTAGCAGGTACTGTTGTCTCAAAGAAAACAGTAAGTAATGCACTCCACCGCCATGGCCTGTATGCACGCTCACCACGTAAGACTCCATTGCTGAAAAAAAAGCATGTTGAAGCTCGTTTAAAGTTTGCTGCACAACATTTGGAAAAGCCAGTGAAATACTGGGAGAATATAGTGTGGTCAGATGAGAGCAAAATTGAACTGTTTGGATGTCATAATACACACCATGTTTGGAGGAGAAATGGCACTGCACATCACCCTAAAAACACCATACCAACAGTGAAGTTTGGAGGTGGGAACATCATGGTGTGGGGCTGCTTTTCAGCAAATGGTACTGGCAAACTTCACATACAGTGGGGAGAACAAGTATTTGATACACTGCCGATTTTGCAGGTTTTCCCACTTACAAAGAATGTAGAGGTCTGTAATTTTTATCATAGGTACACTTCAACTGTGAGAGACGGAATCTAAAACAAAAATCCAGAAAATCACATTGTATAATTTTTAAATAATTAATTTGCATTTTATTGCATGACATAAGTATTTGATCACCTACCAACCAGTAAGAATTCCGGCTCTCACAGACCTGTTAGTTTTTCTTTAAGAAGCCCTCCTGTTCTCCACTCATTACCTGTATTAACTGCACCTGTTTGAACTCGTTACCTGTATAAAAGACACCTGTCCACACACTCAATCAAACAGACTCCAACCTCTCCACAATGGCCAAGGCCAGAGAGCTGTGTAAGGATATCAGGGATAAAATTGTAGACCTGCACAAGGCTGGGATGGGCTACAGGACAATAGGCAAGCAGCTTGGTGAGAAGGCAACAACTGTTGGCGCAATTATTAGAAAATGGAAGAAGTTCAAGATGACGGTCAATCTCCCTCGGTCTGGGGCACCATGCAAGATCTCACCTCGTGCGGCATCAATGATCATGAGGAAGGTGAGGGATCAGCCCAGAACTACACGGCAGGACCTGGTCAATGACCTGAAGAGAGCTGGGACCACAGTCTCAAAGAAAACCATTAGTAACACACTACGCCGTCATGGATTAAAATCCTGCAGCGCACGCAAGGTCCCCCTGCTCAAGCCAGCGCATGTCCAGGCCCGTCTGAAGTTTGCCAATGACCATCTGGATGATCCAGAGGAGAAATGGGAGAAGGTAATGTGGTCTGATGAGACAAAAATAGATATTTTTGGTCTAAACTCCACTCGCCGTGTTTGGAGGAAGAAGAAGGATGAGTACAACCCCAAGATCACCATCCCAACCGTGAAGCATGGAGGTGGAAACATCATTCTTTGGGGATGCTTTTCTGCAAAGGGGACAGGACGACTGCACCGTATTAAGGGGAGGATGGATGGGGCCATGTATCGCAAGATCTTGGCCAACAACCTCCTTCCCCCAGTAAGAGCATTGAAGATGGGTCGTGGCTGGGTCTTCCAGCATGACAACGACCTGAAACACACAGCCAGGGCAACTAAGGAGTGGCTCCGTAAGAAGCATCTCAAGGTCCTGCAGTGGCCTAGCCAGTCTCCAGACCTGAACCCAATAGAAAATCTTTGGAGGGAGCTGAAAGTCCGTATTGCCCAGCGACAGCCCCGAAACCTGAAGGATCTGGATGGAGGAGTGGGCCAAAATCGCTGCTGCAGTGTGTGCAAACCGGTCAACAACTATAGGAAACGTATGATCTCTGTAATTGCAATCAAAGGTTTCTGTACCAAATATTACGTTTTGCTTTTCTGATGTATCAAATACTTATGTCATGCAATAAAATGCAAATTAATTACTTAAAAATCATACAATGTGATTTTCTGGATTTTTGTTTTAGATTCCGTCACTCACAGTTGAAGAGTACCTATGATAAAAATTACAGACTTCTACATGCTTTGTAAGTGGGAAAACCTGCAAAATGGGCAGTGTATCAAATACTTGTTCTCCCCACTGTAATTGAAGGAAGGATGAATGGGCAAATTTACCGAGACATTCTTGACAAACATCTGCTGCCATCTACCAGGATGATGAAGATGAAACGAGGGTGGACATTTCAGCAAGACAATGATCCCAAACACACAGCCAAGGAAACTCTCAATTGGTTTCAAAGAAAGAAAATAAAGCTGCTAGAATGGCCCAGCCAATCACCTGACTTAAATCTCATTGAAAATCTATGGAAAGAACTGAAGATCAAGATTCATAGAAGAGGCCCACAGAACCTTCAAGATTTGAAGACTGTTTGTGTGGAAGAATGGGCCAAAATCACACCAGAGCAATGCATGCGACTAGTTTCTCCATACAGGAGGCATCTTGAAGCTGTCATTACCAACAAAGGCTTTTGTACAAAGTATTAAATAAATATCAGTAAGTGTGTTCAATACTTTTTCCCTGTGTCATTTCACATTATTACACATAACTTAATTTCTGAACTTATTTGTTTTGGTTTCTTTGTATGTATGTATTACTTGGGTTGTTATCAACATCTGGTGAAAATGTCATGTCAATAGCACCTTTGGAAATATATTTACTGAGACAAATGGTGACGTGTTCAATACTTATTTCACCCGCTGTATATATTTAACTAGGCAAATCTTAACGCTACAGCATACAATGACATTCTAGATGATTCTGTGCTTCCAACTTTGTTACAACAGTTTGGGGAAGGCCCTTTCCTGTTTCAGCATGACAATGCCCCCGTGCACAAAGCGAGATCCATACAGAAATTATTTGTTGAGATCGGTGTGGAAGAATTTGACTGGTCTGTACAGAACCCTGACCTCAACCCCATCGAAGACCTTTGGGATGAATTGGAACGCCGACAACGAGCCAGGTCTAATCGCCCAACATCAGTGCCCGACCTCACTAATGCTCTTGTGGCTGAATGGAAGTAAGTCCCTGCAGCAATGTTCCAACATCTAGTGGAAAGCCTTCCCCGAAGAGTGGAGGCTGTTATAGCAGCAAAGGGGGACCAACTCCATACTAATGCCAATGATTTTGGAATGAGATGTTCGACGAGCAGGTGACACATACTTTTGGTCATATAGTGTAGATTCAGTTAAAGGGAGAGTGTGTGTGTGTGTGTGTGTGTGTGTGTGTGTGTGTGTGTGTGTGTGTGTGTGTCCATATACTTTTGGTCATATAGTACTTAAATGGAACCACAGTCTTTTTTCTGTCCTGTATTATGTCAGTGTTATTGTTGACTGTAATATATCTGAATAAATGGTTTGATTTCAGTGCCCGACTCTTAAGAGACTTTTGCTTCCTCCACACCCCAGCTGTCACAATAATACTGTTGCTATGACTTCATCTTGGCTTGGTCTAGTTCTCTGATAGTCAGTCGATATTCATGTAATAATAAGGAGTTCCCGTCGACCACAAATGGGGGAAAACAAACATTCTTTCCCATTGACCCCCATTGTCAATAACCCTCATTAACTTTAAGCATCAGTTGTCAAAGCTGCTTATCGATCACTGCACCTGTATATAGCCCTTCTGTAAATAGCCCACACTACTACCTCATCCCCATATTCTATTTATTTTTGTTATTTTCACAAATCTTGCACTCCAGTATATCTATTTGCACATCATAATTTTCACATCCTTCATTCCTGTGTTAATGATGATAATCTGTAATTTATTTCACCACTATGGTCTATTTATTGTCCTACCTCCTAACCTTACTGCATTTTGCACTACATTTTGCACTCTGTATATAGATTTTCTATTGTGTTTTTGACTATGTTTGTTTACTGTGTAAATCTGTGTTGTTTTTGTCACACTGCTTTGCTTTGTCTTGGCCAGGTCGCAGTTGCAAATGAGAACTTGTTCTCAACTGACCTACCTGGTTAAATAAAGGTGAAATAAAAAATAAATTAAAAAAATTGTAAAAGAGCCAACTTCGTTGCTGTTTTTTTGTTATGGTAGAAATAACAAACCATGGTGAAAAGCTGCTGTGTTGTTCAATGTCAATGTAACCAGGTCAGGAATTCCCACCTACGGTTAGCAACACTCCCACGTAGGGAAATAGAGCCTGCGAGAAGAGCTTGAGGCTTCAGGCTATATGGTGTAGGAAAGTGGGGACTCTCCCGGACGTAGCTATGTGTATGGAAAACATTTAATCACAGGTAAGACATTTAACTTGTTTAGTCTTGTAACTCTACTCACTACTCACTTTATTGTCCATTTGTTTTGGTCTTGGCTACTTTATTGTTCTGGTCAGTAGCTAGCTAGCACTCCCTCACGTGGCTGCTAGCACCATCATGAAAAGGGGCATGAGGGAAGCCCTACAACAGTGGTCACCAACCGGCCGATCTTCAAGACATTCCTATCGATCACCAAACATTTCTGTAGAAAAGCCAACGATAATATTTCATTTGTCTTGTGCTGTTGGCGGTAGATGCACTTGACTCCGAAGCCCTGCGCACCGGGTAGACAAAGCGTTCCCATTTTGAACCATTTAATATGTTTCTCGAGTGCGCCTACTGCGCTGGCCAATCAGATAGCTCAAATCACCATGCCTACAGCTTCCACGACCCCGGCAAAGTTTGATACTAGCCTATGTGAGATTTCATAACATTTAAAACCTTGACCAGAGAGAGATTGTCAAAGGATACAGCAAAGAGCTGCTGTTTTTATGAGTGAGTTCATGTCTAAGTTTTATTCAGCACTGTCAACACTGTTTTTAGTCAACACAATTATAAAACATGCTTCTCCCTACTTCCCCTCACACTGCAGCTGCAATGAATGAAGTGTATCGATAGCCCTGCGTTTTTATTATTATTAGCTTCTCGTTGTGTTTATTTGAATATCAAGGAATACTTCACTTTCTCTAGTCATAGGAACAACATTAATTAGTGCATGAGGCAGATGCGGTGCGAATCGAGTTTCGCCATCAGGTGGAAGATGGGTGTCCCCTCTCTTTGGTCAGTGTCACCAGAGGAAAGGAAGACTAATGCCTTGTTCAAAACACCTGGGAACTCGGAAATCTCTTGAATTCCGAGCGCTTAAGACAACTGGGAACTCTGAACGAGATCCGACTGGGAAAACTCTTTTGAACGGTCATCCAACTCGGATTTCAAAATCGGAAATTCTGGCATCTTTCTAGAGCTCCGACTTTCCGACCTGAAGATCAGGTACTTCACAACCCTCATTCCTACAGAACTGTTTTTATTACGTTAATGTTAAATTTAAGCCATGTTTTGAAAACATTCAGAGCAGTAGATCTCGGCTGGCTGTTTGACTGTGAAAGTGATCTTGACTGAGGTTGGCGACCACTGATCTACAATATTATAATATTACATATTACATTTCCCTAAGTAGTAAGAAAATCATCTTTAGACATGTTTTACTTTTCTTAAAATTGAGTTTTGTAATTGACTAAATCAACCAGACAACAAGAAAATTGCGTTTGAAAAAATGTGAAGTTTTTGCTGTGAGCTAAAGGGGTAACCTAGGTAACCACAGGTTTTTTCCCCACAGGCCGCAAATGTTAATACCGACTGGGACTACGGCCAGCCAACCGGTCCTCCACCCCTAACTTCAGTTTAATCATTAACTTCAACAAGGCCACCATGTGTGCGTGTGTGTGTGTACGTTTGGAGAAACAGTACTACTTGAAGACTTTTTATTAATTCATATGGAAGTCTCTCACTTCCTTAATCCTTCCTAGTACATTTCTACTGAACTAAACCATGACCAAATGACAGAAAGAGTCACGGGAATCTGCCCGACAAGTGTTTTCCAAGGATATAGTGTGTGTTTGTACCTGTGAGGTGGACCTCAGTAGGAATGACGTTGCAGCTGTTGAAGAAAGCCTCTGCCTCACGACCCACCACCAGTAGACTGGTCTCCTCACCCCCAGCCTTAATGGCTGCTACTACCTCACTGTGCTGCATCCCTGCTACTGACATACTGTTAACCTGGTGGGAGAGAGAGACAGAGATTATATAAATACTTTGACAATGTAAGTAATTTAACTTGCCATGTCAATAAAGTCTACTGAATTGAAATTGAGAGACAGACAGCAAGAGAGAGAGAGAGAGAGAGAGAGAGAGAGAGAGAGAGAGAGAGAGAGAGAGATCAAAAAAGTACAGATGTCCAGTACATCCACCATGATAACACAGCGAGAACAGTGAGACAATAGTTGATATGAATGGAATCTCTCTGACTTCCACACTGATCAAACAACAGATCAGAGTCATTATACACTCTATGCCTGATCCCAGTGTGTGTGTACTATATACCCAAGAATGGTAGCTCACAAACGTGCCTGGTTAGTATAAAGCATTAGTTAGACTTACTGCCTTGACCTTTGTTAGACACTGTTTTAAGTCAGTGTAATTGGAGTGTAATTCACGTCAGAGACAGACAGTGGTCTTATTACGACATGAGGACCAAGGGCTGAAAAACAGCAGTATCAAGGACTGTTTCCCCTTCACACACCACTGGCCTTGAAAAACTATTTTTGTGTCCCTCCCTACCTCCTTCCCTCCCTCCCTTACTCACTTTCTCCCACACACAAACTCACTTCCCAGCAGTGCATTACCTAATCCCAGTACTGATTACCATCCCCACTTTGCCACTGATGTAATGAGATTACAGCACACACATTCATCCTCAAGGCCAGCACGTCCCATTCCCACAGTAAGACAAAAACACATACACCTCAACCATCTGATTATCATATCGATGCCTTACATACTATCTGTACAATAGAGAAGACATCATGTTTGTACAAGTTGATAAGGGTGAAGACAGACAGTACCAGAAGAATATTACCCAGCATTCCTAATTTGGTTAAGGGATAGGGATAAGAGGGATGTGCTGCTGAGTAGTTGGCTTAATAAAAACGTCATGTACAGAGTCTCTGTTTGTACAGTAAAGATATAGGTACCTGTACTATCTTGTCCTGCGGTTTGAGGCCAGCTTTGTCAGCAGGAGATTCCTCATCCACAGCTCTAATGTACTGGCCTGGTTTAGACTTCTCACTGTGCAGGTTGAATCCATAGCCCGTCTCACCCTTCTTCATCGAGCACAGACGAGGACGCAGCTCTGCCTTCGAGTCCTACAGGAAAAACAGATCTAGTTAACCACATATCTAGGTTGCTATAAAGAGCCCTACAGAGACAGAAAACAAATCTATTTAAAACACAAACACTATGCCTAGAGAGAGTGAGAGAGAGAGAGAAAAGGCATGTCTAGTTCAGAACATATGCTGTTAGAAAAGAGCGAAATAGCAGATTGCTCATCATAAAGAGAAAAGTTTGCACCAAACCAACACCAAATTGTAAACACAAAGTTAGAGAACACAGAGAGAACACTCCATGACAGATTTACACCAGAGACAGGGATCTTGGACAATTAAAACGTTGCTCTGTGTTTTATTAGTGCAAATGTGGAATATAGAGATGGCTAGTAATGAAAACGGACATGAATCGTATTGGATCTATTGCAGCTGCTGTTACTAAATACTGACCAACCAAGCATACTTCACTTTTCCTCTAAGAATACTATAGCTGCTACATACTTGCTTCTACATACTATAGTTCTATGAGTACGAACAGTAGGATAATACTGTATCTAAGAGGAGCAGTTCAGACTCCAGGCCGTCATTGTAAATAAGAATTTGTTCTTAATTGACCTGTGTGTGGCTTGCGGTTGTGTGAGAGCGGTGTGCGTGCATGTGTTAAACTCTGTGTCTCACGTGAGTGACAAGGATTCCTGGAGTGTCTAGCTGAGCTCTGGACTGGCTAATCCAGGAGTGGCCATATCCTGGGCTAAGCACTTAATCCCACTAGAAGTGGAGACAGGCTAACAGCTACATAGGAGTGTAACTGCGGAAAGGGGAATGAGGTCATCAACAGCACAGCCAGAGAGAGGTTAGAAACCTAACCTCCATGTTGGCACCAACCAAACCCTCTATGCAAAACATTCTCATTCAGAACCAGACTACAATTGTTCTCGGGAAATGACAGTTGGTCCCAATATCGCATCAATTAGTACAGAAGTCGGAAGTTTGCATACACTTGGGTTGAAGTCATTAAAACTCATTTTTCAACCACTCCACAGATTTCATGTTAACAAACTATAGTTTTGGCAAGTCGGTTAGGACATCTACTTTGTGCATGACAAGTAATTATTCTAACAATTGACAGATTATTTCACTTATAATTCACTTTATCACAATTCCAGTGGGTCAGAAGTTTACATAGACTAAGTTGACTGTGCCTTTAAACAGCTTGGAAAATGCCAGAAAATTATGTCATGGCTTTAGAAGCTTCTGATAGGCTAATTTACATAATTTGACTCAATTGAAGGTGTACCTGTGGATGTATTTCAAGGCCTACCTTCAAACTCAGTGCCTCTTTGCTTGACATCATGGGAAAATCAAAAGAAATCAGCCAAGACCTCAGAAAGAAAATTGTAGACCTCCACATGTCTGGTTCATGCCTGAAGGTACCACGTTCATCTGTACAAACAATAGTACACAAGTATAAACACCATGGGACCACGCAACCGTCATACCGCTCAGGAAGGAGATGCATTCTGTCTCCTAGAGATGAACGTACTTTGGTGTGAAAAGTGCAAATCAATTCCAGAACAGCAGCAAAGGACCTTGTGAAGATGCTGGAGGAAACAGGTACAAAAGTATCTATATCCACAGTTAAACAAGTCCTATATCGACATAACCTGAAAGGCTGCTCAGCAAGGAAGAAGCCACTGCTCCAACACCACCATAAAAAAGCCAGACTTCGGTTTGCAACTGCATATGGGGACAAAGATCGTACTTTTTGGAGAAATGTCCTCTGGTCTGATGAAACAAAAATAGAACTGTTTGGCCATAACAACCATCATTATGTTTGGAGGAAAAAGGGGGAGGCTTGCAAGCCGAAGAACACCATCCCAACCATGAAGCACGGGGGTGGCAGCATCATGTTGTGGGGGTGCTTTGCTGCAGGAGGGACTGGTGCACTTCAGAAAATAGATGGCATCATGAGGAAGGAAAATGATGTGGATATATTGAAGCAACATCTCAAGACATCAGTCAGGAAGTTAAAGCTTGGTCGCAAATGGGTCTTCCAAATGGACAGTGACCCCAAGCATACTTCCAAAGTTGTGGCAAAATGGCTTAAGGACAACAAAGTCAAGGTATTGGAGTGGCTATCACAAAGCCCTGACCTCAGTCCTATAGAAAATGTGTGGGCAGAACTGAAAAAGCGTGTGCGAGCAAGGAGGCCTACAAACCTGACTCAGTTACACCAGTTCTGTCAGGAGGAATGGGCCAACATTCACCCAACTTATTGTGGGAAGCTTGTGGAAGGCTACCTGAAATGTTTGACCCAAGTTAAACAATTTAAAGGCAATTCTACCAAATACTAATTGAGTGTATATAAACTTCTGACCCACTGTGATGAAAGAAATAAAAGCTGAAATAAATCACTCTCTACTATTATTCTGACATTTCACATTCTTAAAATAAAGTGCTGCTCCTAACTGACCTAAGACAGGGAATTTTCATTAGGATTAAATGTCAGGAATTGTGAAAAACTGAGTTTAAATGTAAAGTTGTGTTGGCTAAAGTGTATGTAAACTTCCGACTTCAACTGTATATGGCTTTGGAATGGTTCAACACTAATGAGAATAGCAAGGGAAGACTGGAAATGTAGTCAGATTTATTGAGCCAGGTTGAGGACAAAACGCCCTGGTTACTAGTGATATCTGAGACGGTGATGAATCCCATTCCAGTCATAACTAATGGCACAGATGCTGATGCTGTATATAACAGCAACGATAGAGAACAAACATCATGAGGCCTAATAAAAAGTGCTCCTCCTCACCAATTAAAAGGGTTGTTCCAGAGATTGTCGCTCTGTAATCGTTAGCCACCTGTTAATAATTATCTGTTACTAACCTTCAGAGCAACCTTTGTATCCTGATCCTGAACGTCCACCCATGTTGGGTGTCTCCCTGCTGTATAATACTTGCTTACTAGCAGAAAATAAACTCAGTTTATATAAATCAGAGATGGTCTGCTGCGTCCCAAATTACACCATATTCCTTATGGGCCTTGGTCTAAAGTAGTGCACTATATAGGAAATAGGGTGCAGTTTGAGACTCTTCCACGGTATATGATTGGTTAAATGTCCTAAATAGTCAGTGCAGAGTTGTTTCTGTCTGGGATGAATATAGAAGGTCATTATTGAGTGTTTAATTGATTCACACATGGCTTCATAACCATTGACTGTTGAGGAAGATCAACACAGGCAGTATGACAGCTTCAGTTCTGAATGGTTCATTAAACTATTACAACTCATAGTGGAATGGGTGGAGGCCAGGCATGTCAACTGTAATGATGTCAAACAAACATGATTTTGAATGTGGCACAAATAGTATGCATGCGCACACACACACACACACACACACACACACACACACACACACACACACACACACACACAGACAGAGAGAGAGAAGAAAGCACTGAGGGCCAGCCCGACACCAGCCCGACACCAGCCCGACACAGGAGGAGAACAGAGAGAGAACCAGCCCGATACAGGAGAACAGAGAGAGAACCAGCCCGACACACCCCTCTCCCTCTCTCCCTCCTCCCTTTCTCCCCCCTCATCAATCATCCCTACTTTCCATAGACAGGACTGTTTCTTCTCCATCATCCCTACTTTCCATAGACAGGACTGTTTCTTCTCCATCATCCCTACTTTCCATAGACAGGACTGTTTCTTCTCCATCATCCCTACTTTCCATAGACGGGACTGTTTCTTCTCCATCATCCCTACTTTCCATAGACAGGACTGTTTCTTCTCCATCATCCCTACTTTCCATAGACGGGACTGTTTCTTCTCCATCATCCCTACTTTCCATAGACGGGACTGTTTCTTCTCCATCATCCCTACTTTCCATAGACGGGACTGCAGCAGAGTTACAGAGCAGCAAGCTCTAGGCATTCAACCCACCAGCAGCAGTATTTGACTGTCAATCTCTCTCAATGCATCCCAAATGGCACACTACTCCCTATATAGTGCCATAGGGCTCTGATCAAAAGTCCACTATATAGGGAATAGGGTGGCATTTGGGATGCACACCGTCTCTCCCTCTGTATTTGTCCTAGTTCTGAAAAGGCTGTGGTGCTGTTTGCTGAAGCTGAGACTAAGGTAAACACAGACCGCCCTCTACTCCACTACAGGCTCTATGTAACAGGATAAGGAGAAAATAAATACCATCTGGCTCATGTCAAGTGTTTGTGTTAGACTGCTGTAAGGAGAAATCAGATTCAAAACAGACTTTAGATAGGCAGGAGGATGAGAAGGCTATATCAGAATAGCGTGAGAGGAAGGCAAAAGACAGGAGTTGTTTAGTTCTAACAGGAAGTCTTGGAGGCGGTGTCAAAAGGACTGAACCGAACTCAATTTACTGAGGCACGTAGTCTTCACACGCAACTACCTTATCCTTACTAATAAAGATTAGCATATCTGCATAGCACCGCCTTGCTTACATGTGGAAACTAAAGGCCTGTAAAAACTGTCATAGCATTCCTTCATCCTGTATCTCAAAGGTTAATATTTTTACAGCTCACTACAGAAAGATGTGTATCCGGTGTATATAGGGGACCCAGGACTGCAGCAAACACACATTTACATTTCAGTCATTTAGCAGACGCTCTTATCCAGAGCGACTTACAGTTACTTAGTGCAAACATGTTCATACTTTTTTCGCACTGGTCCCCCGTGGGAATCTAACCCACAACCCTGGCGATGCAAGCGCCATGCTCTACCATCTGAGCTACACGGGACACACAACAAACTAACTCCACTACACACTAAACGCTCTGGTGGGCGATTCCACGCCAGCAGAAAATATTTCTGGTATCTCTGATTTTTCTTTTACCCTTTTTTCTCCCCACTTGGTAGTTCAAGTCTTGTCCCATCGCTGCAACTCTGTACGGACTTGGGAGAGGCGAAGGTTGAGAGCCATGCATCCTCCGAAACCCGACCCTGCCAAGCGGCACTGCTCGCTTAACCCGAAACATGTGTCGGAGGAAACACTGTACAGCTGGCGACCGAAGTGACTCCTCCACAAGGAGTCGCTAGAGCGCGATGGGACCAGGACATCCCGGCCGGCCAAACCCTCCCCCAACGCTGGGCCAATTGTGCGCCGCCTCATGGGTCTCCCGGTCGCTGCCGGCTGCGACACAGCCTGGGATCGAACCTGGGTCTGTAGTGACACCTCAAGCACTGCGATGCAGTGCAATAGACCGCTGCGCCACTCGGGAGGCCCCACAAAACATTTGCGATACAAATGTAAAAAGCATTCCAAACATCCTTCCTCCCAATGTGTTAATCGCCAAAACAATCAGAGATACCAAAAATATTTTCCACTCCTACTGCTGTGGAATCGTCCTGGTGGCTAAGGCTTAAGGTCCTCATTGGGATTCTACAGTCTGGTTGTTTCAATGTGTCTTCATCACCGTACCATTGTACGGTGGGTGTTATATTGGTGTATATATACAGTACCAGTCAAACGTTTGGACACACCTACTCATTTATGTGTTTTTATTTATTTTTACTATTTTCTACATTGTAGAATAATAGTGAAGACATCAAAACTATGAAATAACACATATGGAATCATGTAGTAACCAAAAAAGAAAGTGTTAAACAAATCAAAATATATTTGATATTTGAGATTCTTCAAAGTAGCCACCCTTTGCCTTGATGACAGCTTTGTACACTCTTGGCATTCATGAGGTAGTCACCTGGAATGCATTTCAATTAACAGGTGTGTCTTGTTATAAGTTAATTTGTGGAATTTCTTTCCTTCCTAATGCGTTTGAGCCACACAGTTGTGTTTTGACAAGGTAGGGTTGGTATACAGAAGATAGCCCTATTTGGTAAAAGACCAAGTCCATATTATGGCAAGAACAGCTCAAATAAGCAAAGAGAAACGACAGTCCATCATTACTTTAAGATATGAAGGTCAGTCATTCCGGAAAACTTCAAGAACTTTGAAAGTTTCAAGTGCAGTCGCAAAAACCATCAAGCGCTATGATGAAACTGGCTCTCATGAGGACCGCCACAGGAAAGGAAGACCCAGTTACCTCTGCTGCAGAGGATAAGTTCATTAGAGTTACCTGCACCTTGCAGCCCAAATAAATGAGTTCAAATAACAGACACATCTCAACATCAACTGTTCAACTGCATGAATCAGGCCTTCATGGTCAAATTGCTGCAAAGAAACCACAACTAAAAAGACACCAATAAGAAGAAGAGACTTGCTTGTGCCAAGAAACATGAGCAATGGACATTACACCGGTGGAAATCTGTCCTTTGGTCTGAGGAGTCCAAATTTTAGATTTTTGGCTCCAACCGCAGTGTCTTTGTGAGATGCAGAGTAGGTGAACGATTGATCTCTGCATGTGTGGTTCTCACAGTGATGGTGTGGTGGTGCTTTGCTGGTGACACTGTCAGTGATTTATTTAGAATTCAAGGCACACTTAACCAGCATGGCTACCTCAGCATTCTGCAGCGATACGCCATCCCATCTGGTTTGCGCTTAGTGGACCTATCATTTGTTTTTCAAGAGGACAATGACCCAAAACACACCTCCAGGCTGTGTAAGGGCTATCTGACTAAGGAGAGTGATGTAGAAGCATTCAGATGACCTGGCCTCCACAAATCACCCAACCTCAATCCAATTGAGATGGTTTGGGATGAGTTGAACTGCAGAGTGAAGGAAAAGTAGCCAACAAGTGCTCAGCATGTGTGGGAACTCCTTAAAGACTGTTGGAAAAGCATTCCTCACGAAGCTGGTTAAGATAATACCAAGCTATCCTCAAGGCAAAAGGTGTCTACGTTGAAGAATCTAAAATATATTTTGATTTGTTTAACACTTTTTTGGTTACTACATGATTCCATATGTGTTATTTCATAGTTTTGATGTCTGAACTATTATTCTACAATGTATAAAATAGTAAAAATGAAGAAAAACCCTTGAATGAGTAAGTGTGTCCAAACTTTTGACTGGTACTGTATATATAACCCTTATTTTACCAGGTAAGAGTTTGTGTTAAACCCTTGAACTTAGACATGCACTATTGTCTTGTACAAACACCCAGAGACAATCATCAACTAACTGGAGAAACATCTATTGCTACAAATTCAATCAGATCTGTCTACACTAGCAGTAGACTAGTTACAGGGTCAAGTTAAGACACAGGTTTCATCCCAAATGGCACCCTATTCCCTATATAGTCCACTACTTTTGACTAGGGCCCATAAGGCACTGCGTAGGTAATATGGTGCCATTTGGTATCCACCCATAGGATTACACTAGCTTCATCAACAATATTGCAACATGGGGCCTCCCGAGTGGCGCAGAGGTCTAAGGCACTGCATCGCAGTGTCACTACAGATCCTGGTTCGATACTGGGCTGTGTCGAGCGTCGTCCGGGTTAGGGGAGGGTTTGGCCGTCCGGGATGTCCTTGTCTCATCGCGCTCTAGCGACTCCTAACACGGGCGCATGCACGCTGACACGGTCGCTACAGTGTTTTCTCCGGCACATCGACCTTCTCCTCTCCCAAGTCCATACGGGAGTTGCATCAACGCATCTGACGGGCAGACGGGCAGAAGGACAGACAGACGGGTGAGGCAGGTGTGGGGGACTGGATGTGTGTCTCCATCCTGGGTGTGGGGCATGGGCTAATGGTTGAATGAATGTGAACATAGCAGTACTGTACTTCTGGTTATATAAGGGCCTTTCACTTCGGCTCTGGTCAAAGGGACAACCCATGGCTGAGCTACATGACCACAACATTACCATGGCTTCACATCACATCAGTCTCCTTCTCTCTCTCTCTCTCTCTCTCTCTCTGAAACCAAGTATGACGTTTACCAGAGAAACAGGCTTTCCTGAACAAACCCCATTCAGACATGTCATGATAGACACAATAATATGAACTGCATCTTCCTTTAAGGTTTCTGTTTAGTACAATGAACTGCATCTTCCTTTAAGGTTTCTGTTTAGTACAATGAACCATCTTCCTTTAAGGTTTCTGTTTAGTACAATGAACTGCATCTTCCTTTAAGGTTTCTGTTTAGTACAATGAACCATCTTCCTTTAAGGTTTCTGTTTAGTACAATGAACTGCATCTTCCTTTAAGGTTTCTGTTTAGTACAATGAACCATCTTCCTTTGTCGTGACTCGTGTCTGTGTGCTTACCCACACAGTCAGAGAGTGTTGTGTTCTCTGACACAATATACATTATGACTTCCATCTCCTGTCTACCAACCAGCAGAACAAACACTGGCTGTCTCAGTCAGTCAGTCAGTCAGTCAGTCAGTCAGTCAGTCAGTCTTTTCTTTCCTGTTCTGGTTGTTCTAGTGTGGTACTGTCGTCAATGGTGACCGTGCCGTCTGGCCTGGCACCATGGCAACACACAGGACGTGGTTTCTTCAGATAGACTGATGATATGGCGCTACCCTAAACCTCAGATACCTGTAGCTACATGGCTCTTCATGAACTGACTGTCTTTATACAGGGATCTGAGTTGGCTTCCAACCTGTAGTGAATATAATGAAGATTGACCACTCAAACGGTAGTCTGGACAGTACGATGCAAAGGTCAGGCATCCCCTATAGACTGCACTCTTAGACTGCACCATGGCCTAACCTACTGTGTTCTCTACTGGCCCTGGAATCTCCGCACAGCTATGCCAGCAAACCACAGGCCTCTTGCCACACACACACACTTACAGTATTGCAACTTCACACACACACACGCACACACACACGCACACACTGACAGGCACGCTGTAGACGCTCAATTTAGCTGCGTTAGTGCTGAATGATTACAGAGGAGGAGCCTGAAGCTCAGAGACAAAGCGTTGCTTATAACAGAGAATCACGTACTCTCTCACACACACACACACACACACACACACACACAATTCCTTGTAGTAGCTAAATGCAGTTATGATCCCTGTCATGCCGTGTCGGAAGTCCTTCATGCATTTTCCAGGTTTGTTGACAGGTTTTTTTTTTTCTGATCTCACAGCCTCATCACCATTAAACTCTTTATCTCTAGTAGAGGGAGAACCAGTACGACAACCATCGGTGAGCCTGGGTTAATGGAAGGGCCATAGAGAGTGCTGCGTGAGCCTGGGTTAATGGAAGGGCCATATAGAGTGCTACGTGAGCCTGGGTTAATGGAAGGGCCATAGAGAGTGCTGCGTGAGCCTGGGTTAATGGAAGGGCCATAGAGTGCTGCGTGAGCCTGGGTTAATGGAAGGGCCATAGAGAGTGCTGCGTGAGCCTGGGTTAATGGAAGGGCCATAGAGAGTGCTGCGTGAGCCTGGGTTAATGGAAGGGCCATAGAGAGTGCTGCGTGAGCCTGGGTTAATGGAAGGGCCATAGAGAGTGCTGCGTGAGCCTGGGTTAATGGAAGGGCCATAGAGAGTGCTGCGTGAGCCTGGGTTAATGGAAGGGCCAAAGTTTAATAACAAAACATACAAAAAAAAACATACCATTACACAAATCAATGAGTGATACAAATCACATGATTTGATGTTGTTTGTATTACTCATTGATTTTAAACAACCTCAAATCATGTGATTGTTTGTATTACTCATTGATTTTAAACAACCTCAAATCATGTGATTGTTTGTATTACTCATTGATTTTAAACAACCTCAAATCATGTGATTGTTTGTATTACTCATTGATTTTAAACAACCTCAAATCATGTGATTGTTTGTATTACTCATTGATTTTAAACAACCTCAAATCATGTGATTGTATTACTTAACTATCACATGATTTGGGGTTGTTATATGAGTAACAAAACAGCCTGCGAGGAAAGCTTTGAACCCTATGGTAGTGATCTTCACAAACTCTATTGGCACTCAGCCCAGTGTGTGTGTGTGTGTGTGTGTGTGTGTGTGTGTGTGTGTGTGTGTGTGTGTGTGTGTGTTTGCACCCGCGCGTCACTGAGTAAACAACCCAGAGCAGCAAAGAGCTCCGTGAGACGATGTCAAGATCGTCCAAGGGCTTGTGAGTACTAGTTGTTATGGTGACCCAAATCAGGATCTCCGTGGTAACAGGTTAGACAGTGTGTCCAATCTGTTCTGCCTTGGCAATAGGAGACCAGACAGGAATAAGAGGAGGGGGGAAGCAGGGGTCTGAATCAAGTTTAACTTCACTGCTACACATTGAAATTCATGGATACCACTGCAAGACTCCTTGTTGTATTAACGTGGAACTGCATGTAAAAAGAGATTCTCCGGTACGCTTCTATACTTTTTAGCCAGTAGTTCTGAACGTAGTGCTCACGAGTCCCTGAAAATCACATACTATATGTTTATATGTCACATACTAATGTCATTGCCCCCTCGCTCTTGCGTGCCTCTTGCTAACTGTCACACAAATGGTGAGGGGCTGAAGCTCATTGGTTGAACTCAAATTGCTTGGGGGCACGTGGGGGGGAATAGAGGACAAATGGCACAGCAGAGCTTCCAGAAAAACAGTCACTTTCAAACTAAGGATGTAATACTTAGTAGTCGCCAAAGTTGTCTTTAATACAATGTTGCAACAATGCTGTAACTGCGGTTATAAATGTGTAGCTATATATCGATATAAGGGGCAACTTAAGGTAAGGTGTTAACAAAAAGTCTAGATAACAAACCATCAAGTCTGTCTCGTGGCACTGAAGAACAATCCAATACACTTGACAACACCCACTATTGTAAACTACCTATGTGATGAGAGCCGTTTTGAAATCTCACATTGAACAATAAGGCTTTACCCATAGCGTAGTGCACTAAATAGGTAAATAGATATAGTGTACATATTCAGCCAACCACCCATACTATGCTATGTCTTTTATAGCTTTTTTCTGCACTCCAGATATCTTGTATTTCTATACTTTTTCATACTGCCGCTCTATGTATCATGTACCGTGTATCTGTCTTTTGTGTACTTTCGTTGTGGCATTTTGCACCTGCCCTGTGTTTTGTTGTAGCTGCTTGACAAAGAAATTTCCCGCCCGGGGGATCAATAAAGTACCTACAGTGGGGAGAACAAGTATTTGATACACTGCCGATTTTGCAGGTTTTCCTACTTACAAAGCATGGAGAGGTCTGTAATTTTTATCATAGGTAAGAGACGGAATCTAAAACAAAAATCCAGAAAATCACATTGTATGATTTTTTAAATAATTAATTAGCATTTTATTGCATGACATAAGTATTTGATCACCTACCAACCAGTAAGAATTCCGGCTCTCACAGACCTGTTAGATTTTCTTTAAGAAGCCCTCCTGTTCTCCACTCATTACCTGTATTAACCGCACCTGTTTGAACTCGTTACCTGTATAAAAGACACCTGTCCACACACTCAATCAAACAGACTCCAACATCTCTCCAAAATGGCCAAGACCAGAAAGCTGTGTAAGGACATCAGGGATAAAATTGTAGACCTGCACAAGGCTGGGATGGGCTACAGGACAATAGGCAAGCAGCTTGGTGAGAAGGCAACAACTGTTTGCGCAATTATTAGAAAATGGAAGAAGTTCAAGATGACGGTCAATCTCCCTTGGTCTGGGGCACCATGCAAGATCTCACCTCGTGGGGCATCAATGATCATGAGGAAGGTGAGGGATCAGCCCAGAACTACACGGCAGGACCTGGTCAATGACCTGAAGAGAGCTGGGACCACAGTCTCAAAGAAAACCATTAGTAACACACTACGCCGTCATGGATTAAAATCCTGCAGCGCACGCAAGGTCCCCCTGCTCAAGCCAGCGCATGTCCAGGCCCGTCTGAAGTTTGCCAATGACCATCTGGATGATCCAGAGGAGGAATGGGAGAATGTCATGTGGTCTGATGAGACAAAAATAGAGCTTTTTGGTCTAAACTCCACTCGTCGTGTTTGGAGGAAGAAGAAGGATGAGTACAACCCCAAGAACACCATCCCAACCGTGAAGCATGGAGGTGGAAACATCATTCTTTGGGGATGCTTTTCTGCAAAGGGGACAGGACGACTGCACCGTATTGAGGGGAGGATGGATGGGGCCATGTATCGCGAGATCTTGGCCAACAACCTCCTTCCCTCAGTAAGAGCATTGAAGATGGGTCGTGGCTGGGTCTTCCAGCATGACAACGACCCGAAACACACAGCCCGGGCAACTAAGGAGTGGCTCCGTAAGAAGCATCTCTAGGTCCTGGAGTGGCCTAGCCAGTCTCCAGACCTGAACCCAATAGAAAATCTTTGGAGGGAGCTGAAAGTCCGTATTGCCCAGCGACAGCCCCGAAACCTGAATGATCTGGAGAAGGTATGGAGGAGTGGGCCAAAATCCCTGCTGCAGTGTTTGCAAACCTGGTCAAGAACTACAGGAAACGTATGATCTCTGTAATTGCAAACAAAGGTTTCTGTACCAAATATTAAGTTCTGCTTTTCTGATGTATCAAATACTTATGTCATGCAATAAAATGCAAATTAATTACTTAAAAATCATACAATGTGATTTTCTGGATTTTTGTTTTAGATTCCGTCACTCACAGTTGAAGAGTACCTATGATAAAAATTACAGACTTCTACATGCTTTGTAAGTAGGAAAACCCTGCAAAATCGGCAGTGTATCAAATACTTGTTCTCCCCACTGTATCTATCTATCTATCTATCTATCTATCTATCTAATAGGGTGCCATTTGGGACACTGCCTAAGACTGACTAACGCTGCGGCTAGATAGTTAGACATCAGACTTCACAGTGAGGTGGAGGTTAGATAGTTAGACATCAGACTTCACAGTGAGGTGGAGGTTAGACATCAGACTTCACAGTGAGGTGGAGGTTAGATAGTTAGACATCAGACTTCACAGTGAGGTGGAGGTTAGACATCAGACTTCACAGTGAGGTGGAGGTTAGACATCAGACTTCACAGTGAGGTGGAGGTTAGACATCAGACTTCACAGTGAGGTGGAGGTTAGACATCAGACTTCACAGTGAGGTGGAGGTTAGACATCAGACTTCACAGTGAGGTGGAGGTTAGACATCAGACTTCACAGTGAGGTGGAGGTTAGATAGTTAGACATCAGACTTCACAGTGAGGTGGAGGTTAGACATCAGACTTCACAGTGAGGTGGAGGTTAGACATCAGACTTCACAGTGAGGTGGAGGTTAGACATCAGACTTCACAGTGAGGTGGAGGTTAGACATCAGACTTCACAGTGAGGTGGAGGTTAGATAGTTAGACATCAGACTTCACAGTGAGGTGGAGGTTAGACATCAGACTTCACAGTGAGGTGGAGGTTAGACATCAGACTTCATACTGAGGTGGAGGTTAGACATGAGACTTCATACTGAGGTGGAGGTTAGACATCAGACTTCATACTGAGGTGGAGGTTAGACATGAGACTTCATACTGAGGTGTACACTAAGGTCCTCCAGTACAGACTGGGTCTGCGTCTCAAATGGCACCCGACCTCCTATATAGCCGAGTGCACTACTTTTGAGGGCTCTGGGAATAGGGTGCCATTTGTGACACACCCTGGGAGGAGGCAGTATACTCAGGATGAAGGAAGGAAGACAGCAAGATGTTTCAGGGAATAAATAACTTGTAAAATATCTGTAAAAGAGTAGCCAGAGATTGACTATTGCTACTGGGTACTGGTTAAAGGTTAGTGTTAGGTTCAAGACGTGTATATCAGGCCATGTTATTGGACATAAAGCCATGTTATTGGACATAAAGCCATGTTATTGGCCAACGAAAGAGGAAGGGCAAGGAAGGGGAGAGAAAGGTCCACGGTCATCACTTTGCTTGTTATGTAACAGTCATTCAATCTTAACAGCTCTCTGAGTAGAGTGTCCAATCAAAAACGCATATTTTGTCCAATGGATATGTTAATAATCCACTAAATATAATTATTAATGATCCTGTGTAGATAATCCTCTATGAAAACCAATGGTCAAAACCTCATGTCTCTATAATAATCTGTTCAAAAGTTATTGGAGTTAACACTTGTAGGATGGCCAGAATTAGGGTGAATAAATCAATGGAGGCCAGAGAAAAAAAATGGGGTAAAGAAACTAATAATATCAGGAAAAAGTCAGCTAGGCTGGATTCTGTGCAAGAATCAAGGCTACTGGCTCACTTTCCCGTTAAACTAGTCATCTTTCTTCTCGAATCCGGATGACATTATAGAGGTAAGATTGATATCGATTGAAACATGACATGTAGTGTTTTCATATACCCTTTTCAAATTCATTCAAAGATGTATATCTCTCTGAAATGTCAATGGAGCACTGAGCATATACAAAGCTTTTTATTTTCAACCAGCGGAAATAACATTGAAGACGACAAGCACAAAATGTAAAATCCCAAATTGTTATGAGAAACCTGCACCGCTATGTCAACAGAGCTCGGTGCTTATTATTGGGTGTATTAGGTTATGAAATCCGACTTTTTGGATATAATGTTAATGATACATTACACTGAATGATTCACAACATGAATAATCATTTTTGTCTTGGTCAAATGTACCAAAGCATGTTTTCACCTCATTCTGGTCAGAGTGGTTGGACACCCTACACTGAGTGTAACATTCTGCCTTCCAGGGGCTTACTTCATTTTACTAGAACTAATGAGCGGCGGTCTTCAAGGGTTTTTCCGATACAAAGACTAAATGCTGTTTAATCCCTCAGGCTCTCACACACATACACACAACTGGATGAGTACAAGATCCTTTTGAGTGTGTGGTGAGAAAGGGGTAACGTATTCAGGTTCAGCCTTAGCTCCTTAGAGAGGCGTGAGAGTCCTCTCCTCTTCCCTCTCTGGCCCAGTCCCCCTCTTTCTCCTCTTTTCTCCACAGACAATGCCTCATTCTGCTCCTCGGGGTTGCCAGGGAATCCAAGAGGTGGATATGGTCCTCCAAGGTGTTACTGGTCATAATTTCCATGTGGTCAACTTGACACCATTAATAAACACACTCAGTCTCTGTGTGTGTCCAAGCACAACTCCAACTCCAACACCAACACCAACATTAAGTTTGCTGACGATACAACATCACGATAAGCCTGATCACCAAGAACAATAAGATCTCCTATAGGGAGGATGTCAGAGACCTAGCAGTGTGGTGCCAGGACAACAACCTCTCCCTCAACGTGAGCAAGATCAAAAGAGCTGATCGTGGACTACAGGAAAAGGAGGGCCGAACACGCCCCCATTCACATCGCAGGGCTGTAGTGGAGTGGGTTGAGAGCTTTAAGTTCCTTCGTGCCCACATCACCATCAAACTGTCATGGTCCAAACACATTAAGACAGTCGTGATGAGGGCACGACCACGCCTATTCCCCATCAGGAGACTGAAAAGTTTTGGCATGGGTTCCCAAATCCTCATAAAGTTCTTAAGCTGCACCATCGAGAGCATCCTGACTGGTTGCATCACCGCTTGGTATGGCAACTGCTCAGCCTCCGACCGTAAGGCGCTACAGAGGGTAATGCGTACGGCCCAGTACATCACTGGGGCCAAGCTTCCTGCCATCCAGGATCTCTATACTAGGCGGTGTCAAAAGAAGGCCCCAAAAATGGTCAAAGACCCCAGCAACCCAATCATAGACCGCAAGGGGGATGTAATACTTAGTAGTCGCCAAAGTTGTCTTTAATACAATGTTGTAACAATGCTGTAACTGCAGTTATAAATGTGTAGCAAGCGGTACCGGAGCACCAAGTTTAGGTCCAAAAGGCTCATTAACAGCTTCTACCCACAAGCCATAAGACTGCTGAACAATTAATCAAATTGCTACCCAGACTATTTGCAGCTCTTTGAGGGCTTGCCAAGTCTTGAGAGTCCAGGAGGAGCCGTCTGTGCCT
Organism: Thymallus thymallus; assembly: GCA_023634145.1. Classification (NCBI taxonomy): domain Eukaryota; kingdom Metazoa; phylum Chordata; class Actinopteri; order Salmoniformes; family Salmonidae; genus Thymallus; species Thymallus thymallus. The sequence goes on along the minus strand of CM042387.1, from coordinate 30,409,587 downwards.
GGCTCTCAGTCCATATTAGATCACGGTTGTTTTTCAGTAGGGCACACCCGACCGTAGCAAAAAGTTCAAAAGCAATTTGCAATGGGAAACACAATTGTGATAATTTCAGGCAGTACCTCCCCATTTCTCCCTACTGAACATACCAGTACCAGCCAAGTCCTGCCTCTGATTCCATGGCTGATTCCCAAATGGCACCATATTCCCTATATATCTGGGTAATCAGTAGTGCACTATGTAGAGAATAGGGTTCAATTTGGGATGCAGTCCATATTAGACAATTATCAGCCAGGTCCTGCCAAGTGTCCCATTAGGGAGGAATGCAGGGGGCTAGCAGGCAGCACCAGAGAGACAAGGACATTCTGGACCTCCTGTCACTAGCAGGCAGCACCTTGAGAGACAAGGACATTCTGCACCTCCTGTCACTAGCAGGCAGCACCTTGAGAGAGAAAAGGACATTCTGGACCTCCTGTCACTAGCAGGCAGCACCTTGAGAGAGACAAGGACATTCTGGACCTCCTGTCACTAGCAGGCTGCACCTTGAGAGAGACAAGGACATGCTGGGCCTCCTGTTACTAGCAGGCAGCACCAGAGAGACAAGGACATTCTGGACCTCCAGTCACTAGCAAGCAGCAACTTGAGAGACAAGGACATTCTGGACTTCCAGTCACTAGCAGGCAGCACCAGAGAGACAAGGACATTCTGGACCTCCGGTCACTAGCAAGCAGCAACTTGAGATAGCCAAGGACTTTATGTGGCTCCTGTCACTTGAACCCAGAAGATTAGTAAATGGGTAGCCATGCATTAGTGGTGGGCAGCATCCCAAATGGCACCCTCCATAGCACACTACTTTTGACCAGATTTCCACCGGTCTAATGTCCATTGCTCGTGTTTCTTGGCCCAAGCAAGTCTCTTCTTATTGATGTTCTTTAGTAGGGGTTTATTTGCATCAATTTGACCTTGAAGGCCTGATTCACACAGTCTCCTCTGAACAGTTAATGTTGAGATGTGTCTGTTACTTGAACTCTGAAGAATTTATTTGGGCTGCAATTTACGAGGCTGGTAACTCTAATGAACTTACCCTCTGCAACAGAGGTAAGTCTGGATCTTCCTTTCCTGTGGCGGTCCTCACGAGAGCCAGTTTCATCATAGTGCTTGATTGTTTTTGCGACTGCACTTGAAGAAACTTTCAAAGTTCTTGACATTTTCTGGATTGACTGAACTTCATGTCTTAAAGTAATGATGGACTGTCGTTTCTCTTTGCTTATATGACCTGTTCTTGCCATAATATGGACTTGGTTTTTTACCAAATAGGGCTATCTTCTGTATACCACCCCTAACTTGTCACAACACAACTGATTGGCTCAAACTCATTAAGAAGGAAATAATTTCCACAAATCAACTTTTAACAAGGCACACCTGTTAATTGAAATATTTTCCAGGTGACTACCTCATGAACCTAGTTGAGAGAATGCCAAGAGTGTGCAAAGCTGTCATCAAGGCAAACGGTGGCTACTTTGAAGAATCTCAAATATATTTTGATTTGTTTAACACTTTTTTGGTTACTACATGATTCCATATGTGTTATTTCATAGTTTTGATGTCTGAACTATTATTCTACAATGTAGAAAATAATAAAAATAAAGAAAAACCCATGAATGAGTAGGTGTGTCCAAACTTTTGACTGGTACTGTATATCTATTGTAGTTCAAATGTGTTGACAGCCAGTGGTTGCTTTACTATGACTAGACGTATGAAATGTACAATAAAATGTTATATATATATATATTAAATGTATTATTCTGCGAAATTAACCTAGACAGGAAACTTTTCGGAAAGTCCCTTTTACCTTGGCGTTCACACTTAGCCTCTGTAGGGAGAGATTTCCGTTCTCTGCCGATGTAGCAGTCGACTCTCTCGAAGTCCCTTTGCTCTCCGCTGCATCCCAACGGCCCGACTCGCTGCCCGGTAAGTGGATGCCCTCCGTGACATATTCTTTACGGCACTCCAAGTTGTGCTTCTTCAGTACCTCCGCGGTCTCAGCGTCTACCACGATCAGTTCGAGGCTGCCCGCGGTGGCTCGTATACGGGAAACGACCTCCTGGTGGCTCTCGCCCTCCACGCTGTCCCCGTTAACGAACGCCAGTCGGTCCCCGGCGAAGAGACCGGCCGTGGCGGCGGCAGAGTCAGGTTCAACCAGTCGGATAAACTGTCCGCTCTTCCCTTTCTCACCGTGCAGATGGAAGCCGTAGCCATTCGAACCCTTTTCTAAAACACAACGTCTAGGCCGGAGGTTTGACATAATGTTGCCGCTGATCAAATATTCCCACAGATAACGTCCAAAAACCTCCCAACAAAGAAAGTAAAAGTGGACAACAAACAATCTCAGAATTAAGACTGACGGAGTAACTAATTTAAACGACCTGTCACTGTCACAGTTCACTTACTGTCAAAACAGAAAGTATTATTTCACTTGCGTCTTTGGTAAAGTCCTCCCCGAAACTATGTTGCGATCTAGTAACTCTTTTTGGAGTGCACTCTGTCAGACCGACCGACCCACAAAAGTACTCTTGCATGTGTGCTCAAATCAACTGGGTTTTGTTTTTAAAGTTCATCTGAAGTTGATGGTGAAGGGTTCTAGTCTGACAGGTGACAAGACCAATCAGTAATCTCCTTTTGGAAAACGCTGTCGTTGAGTTTATCAGACAGCCAATGGTCTGCCTTTAAATTCCCCTTTGAACAAAAGTCGTCGCCTACGCCAAAGCCATAAATGTATTTATTTCTAGGCCATTACTTGTCACATATCTACATTCTAGAGATACTGTCATGTCCTTTTTCCATAACGTTATTGAGCAAATTAGGAAGGAATGTCGAAATTCTAAATTCAGTTTTCCATCAAAATAATTATTATTGCGAACCAACGTAACGTAACAAAGGAATTTGCAATGTCGCAAGAGAAAATATCATTTCCCTTTTATTAAACTCGCCAGGGCCCGGTTTCCCAGAAGCATCTTAAGCCTAAATTCCATCGCTATCGAAAACCGGGTGATGATAATTTTCCATCAACGCAATGTATGATTGTAAATAAATAATTTGTGCGCATGTGCATAACTATAGATACATCCGACAGTAGAGTTTGAGTGATGAAAGTTGGACAGAGGATCTTGGGCGAAGGTTAAAAAAAAAACTAGCCTAATGTTATGTTCTTGCAATTGTGCCTTGTTATGAGACAGATATTAAGACTAAAAATCGTTAAATGGATCATGCAAATAGCTAGGTCTATTTGCGTGATTTACTTTTAATTTCAATAGAACTGGGCTACTGACTCAAATCTGGGTTTATGATTGTAATTCAACTTTGCCATGGTTTGCTTTTGCATAGTTAGAAACGAGTAGCCTCTGATGTGCCTACATCTAATTTCAGATAGCCTAGGCAAGATGTAGGTCAAATGTAAACTGAACGATTTAGCATCGTGCATAGTTCAAATTGACAGACTCATTTATTAAGCGTGAATAGCGAGGTGATTTCGAGCTAAGAGTGCTTGTGTTGCCTATAGGCCGAGGCTAATGCTGGATTAGACTACTGAGGATGGGGTCGTAATTTCAATCACTGATTCAAATATTAATAATAAGCCATGGATATAAACTGAATATTGTATTTGTTTGTCAACAACATCCTTCGTTTTGTTTACCTGTAGCCCTTATACAGTATGACTGACTGTTACCATCAATTTAATGTATTCCTAACAACAACTGATCGGCAATTGCGATGGAGCTATGACCATGACCACCATTGCTTCCAATTACATTTAAACAACGTGGCCATTAATTGCATAATAACACAAGGCTGCAATAGCAATAGCCAAAATTGAAGTTATAGGCTATTTAAATATCAGTTTGCTGCAGCTCACGGTACACTCTAAAAAATTTGGGGTTCAACATGGGTTCTTCTAAGATCCTCAAAGTTTTTCGAAGAACCTTAAGGTTCTTGGCACTGAAAATGGCCCCCAAAAGGTTCTTCTAAGAACTCCATAGGAGGTGGGGTTCATCGAGGAACCTCCTTAGTTGGTGGGGGTTCTTGCAGGAACCTAACTGCCCAACTGAAGTAGTTAGATTAGAATTTGAAAGGACCTCTTTGTTGATTGATATCCATTGAATTGTATCAATTTTCAGTTTTAGAAAGATTTGCACAAATATGAAAAGATAGATGGTATCATCATAAAACAATAACAATTGAGATCATAAAGGGACAAACCCTTAAATTGAGGAGATCTTTACATTTTTCAGTTAAGTTCCTGCACTTGCTGTCCTTTCAAATCCAAATGTTTCAGTTGGGCAGTTAAATTCCTGCAGGAACCCCCACCAACTAAGGAGGTTCCTCGATGAAACCCACCTCCTATGGGGTTCTTGGAAGAACCTTTTCGGGGGAATTTTCAGTGCCAAGAACCCTAAGGTTTTTCAAAGAACTTTGAGGATCTTAGAAGAATCCTTGTTGAACCCCTACTTTTTAGAATGTAGGCTACAAGTGGCACAATTTGATTTGCAATGACTCCAGTGTAGAGCTCTGCTACCTGACACTTGAAACCTTACTCCTTTATTGGTTGCCTGTCTGTTTTGCAATTGATTCATGTGTTATTCAATGTGTTTCTATGGGCTATAGCAGTAAATTCAATATTTCATAAAATAAAAATATACACCCCCAGTCAAAAGTTTGGAATATTACTCATTCAAGGGTTTTTCTTTATTTGCACAATTTTTTACATTGTAGAATAAAAGTGAAGAAATCAAAACTATGAAATAACACATATGGAATCATGTAGTAACCAAAAAAGTGTTAAACACATCAAAATATATTTAATATTTGAGATTCTTCAAATAGCCACCTTTGCACACTCATTGCATTCTCTCAAACAGGTTCATGAGGACCGCCACAGGAATAGAAGACCCATAAATACCTCTGCTGCAGAGGATAAGTTCATTAGAGTTACCAGCCTCAGATTGCAGCCCAAATAAATGCTTCACAGAGTTCAAGTAACAGACACATCTCAACATCAACTGTTCAGAGGAGACTGTGTGAATCAGGCCTTCATGGTCAAATTGGAGGGAGGGCACCCCTACTCTTACAATAAGTGCCATGGGATCTTTAGTGACCACAGAGAGTCAGGACACCCATTTAACATCCCATCCTAAAGACAGCACCCTACACAGAGCAATGTCCCCAATCACTGCCCTGGGGCATTGGGTCTCCCACTGGCCCTCCAACACCACTTCCAGCAGCATCTGGTCTCCCATAAAGGCCCAACCCTGCTTATCTTCAGAGTCAAGCCAGCAGTGGGATGCAGAGTGGTATGCTGCTGGCCCCTAGAGGTAGAAGGCTACAGCTATGATCAGAAGTTACTTTTTTGTAGCAGGTTAGGAGAGTTTACGCAGCAGGTTAGGATAGTTCATGTGACAGGTTAGGAGACGGGTTAGGGTTAGCTAAAATGCTCTCCTAACCTGCTATGAAAAGTCACTTCCGGTCATAGCTGTAGGCTACTCCCTCTAGTCACAAACATAATAAGAAGGTTAATGTCCATTCTAGTATTCTAATTCCTAATTATATGATGCAAAGCTTCTTCATGAATCCTCATTCATAGACAAATGAAAAAGGCACATTTGATTTTATCCAAACTGAAATAATAAAAAACATTCTTGGTGAAAATAGGCACATAATAAAATCCTTCTAAGTTCAGCACACAATTGTAAACATAATAACATTACATTCATTGTTTTACTTTTGACCATGATGAAAGGTGCCTTCAGCTAATTACAGAACATAAATGATCAGACAAGGTCCTTTGGTGATGTGTACCAACTATGATCTCTCTCTCTCTCTCTCTCTCTCTCTCTCTCAATATTCACAGTGAAGAGACAGACAAGTACAAGACGTTAGAAAATATACTTTTTATGCAGCATAGGTCAAAGACAACATTTGACATTCTCACAATAAACTGACCTGGTAAATAAAACATTAGAATATTAAATACACAAGTTCATATTCAAATGGGCAACCAGAAATAACTTCAGCAGCAAGATTATGAAATGTTATTATATATCTGAAAGCACCAGAGAATGGTCCTTGTCCATATGTCACAGGTGTGACTTATTTGCATGGAAGCATTAATCCACTTTCTATTAGTGGATTAATGCATCACATGATTTTGAACTCTGTATTTAAACCCTTCTAAATTCCTTCTAAAAAAAATTTGGTGTTCCAGACAGCCACCCACAAGAAGTGAATGCAGTCCGGTGGCATGGTGGTTCCCAGGTTGTACCAGAAGGTGTTATGGCTTTGTTTGGTGAGAGCACATGTCTAATGGAGTTTGGTCAAACTGAAATAGGGATCTTGAGAAAATGGGAGCCTGCCTCCTGGGCTGCATCACTTCCTGTGCCCCTTTTTTGTTTTGTTTGTATGTCTTTGGTTTTAACTAGCATGCTTTAACTAGGTAAAAGAACATGATACGAAGTATGAAAATAAATTACGGTACACTGAAGTAAGAATGTGAACTGAGAACATGCTTGAACTTTGCAACTTATGTGGAGAAAACCATGCCTTAGAAAATAAGACCTTGAAACTGTCCTTTTCCACCTTGTGACACATACTGTACATTACACTGCATTGTAGTCAAGACATAACATTTTATTTGGACACAGTGTATTTGGCCCTATTAATATTGAGACAGATCTGCCTTGTAAAAGAGGAAAAACATATTGATGGAATTTCTGTACTTGTATAAATAAAAGAGAAATACAAAAATCTCAGGGCCAACACAGTGTTGCACTTGTACTATCTGAACGTCTCATTTCCGTTCACTGACTGGAAAGAATAACCAGTTTCAGTGAGTAGCAACGCCAGGGTTGTGGGTTCGATTCCCACGGGGGATAAGTACAAAAATGTATGCTGTCACTACTGTAAGTTGCTCTGGATAAGAGTGTCTGCTAAAGGACTAACATTACTGTGAGGTAGGGCGAACAGCGTACTTCTCCTTTTAGTGTGAGGTAGGGCGAACAGCTTACTTCTCCTTTTAGTGTGAGGTAGGGCGAACAGCGTACTTCTCCTTTTAGTGTGAGGTAGGGCGAACAGCGTACTTCTCCTTTTAGTGTGAGGTAGGGCGAACAGCGTACTTCTCCTTTTAGTGTGAGGTAGGGCGAACAGCGTACTTCTCCTTTTAGTGAGAGGTAGGGCGAACAGCGTACTTCTCATTTTAGTGTGAGGTAGGGCGAACAGCGTACTTCTCCTTTTCTTCCACTACAAAAAGCTTTTCATAGATATTCATTCCTCTCATCTTGTTGCCCAGCAACATGATGACAACATCCCTCTGCGCATACTCATGTATGCCACGCCTGCAGAGGGAGAAACAGCCAATCAGAGGACAAGAAGGGAGGTCATGGGACCACAACTAAGACCTGTGTTCATAACAAGTGGGAAACTCTGACAATGCTACTTGTAAACTGGGAACAACGAGTTGTGTGCTCAAGAGCTTTGAACTCACTGAGAATGGCAATTGGCTAATGGCAAGCAAGCTGCTTCAATCATAAACTAAAAGTACAGCTGTCATGCTTGCTCCTGTTCCTAGTCTGGAAGGAACTCGACCATTGAGTTTGCGCACGTCTGACAGTGTCGTTATTTTCTGTTTCTGTGTGGGGTTTGGGTTGGATCCCTAATTAGAGGCAGCTGCACCGCATTCTCTAATTAGGGATCCTATATATGTTGAGTCTGTCCTTCACTCTGGTGTGGGTCGTTGTCGTTATATGTCGCAGTCACGGTGAATGTAAGTGTGCTTGTGTTACGTCCGTTAATTTCGTTTGTGTTTTGGTGAACGTGACGTTGTCTATCGTGTTTGTTTCAGTGTTATAGTTCGTCATTTGGTGTGTTATTATACATAGTAAATATATATCTGATATTATTACATAGTATAATAAATCATGTCGAACTATAATCCCTGTGCTGAGTCTTGGTCTGTCTCTGCACCCGCACGTGACAGATAAAGGTATGAGATTCTGGGTAATCCACAGCAGATTTCTGGAGAATTGCTGTGGGTGAATTGAAAATTGAACGGTCCCGGGATAGAAATGTATAAAGTTGACATTACTTAATAAAATCCACCGTTTACATCAGCAATTTATATTATTAGTAACTACTGTTGTTGGTTTGGCGTCAAATAAGCCACTCTTTATATGTTATTTGCCGAATCTCAGTTTGCCATGTGGGTGTTATGCTAGCTAAAGTTCCCTCTTTGAAGTTGTTAGCTAGCTGGAAAATGCATCTTCTTTAGGAGTGCTATTTATATCCGTCGACTACTGATCATTCATCCATACTGTGTGTGTGATTGCAGGTAATTTATTACAGATATATATATATAGTATATGTTTTTATAAATTTATCAGCAACAGCCAGAGTATTGGCCTGGTTTTGTTAGTTTAGGAAAACATGTGGTGCATTCTAGGTGTATTATGTATTTTAGTAATCAATATATATGATAGTTCATTCAGATGTTGTAAATATGGAAACAACACATTTTTATTAAAGTAAATTAGGAATTATTAGATTGTTAAATCCACTATACGATCACAATGACTTTGATAGACATTTAAATTGTTCTTTTGTTAGTATATTAGACAGCAGATTCATGGAGAATTGCTGTCAGTGCCATTTATATCCCGTTGACTACTGATCATTCATCCATATTGTGTGTGTTGCATGATTACAGATTTGGAAATAAATTAACTATCCATCCATTACTCCTTCCTGTGTTGACTCACTGACTTGCGGGACGGGACCAGGAAGGTCACACACACATATTATTGATCATGTCAACACCTTGTGGTATCAGTTTTCATTTCAGGCAATATCCTCCTCCTTATTGGTACAATTAGTCATTTGTCAATATTACAACTCCGCCAGGACATCATTATAATATTACAATTCCCACAGGACATAATTTTAATATTACAACTTCTACAGGACATTATTATAATATTACAACTCCCACAGGACATCATTATATTATTATGCAGGCCTTGCACACACGCACACACACACACAGGATTATAGATAATTTGAGTGTAGAAGCGTTGAAGTAGACTTCAGAAAACTGAGAGTGTATTTGAACTCGGCTTCCAGGGGATTTGACAGACAGACAGACAGACACAAATGAAATGTAAAGAAGTGAGAAATAATACTTTTGAACATTTCTGTTGCCAGACGGCTCTATGAGATTTTTGGGATTTAACCTTTATTTAACTAGGCAAGTCAGTTAAGAACAAATTCTTATTTACAATGACGGCCTACCAAAAGTAAACTGTTCATCAAACTGTTCAACTGTTCTTGGGGACCTTCAATGCTGCAGAAATGTTTTGGTACCCTTCCCCAGATCTTTGCCTCAACACAATCCTTCCCCAGATCTTTGCCTCAACACAATCCTTCCCCAGATCTTTGCCTCAACACAATCCTGTCTCGAAGCTCTACAGACAATTCCTTCGACCTCATGGCTTGGTTTTTGCTCTGACATGCACTGTCAACTGTGTGACCTTATATTGAGAGGTGTGTGCCACAGGTGGACTCCAATCAAGTTGTAGAAACATCTCAAGGATGATCAATGGAAACAGGATGCACCTGTGCTTAATTTCGAGTCTCATAGCAAAGGGTCTGAATACTTATGTAAATAAGGTATTTCTGTTTTTAATACATTTGCCAACATTTCGAAAACTTTTCATGTCATTATGGGGTATTGTGTGTAGATTGAGGAAATTTTTTATTTAATCCATTGTAAAATAATGCTGTAACATAACATGTGGAAAAGGGGAAGGGGTCTGAATACTTGGCACTAGCTATGCCACACCTGTCAGGTGGATCAATTAGCTTGACAAGGGAGAACTGCTCACTAACATGGATGTAAACAAATTTGTGCACAGAATTTGAGCGAAATACGCTTTTTTTGCATGTGGAACGTTTCTGGGATCTTTTATTTCACCTCAAGAAACATGGGACTAACACATTTTTGTTCATTATAGATGTGGCACCTGAAGAGCTGACCCATTAAGAGTTATATCTAAACGTAACTGAAATCAATAAAACAACCGAGTTTATTGAACCGTGTAATGATAAAATCAACAAGTAGCCTTAGAGTTTGATAATGTCTAGACTTTAAGCCAATCCTCCTCCTACTTTATGCATTCATTCTTCACCGTATGAAAGAGCAGAAGAGTCAGACGGTGAATGGCTTTTTTTCGCTTCTGTAGATCCATAGGCGCAATCTGGATTGATATCCTCCTGCGCTGAGCTAGAGGAGGCACAGTCTCTCCTGTGTAGATAGCCGCATCCACTAATTTAAAGTGGTGTCCACATACTTGTGTGCATATATAGTGTACTTTCCTACGTCTGTCGTGTGCCGAGTAGGCTGCGCCTCATTCACAAAATGGACACGTTTTCTGTCATCAATTTCATAAATTATAGACGTGAAAGGCCTATGTATAATATTTTATTGGGTCTTTGGTTAATATTTGTTTAGCAAAAGTTTGCGAGGTAGTATTTTGTTGTGGAGAGCACAGCACATCGCCCCCTCTCCAGCCTTGCAGCAGAATCGAATAACCTGGACTCAGTGCTAGACGTAATATAGTAAAGGTAACATCCATACATACCAATAGTATGATATGTTACGTTTCGTATTGTATGTATTAATTTGTGGATGTTAATCATTCATATATTTTGATATATAATGAATTACAATTTGTATAGTATGTTACGAATTCCAATTAGTTCTTATTCCAATAAAGTTAGCTAGGTTACTAGGTGGCTAACGTTAGCTAGGTGGTGGCAGGTTGCCTAGCAGTTAGCCTAGCAGTTAGGTAGCCTAGTGATTAGAGCGTTGGGCCAGTAACTGAAAGGTCACTGGTTTGAATACCCAAGCATACAAGGTGTAAAAAAATAACCTTGTTGATGTATTCTTGAGCAAGTCACTTAACCCTAATTTGCTCCAGGGGCTGACCCTGTAGGTAGGCCATCATTGTAAATAATAGTTTGTTCTTAACTGACTTGCCTAGTTAAAAAAGGTTAATATATATATATATATATATATATATATATATTAAAACTAAGGTTAGACAGGCTAGGGGTTAGGATTAGGGGTTAAGGTTAGGGTTATGGGTTAGCTAATATGCTAAGTAGTTTAGTAGTGTATTTTTTTCAATAATAAAATAAACTAATCTTTTCCCACTAGCACTGCCTTTGCTAATAAATACTTTGAGGGGAATGATTGTGATGTGTTGTCTCACCTAGCTATCTTAATATGAATACACCAATTGTAAGTCGCTCTGGATAAGAGCATCTGCTAAATGACTAAAATGTTGTTGTTTTTTAAATGTATATCATATGAATTAGTATCCTGTTTACGTTTACTATGGTACGTCTAGTCTATGAGACCAGGCTGAATCAAAGCATCTAGATAGTAGTGATGGGAAGTTCGGCTCTTTTCCGAGAGCCGGCTCTTTTGGCTCAGCTCCCAAAGAAGAGCCGGCTCTTTCGACTCCTGAACGGCTCTTAATTTAGGATTTTTTTGTAGGCCTTTATTTTACCCTAACTTTAAAAAAAAAAAATGGTTTGTGTGTTGAAAACCCTTTCATGTGCAGTGTTTTTATGCATTTATTTTGTTACAAAAGCATTCTTTTGTTTTTAATCATTTTAATCAAACATTTTTTTGCACAAATTAACAACAAAAAAACAGCAAATAAACAGAATTGAACTAGAACAGAACTAGAACCAAACTCAAGCAAACAGTATTAATGTCCTCAGCGAAGATTGGCATTCAAAAAAATCAGATGCCTCAGCTTTGATGGACTGATCCTATTTCTTCTTTCTGAGATTATCTGCCCTGTTTTTGAGAAGATTCTCTCTGAAGGAACCGATGTTGCCACAATACACAGTCTCCCTTCCATCACCTTCGCCAGGCGTGGAAAGACTGAGGCCTTGGCCTGCCACCAGCTCAGTGGGTCTTCTGCTCGTCGATGGGCTCCTCAAGATAAGACCTCACCTCCAGTATAGCATCAGCTGTAGGATTTCTTCTTGTAGCATCTCCTGTAGCTCTTTCATCAAAAAGCCTCCAAACAACAGAGGTTTGTGGTTCCTCATACACTTGGCCTTCTAATGGCGGAGCTGGCTGGCTGCTAGGGGTGCATCTTGCTGCTGCACTAATTCTCTGAAGTGCCTCATCAACAGCTCTGTTGTCATTGAATGCAATTTTTTTAAACCTAGGATCCAATAATGTGGTTTCTGAGTGGACAGTGTTGTACTCCATACGCAGAAATTTCCGGTCCATGGCTGAACAAAGAGCTGCAACCAATTCTTTCCCTTTCTGCATGGTTACAGTCTGTTGGGCTGTCACACGCTACAAACCTTTGCATAGCAGGAGCATTTTTGAGGCAGAAACATAGCTGAGGGAGAGAAACAGCAACTTTTAAAATGAAGCTTTTTTTAAAGTATGTGGCATATTATATGTGGCACATTATACTGTATTGTTTCTGCAATGTATAATAGTGACTGAATGGTAGTAGTGAAAAAAAATGGTCCAAGGTACCTGTCTGCACTTATTTCCACAGTCACCTCCTCAAATGGTTGCAGGACGGTGCAGACCTCTTTCACCAGCTCCCATTCCTCTTGACATAGAGCATCAACTGGTGCGTTGATGAGGGCCAGGGTGGAGATGATGGCATCTTTTGTTTCAAGAATTCGTTTCAACATATAAAATGTTGAGTTCCACCTGGTGGCACACTCTTGTTTGGGCCTCAGTTCAGGCATCCCCATCTGGCACTGTGTGGACTTTAGCCTCTGTGTTGCAACTGTGCTTTTGTGGAAAAACTCCACAACAGCCTTCACCTTATCCACGGTTGGTTTGACCACCTTTAGGGCATCTCTAATCATGAGGTTTAGTGTATGTGCCAGACATGGGTGATGGGTCCACTTAAGAATTTTTATGGCTTTGGTGATGTTTGCTGCATTGTCACTCACACAGCACACTACTTTGTCCTCTACTTGCCACTCTTTTGCCACTCTTACTAGCTCATCTGCTAGGTTTTCTGCAGTGTGTCTCTCTGTGAACTCAAAGCAGTCCAAAAGGCAAGATGTCATCTTGTAATTTTCAATGAAATGGCAAGTGACAGCCATGAAAGAGCAGGTTGTTCTGGAGGTCCAGCAGTCAGTTGTCAGGCAAACTGATGGAGCTTGTTTCACCCTTACTTGCCATAATGCCCGTTCTGTGTCATATAGTTTAGGTATTGTTGTTTGGGACAATGTTTTTCTACTGGGAAGAGTGTATGTGGGATTTAAAGTTTTGACAAAACTTTTAAAACCTCTGTCCTCCACAATTGAAAAGGGTTGGAAATCAGTAGCTATCATTTTAGCTAGCTCTACATCAATGCTGTGCTGTTTGGATGGGGTCATCACTTTGGGTATAAACTGGCTTATTTTGCTTTGAGCTGCAGTAGGAGAGGTTATACCTGCATGTGTGGGGAAGCCAGTAGATGCTGCTGCAGTTGCTGTTTTTTGGGGATGAGACACACCAGGATCTGTAGATGGGGTGCTAGCTTGCCCTCTCTCCTCTAACTGCACTGTAGGATGGACAGTTCTCATATGTCTATGCAGGTTTGTGGTGGAACCTGCTCTTAAAGTAATTTTCATCTTGCAGTGAACGCACTCTGCTTTGTTGTTTCCATTGTCTTTAAACTGGAGCCAGATGCTGCTTCTCTTTCGGGTGTCACTCATAGTTACGACTCACACACTCTCCTCACCGCTATCTGACAGACAGTGTCGTTATTAACGTTGTTACGACTCATTAACTTGCAGTGGAGTGCCGCTTCACTTCACCCCCCTCTCTGTTTTTACATAATGGTATGATCCCATATCCTCACATCTGATTGGCCGCGATGCGATTGCTGACCAATCAAAACAAAGTTCTGCCTGTAAGCACGCAGCGAAAGGAAAAAAACTGGGAGCCGGCTCTCACTCGATGCGAGCCGGCTCTTCTGATTCACTACAAAGCATCGGCTCTCAGAGCCGCATCTTTTGCGCATGACACATCACTACTAGATAGGTGGCGGACTCCAGAAGTTTAACTGGATTTAACAAAAGTGTGGGGCTCTCGGTCCTCAAGTGAAGAGTAAGCTAATATCGATTTATTTTAATCTTCTTGGTTTGGACAGGAGTAGCTTAATATCATTCGAATTAAAGCCAACATTTTAATTTTGAGTCGTTTACATAGCGGGACCTCGTTTACATGCTGATTGGTTTTAGTTCAAGATGTCTTCATCTGCAACTACAACTATCCCACCTACACTGACAGCGGATCAGCTAACGGTCATCGTGGCCTCGGGTGAGTGGTGGCAGTCACAAAAACTTCAGTAGGCTGCTGCTAAACCATAAACATATATACTCAGCAAAAAAAGAAACTGAACAAGTTCCACAGACATATGACTAACAGAAATTGAATAATGTGTCCCTGAACAAAGGGTGGGTCAAAAGTAACAGTCAGTATCTGGTGTGGCCACCAGCTGCATTAAGTACTGCAGTGCGTCTCCTCCTCATGGACTGAACCAGATTTGCCAGTTCTTGCTGTGAGCACTGATTGAGGGATTGTGCGTTCCTGGTGTAACTCGGGCAGTTGTTGTTGCCATCCTGTACCTGTCCCGCAGGTGTGATGTTCGGATGTACCGACCCTGTGCAGGTGTTGTTACACGTGGTCTGCCACTGCGATGACTATCAGATGTCCGTCCTGTCTCCCTGTAGCGCTGTCTTAGGCGGCTCACAGTACAGACATTTCAATTTATTGCCCTGGCCACATCTGCAGTCCTCATGCCTCCTTGCAGCATGCCTAAGGCACGTTCACGCAGATGAGCAGGGACCCTGGGCATCTTTCTTTTGGTGTTTTTCAGAGTCAGTAGAAAGGCCTCTTTAGTGTCCTAAGTTTTCATAACTGTGACCTTAATTGCCTACCGTCTGTAAACTGTTAGTGTCTTAATGACCGTTCCAGATGTGCATGTTCATTAATTGTTTATGGTTCATTGAACAAGCATGGGAAACAGTGTTTAACCCCTTTACAATGAAGATCTGTGAAGTTATTTGGATTTTTACGAATTATCTTTGAAAGACAGGGTCCTGAGTGTATATCCAGGCTACATAAACCTGTTGCTCTGACACAGGACTGGCTAACTGTTGATTGTTTAGGTGATGCATGTTCGGCATGTGTTATAAATAAACATTTTAAAGCAATCATACATAAACTATATGTTTACATTAATGCCAGACATGTTTTATAAAGCTTCATATTCATGTCTGTCTTCTTCTCTGTAGTGTCTTGCCTGGTCTTCTTCGTAGTGATTCTCATGCTCCTGGTGGTCTTGTACAGGAAAGACCCTTTCTGCTGCATGGTGTGGAACTACCAGCACTACACAGTTAGGCTAGGGCATGGCGCTTTCAATGCCAGGAGAGTGGGTTAGAGTCCCGGGACCACCCACCCGTATATTACAGTAGAGTACAGTACAGTAGAGTATATTACAGTAGAGCATAGTACAGTAGAGCATATTACAGTAGAGTACAGTACAGTAGAGTATATTACA
Organism: Thymallus thymallus; assembly: GCA_023634145.1. Classification (NCBI taxonomy): domain Eukaryota; kingdom Metazoa; phylum Chordata; class Actinopteri; order Salmoniformes; family Salmonidae; genus Thymallus; species Thymallus thymallus. Next base: position 30,393,946 of record CM042387.1, on the reverse strand, counting down.
GTAGAGCATAGTACAGTAGAGTATATTACAGTACAGTACAGTAGAGTATATTACAGTAAAGTACAGTACAGTAGAGTATATTACAGTAGATCATAGTACAGTAGAGCATATTACAGTAGAGCATATTACAGTAGAGTACAGTAGTTAAACCAGTATCAGTTGCTTATATTACAAAGTATGCTGTGTTATTATGGAGGCTGCCAGGGGGATTGTGTGTGCACAATTATGTCTCGTGTTAAAATCCATATACTGTTATCAGTAGGGGAAAGGTATCCATGAGACCGCAACAGTGTCAGAGCCGAGACAGGGGGGTGAAGAAAGAGCCTGTTGGGTCTAACTGTAGAATTTGGCATTTTCAATTGTGTGGTCAATTGTGCATAACATACATCAGACAAGGAGAACAGCTCTGGCAGCGCTTATCAAGACTGATTCTAATTTCATGGAGGATATTGTTGGGCTTGAAGAAAATGGAATTATAGCTCAATCACCGCCTAGTAACCTTGCTGGAGGTTAATTCATTGGAGATTTGTATTGAACTGTTGTCATGTCTTTGTTGTTGCTGCAGCGTTACTAATTGTAAAGATATAATAGAATAGAACATATTAGAATAGAACATAATAGAACATATTAGAATATAACATATTAGAATAGAACATATTAGAATAGAACAGAATAGAATAGAACATATTAGAATAGAACAGAATAGAACATATTAGAATATAACAGAATAGAACATATTAGAATATAACATATTAGAATAGAACATATTAGAATAGAACAGAATAGAACATATTAGAATAGAACATATTAGAATAGAACAGAATATAACATATTAGAATAGAACAGAATAGAACAGAATATAACATATTAGAATAGAACATATTAGAATAGAACATATTAGAATAGAACAGAATAGAACATATTAGAATAGAACAGAATAGAACATATTAGAATAGAACATATTAGAATAGAACAGAATAGAATAACTTTATTAAGACAATTCTCCACTGTAGTGTAGACAGACTCTAACCAGTCTTCCCTCTTCTCTGCCTACCCAGGACGCTCCACCCCAGTACAACAGAAGACAGTCTCTAGTGGTGTCTCCCTATGATGAACATACTGATACCATGGCCCACGGAAACGTTGGATCCCAGGTGAAAAAAAGCCTTGTCTTTACATGGTAGGGAGGAGTGGGCTTTATCCCCCAAAAAATTACATTCAGCATCACTCCGTCGAGGGAAATATAGTATTCTTTCTATCAAAGATATCTACATATATTTTAGGATGTTGTGTATACCTGGAAATAATCAGAATGTATGTAAACATTATAGTTTTGAAAACATATCTTGTCCAAACAAAGTGGTCTCTTAGCATAACTTACTCTGGGGTAAGTTAAGCCGCCTACAAATGTCTGTACTGAATGAAATATTTCCACTACTTTTTTAAAACCATGTCTATATTTATTTCCCAAACACAATTCAACACAATCACAATCTCTTTTTGTGTTTTTATCATTTTAAGCATCTTTTAACCCTCTAGACTAGAGTCTAAGCCTGGAGGGTGCTACTAAGCTAACATATGGAATTGTTTTAAGGATAATTTAGCTATTTGATTTTTAGGTATCCAAAAATTATTTTACAAAATGATTTGATGAAACATTGAATTTGACCTTACTGTTATTAGCCCATAGAAGCCCAGATTCATAAATGGAAAAACAGTCAATTTGCTCAATTTGCCATTGGCTCAACTACTGGCTCAAATTACTGCATGGCCATTGGCTCAATTTACTCCAAGGCAAACATTTTGACTATATTAGCCCACACAGCTACAAGGATGCACTTTCCCCAATGTATATAACACGAAACAGAAACAAGGGTGACTCAACTTACCCCACACTCCCCTATTACACATAGAGATACAGGTATTATCAATTGATTAATTTCTCCCTATTATAATCTCTATTTAAAAACCATCTGAGCTGCTTTCACATTGTTATTGATGCTCAGTGCCGTTTGTTTTCAATTATCCTTATGCCCAGGAGGAAATATCGACCTTGATGTACCTCATTACTGTAATCAGGCTGCATTTACACGGGCAGCCCAATTCTGATCTTTTTCCACTAACTGGTCTTCTGACCAATCAGATCAACTCTTGAAAAATAGGAAAAGTTATATCATATAAACATGTTGGGTGTGTGTCTGCAGCTTCCAGGGAGGCTGTTTATTGGTAAGCCTAGCAGCTACCACCTGGATGGGACCCTGCCCCGCCTTCCATCCTACGAGAGCGTCCGTAAGAAGGACCGTCAGAGACAGATCCACTCTATGATAGCAGATAGCTTTGGTCTCAGCCCCACACAGTCTGAAACGGAGGTCACTCACTCCTCTGTTCTGGATGTATTATTATTATGTATTGTTCACTTCATATGTAAATATCTCTTTAGTAATTGATTTATTCAATCCCTGTTGAAATAAAGGTAAAATAAAAATGTATATATTAATACATAGAATATTTATTTATTGCAGTAAATTGAATCTCATAAAATGTCTCTGTACCTACAGCCTCCTCCGACGTATGAGGAGACTCTTCGCCAGTCCACGATCATCTCCTCTGAAGACCTACAGTCTGTGGAGCACTTCCCTCAGACCTCCCTCTCTCCACCTCTACCTCCAGCCTCGAACACACAGTGACAATAGAGGCAGCCCCGTCACCCCACCACCCTATTCAGAGCCCCATCCGGGAACCCCTCTCTGTCTAGACCAGGAGCTCTTTGAGGGCCGGAGCACTACTGGTTTTCAACCTTGCATTTTAACTAGAGACTCATGTTTCTACCCTTTGCAAGAGGAAAGAAGACTAATCAACAAAGAAAGGGACATTGACATGATAATGAATGACTCTGTTTCACTCAGAGTTTGTCATTCTGAGACTAACGCTCTCAACTCTGACTGCCGTCTGTTGGTGTAGTGAGTGGTTTTAACATTACTGTATGCTGTAAATGGCTTGATATCTTGCCACTGGCAATGATATCATTTATCAGCTAAATAATTAAATAGGCCCACATTTCAAACTCTAGACATGCTCGAGTGTGTGGAAAGAAGATGTCCGCACCTCAGAACGTCCAAAGTTAGACGACCACAAAACAAGGACATTGTATCGGGTTGAACGTGTTAATGAAAAATCTCATTCATCTCCTTGTTTCAAAAGTACACTGAGCTATGAACACCCAGCTACCTGACATGTGATGATGACAGCTTTGAGTGTAGGACCAGACCAGTGAACTGTTGTGGTTGAACGCATCACAAATGATTAACACTACTGAGACAGACAATGGCTTTGTCCCAAATGACACCCTATTCCCCATGTAGTGGTACTACTTTTGTTAAAAGGAAATAGGGTGCCACATAGGAAATAGGGTGCCACATAGGAAATAGGGTGCCACATAGGAAATAGGGTGCCACATAGGAAATAGGGTGCCACATAGGAAATAGGGTGCCATTTGAGACTAAATCAAAGTGTGTTCCCTCAGGGATGGTTAACCAGGGACTGTTTTTCTTAACCCAGGTCAAACTCTTAACTCTGCACAGAGAAACTCACCGTGACCCTGGTGTCGTACCTTCTGGGCTAAACTGAAATGGGTTTGTCAATGTGTTTTTTGTAACTATGCAAAACATTCATATTATGTCTGACCCCAAACAAACAAAAAGCAAGTCTAAGTAATAGTTAAATAGCTGAAACAAAAAAGGTAAAATTGGTGAACTAAAGTACATATACTGTAGATTACCGATGCAGTTAACTCTAACAACGTTTCCATCCACAGTTTTTATGCGAGTAAAGTCATACCTTATAAAAACAAGTTTGCGTACAATTTTATAAATGCCGACGGATCATTTGTTCGGTTGACATGGTGGGATCTTTTGTGTCGTTAAAATTAATTATGCAAGAAATGGCGATGGAAACACCTTTATACGCAAATATTGATATAACAACCAATCATATCGAAGTAAACTTGGGAGTCACTCGATGACATGGTGTGTGTGGTCCTCCCACTACAACTCGGGAAACCATGGAGTTTATTAGGCTACAGATGAAATAAATTAACTTCACAGGGTGGTGAAAGTGCACGGTGATCTTGATGCTCCTTTCCAATAAATATTGAGGGCCTTATTCTTGTGACATGATGATCGACGCTTGACTTTCGTTTGACAAATACAAATATTCTTGCTCTTATCCATAATAATCTCATCATGTAGACTAGTCAACCCGCACTGTATCTGCAAACTGTTGACTAGAGCGAACGTGTCCCCCACCCCCACCCCACCAGCCTCCACTGCAGAGTAGGCACCTTTGCTATTTAACGTAACAGTTTTTGTGACAAAATTATCGGTATACTTGAAAATGCGATGGCCACATATTGATCTTTAGATTTTTATTCAGAACATGAAAATTTAAGCGATAAAGTATATTTTGTTTGCACTACGTCGTCAGGCACTGATTTTTATCTGCAACAAGTCCGTTTGTTGGGAACACACCACTGGAGAGAACATGTTTTCTTTATGCAGAATTATTGAATATTCATACGAAAATCTGTCGCAGATTAAATGGAAACCTAGCTAGTAAAACAAATTAGTTCAGATTTGTATTAATTTGACCTATGTATATTAATCTGATGAGGATTGAGATCAACCTATCCTCAACCTTACTGTCAAGATGTCCAAAGGGAACACTCCTGCTTTCGTTCACTGAGGTTTGTTAAAGAGAGTTGCAAATATTTGTCTGTTTTTCACTACCAGGCACAAATATGTCCATAATCTAGACTAGATGGTCAGTCAGCAGGGAGTAGCGACCTCATTTTGACCTCTCCCTCTTTGCAGAGTTCCCATCTTCGACTATGCAAATCTAATAACACATACAATATTTTTTGTACATGATCTATCTAAACTACAGTGCTCGTCATTTATTAGAGGGCCTCCATGAGTCGTGTTGTGGTGAATGTACCAGGGTATTCTGAATGTATGAGTCGTGTTGTGGTGAATGTACCAGGGTATTCTGAATGTATGAGTCGTGTTGTGGTGAATGTACCAGGGTATTCTGAATGTATGAGTCGTGTTGTGGTGAATGTACCAGGGTATTCTGAATGTATGAGTCGTGTTGTGGTGAATGTACCAGGGTATTCTGAATGTATGAGTCGTGTTGTGGTGAATGTACCAGGGTATTCTGAATGTATGAGTCGTGTTGTGGTGAATGTACCAGGGTATTCTGAATGTATGAGTCGTGTTGTGGTGAATGTACCAGGGTATTCTGAATGTATGAGTCGTGTTGTGGTGAATGTACCAGGGTATTCTGAATGTATGAGTCGTGTTGTGGTGAATGTACCAGGGTATTCTGAATGTATGAGTCGTGTTGTGGTGAATGTACCAGGGTATTCTGAATGTATGAGTCGTGTTGTGGTGAATGTACCAGGGTATTCTGAATGTATGAGTCGTGTTGTGGTGAATGTACCAGGGTATTCTGAATGTATGAGTCGTGTTGTGGTGAATGTACCAGGGTATTCTGAATGTATGAGTCGTGTTGTGGTGAATGTACCAGGGTATTCTGAATGTATGAGTCGTGTTGTGGTGAATGTACCAGGGTATTCTGAATGTATGAGTCGTGTTGTGGTGAATGTACCAGGGTATTCTGAATGTATGAGTCGTGTTGTGGTGAATGTACCAGGGTATTCTGAATGTATGAGTCGTGTTGTGGTGAATGTACCAGGGTATTCTGAATGTATGAGTCGTGTTGTGGTGAATGTACCAGGGTATTCTGAATGTTTTCCACACTCCCCTGCATTCCACTGGGAGAGGAGTTGACATAACATTCATGCCAGCTGTAATTTATACTCTCAAAATAAAAAATGGCACCTAACTCACTCTACAAGTCTTGAGTAAAGTATGATCTGTAAAATGTTTTGGGTATACTTTACACATCCTGCCATCCCACTGGGCACAGACGTCCGTTCAATGTCCAATTTAAATTTGGTTGAGTTGTCAACTAATGTGACTTCAACGTGAAATCAACAACAAATCTCACCTTCATTGGAATTAGGTTAAAAGTTTGACAAAAAAAAACAACCTACGTTGTCTTTAAAAAAAATACAAATCAGTTTCTAACTTTGATTCTGTTTTTGTTGTTGAAATGACGTGGAAACAGCGTTGATTCAACCAGTTTTTGCCCATTGGGATGTTTCTATTCTCCAAAATGGGCAAATCCTGGTACAGAAGGGTTGTGAATGGGTTTACACTAAATTCACAAGAAGTCACCACCCAACATCTCTTAAACCTGTGTCATCAGCACTAAATGATGTGAGCTGGGTGAGGTAGTTGGCTATAAGAGAATGCATAGGGCTGTGAGTGAGGTAGTTGGCTAAGAGAACGCATAGGGCTGTGAGTGAGGTAGTTGGCTATAAGAGAATGCATAGGGCTGTGAGTGAGGTAGTTGGCTATAAGAGAATGCATAGGCCTGTGAGTGAGGTAGTTGGCTATAAGAGAACGCATAGGGCTGTGAGATAATGATTAAGGAGAGAATACAGTCTGCTGCTAAAAATATATTGATATATTACTTCCCTCTGCTTTGTAGGTTCTTTAAAATAAATACATATTTTTATATTAGACCTCCGTGGCCTGTTTGGAGAAAACACAGGGGAAACTTGAGCCTTGAGACGTCCTGTGGTTACTTCAAGAACTATAGACCACATTCATGCTTGATAAAGGGTTTCATTTTTGCTTGTCGAACATAGATATATTTTCCCAAACGATACAAAAATATTCCCAACAATGAAATACCTTTGGATACACAGGAAATTGTTCTCTTGACTAAGCTTAAAATGCCAGACAACAGACTGCTGATGTAATGATTATATATACAACTTTATTGGATGGAGAGACATACGTATGTCTTCAACAGTGCCTGTTGACTAAACTTTCGACCAGTCACATTTCCAAGAGTGCAGGATCGATGACAACGGTCACCAAAGCAGCACAGGAAGCTTTTCAAGGAATTCCCTCAGAACTTCCAGAATCCTCATCACGCAGTGGCTCAATTCCACAACATTCACGACAAATTAGTCCGCGGTTGAACAGAACCTTTCAAATCCAAACCGCCCAGTCCATAGAAAGAGTAGGGTTTGAACTTACACAGAGTGGAATAGGAATGAGAGTCATCAGTCTTTAGAACATGCCAACCAGTTTGAATTTGCCCTCCTGTTTGTTGGGCACTACGTTGATGAAGGTCTTGTAGAGAATAGTTCCTGTGGGCAGCTTGGTGATGACCTTGAAGGTCTCAGAGCTGCGTGGGGCTGGAACATACACCTCCTTAGTGTATCTGACAATGCCGTCCTCCAGGGCATACAAGGTGTTATTGGTTCTAATCCCCACCTGAGAGGGGGGGGGGGGGGGTGGAGAGAGAGAGAGAGAGACAGAAAGAGAGGAGGGGAAGAGAGAGAGATTAGTTGACAATCAACCAGCGACCTGCAGACATTTGAAAGCTTCCAGGGGTGTATTCACTAGGAACCAAACGAAACAGGGAGGGACCTACCTGAATTTGTCCCAGTAGACATGCAGTTTTATTTGGAGTAAATCGTTTCTGTTGAAAAACGTCTTGCTATGATGTGCGACTAATGAATACACCCCAGGATATTAACAGTGACGGAGTGAAACCTTACATGTGCTCCTGGTTGCCATCTCATAAGCCTCTGTGTTGCTAGGATATTGCCAGCATGGACAAAGTTCCCTGAAGGTGGATGACAACAAAACAGAATAGTTTGTTAGATAATGCAAACATGAAGTGTGAAGGATCTAGTGCTGCTACGATACCTGATTTTCCATGGCAAAAAATAACACAAAGCAGAATAAACTCTTTGGTCCTTTAAAAACTACTGTATGTAACATAGTGTGTAAAATAGTGTAACATAGTGTGTAAAACAGTGTGTAACATAGTGTGTAAAACAGTGTGCAAAACAGTGTGCTTTAGCTTGGAAAATGAACACGTGATTCTGGGGGAAAACATTAGGACTGTTTTCCTCAAGAAATGTAGTCCGCTTCATGCTTTGTTTCCTTGCCATGATACCTCGCAGTATCGCAATACTGGTATTGTGACTGCCCTAGTAGGATGAAAGAAATAACATGCACCTCACAGAGACGTCAGAACTAAGCACACTGACAAATAAGAGCATTCACTTCACGTAGCTACCATCTGTTTTCTTGAAGCCATATCTGCGACCAGGGCTCTTTCCCCCGAGGTTCTTGCTGCTACCGCCTGCCTTCTTGGACGCGAACCGCACCCAGTCCGCAAGAGAGGACTGGCAAGGGAACAGAAGACCTGCAATTTTGTTGAGTAAACATTGTAACAGTTGTAGCAATGGGATACAATGACTGTCTGGCTTGTATAATGACAGTGGGCTGTTCAAAGCCATTTGTGATGCTCATGCTATGCTAGCAACTTCTTTCCAATGTAGGTAGCTAGTTGCCTGATACACCAGCCGTAGTCCCGACATGACCTAGCTCTCGAATACTCTAGGCAGCATTCTGCCTTCTCCCTACAGTTCTCAGGCATTACAAACGAAAACATATGGCCCTTATCTTTAATCAGCGAGAAACAATCTTTCAAATAAAATATACACTTACTTAGGGTTGTACATTTTGGGGAATATTCAAAGGTGGAAACTTTCCGTGGGAATGAAAGGGAATTAACGGAATATATGGGAATTAACGGGAATATGCAAATTAATATTAATGCCATTTAAATGTAGACGTTTTTTTGCATTGGATATATTTACCATATGATATGGAGTCAGAAACATAAACCATAAAAAAAAAACAATTTAGTTACGAATTGAACTTTAATTAAATGAGTTGACTCTTCACATGGGATGATTTCACTGAACAGCAAAAGAAAGGGAATATTGAATGATCTCCAATGATCCATCGCATCTCCCAAAAAACATTTTCAACATACATCTGTAAAATTATAGTCTAGAAATTAAAGCTTTGGTTGTCTTCCTCTCAGGCTTCCCTGTCTTCTCCCTGAACCTCCTCAATGTCCACCTCTTGAACATCAGACTGCCAAGAACCTTGCCCTCATCCAGGCCAAGGTGGCGAGACACGGTAGTGATGACACCGTAGTCCTTGTTGATCTCTGCACCAGACAGGATGCTCTTGCCAGCATACTTGGGGTCCAACATGTACGCAGCGGCGTGTATGGGCTTCAGGCAGAAGTCTTCACGCTTTTTTCCTCTGCTTGGAGCAACGGTGAAGTGGGCAAGGCAGAACAGATTTCTTCTTACATCTGCAAGCAGAATCTGAACATCAGACAGGATGGCATTGTCTCCCTCAATCCGTGCAATGGCTACTGCTATAGGTTTCAGGAGTTTCAGGCTGCTTACCCCTCTCTCTCAAAATACATCATCCAGGAGGTTCCTCTTCATGGGGCTGTCCATATCGGCAGACTGTAATATGGCAATTTCTTGGAGAGACTCCTTCCCCTCCAGGAGACTGTCAAACATGATGACAATACCACCCCAACAGGGGTTGCTGGGCAGCTTCAATGTGGTGCTCTTGAGTGTGATGTGAGGGTAGGACTCCTCCACTTTAGACTAAGCAGCCATCATGTTGGCAGCATTGTCTGTCACCAGTGCAAATACCTTCTGTGGTCCAAGGTAATTGATGACTGCCTTCAGCTCATCTGCAATGTAGAGACCGGTGTGTCTGTTGTCCCTTGTGTCTGTGCTCTTGTAGAATACTGGTTGAGGGGTGGAGATGATGTAGTTAATTATTCCTTACCCACGAACATTCAACCACCCATCAGAGATGATTGCTATACAGTCTGCTGTCTCTATGATTTGCTTGACCTTCACTTGAACTCTGTTGAACTCTGCATCCAGCAAATGAGCAGATAAAGCATGTCTGGTTGGAGGGGTGTACGCTGGGCGAAGAACATTCAGAAATCTCTTCCAATACACATCGCCTGTGAGCATCAGAGGTGAACTAGTTGCATACACACCTCGAGCAAGACATTAATCAGCATTTCTCTGACTACGTTCCTCCATTGAGCAGGACCATGAGCTGTTGCTATCGATAAGGTGTCTGATTCATCATTTTCACCTCAAATAGAAGTAGAGGGACTTTTGTCAGAGGTTGCTTGTTGTGAGCGCTGAGGGAACTTTATGCACTTGGCCAGATGATTCTGCATCTTTGTTGCATTCTTCACATATGATTTGGCACAGTATTTGCAAATGTACACAGGTTTTCTTTCTACATTAGATGCTGTGAAATTTCACTACACATCAGATCGTGCCCGTGGCATTTTCCTGTAAAATTAGAAGAAAAAAAAAGAGTAAAAAAAAACTAAATACAATTCCATGTACAGATAAATAGTTAAGCAGTTAGATTAAACAACTCCTTTGTAAGATAAATTTTTTAAATGAAACATGTATGGAAACAAAAACTAACTAGCAGAAATTGTTAACAAGTTAGAAATGATTTAAACACACTTTGCTGTAGGCTACTATTTACTAGTTAATAAAAAATAATGTATGTCATATAAAATATATTCACCCCAACCAGTACTGTAATCAAAACTTACCAGAAAGCATGTAGTCCTTGGCTCAGACAGTGTAGTAGTGTGGGCTCAATAGCATCTCATTAGTGTGCAAGATCTTGAGAATCAGCTGTACATGTGATGGAAGAGTGCACTGCACATGTGATGGAATGTGCATGCAGAGGGTTGCAATTCCATTGAATTGGGGACAGTTTAACCAAAATATGACACAAGACCTAGAATTGCCTTATGTATCACACAAATTATGTTCACTGTTATAAACGTTTTTGATGAATTTAAGCAAAATTCCACAAATTCCAAGACTTCGACCCTTTTCAACCCTACACTTACTGTAGCAGTTTTGCACAGATCCATACAGTGATGGGTGCCTCAATCTGACGAAACTACACTTCCGCTACACTTCCCGAGTTACGCTTACACACAGGTGTTCGGAGCATGTCAGTAGAGGACGCCTGGTTGTCCTTTAAAAGTGCTTAAATAAGCATGCCCCATTTAAAAAATGTAGAACTAAGAACAGATATAGTCCTTGGTTCACTCCAGACTTGACTGCCTTGACAGCACAAAAACATACTGTGGTGTACTGCATTAGCATCGAATAGCCCCCGCAATTTGCAACATTTCAGGGAAGTAAAGAACCAATATACACAGTCAGTTATGCATCCTGTAGCACTAATTCCAAAAAGTTTTGGGAGACTGTAAAGTCCATGGAGATTTCCCTCATTAACTTTAAGCATCAGCTGTCAGAGCTGCTTACCGATCCTTGCACCTGTATATAGCCCATCTGTAAATAGCTCACCCATACTATCTCATCCTCATACTGTTAATTTTGCTCATTTGCACCCCAGTATCTCTGCCCACACCAAATGCATATTTGCACATCATCATCTGCACATTTATCACTCCAGTGTTAATGCTAAATTGTAACTATTGCGCCACTATGGCCTATTTATTGTCCTACTTCCATAATCTAACTACATTTGCACTCACTGTATATAGATCTTCTATAGTGTCATTGACTGTACGTTTGTTTATCACGTGTAACTCTGTGTTGTTGTTTTTTTGTCGCACTGCTTTGCTTTATCTTGGCCAGGTCGCAGTTGTAAATGAGAACTAGTTCTCTAATGGCTTACCTGGTTTAAGAAAAGTTAAATACATTTTAAAATACTTTTTTTTTTTTTTTTAAACGACCCTCTACAGAAGACGCCTTCGTCCAATGACTTATGTGTAATGAAATGGAAAGTGGTGTACAATGCGTTTCTCATTCCTGGATTGAGATACATTTTTCGATATCTCGCGCCGGCTCCGCGGTGTCTTAATATACACAGGAACGCTGTCTTACCCTAGTGCAGCTCTAAGAAAGCTGGTCGGATCTGCTGGCTACTGAACACGAGCGAGTGGCTAATGTGATGCCAGCTCGCTAGCTTCAAAAACATGTTATCCAGCTAGATAACTTTATAATAAATACGCGTCTTTGGTGTATATTAGTCTAAAGAGAAGTGTTTCATATAAAGGTGTGAATTAACGCAAATAAATTATCATTTGTATATTTTACCTGCTCTGGACTTGAACATCAAGGACGCGAGAGCAGCCATCTTGTATCACATAGTTACCACAGCCACAAAATCAATATTATCTATCGTATCAATTCATGAAAGCAGAAATTGGCGTTTTGGTCTTAATTTAAGGTTAGGCATAAGGTTAGCAGTGTGGTTGAGGCTAGAGTTAAAATATTATTTTTTATAATTGTTTTGTTTTAATGTGCGGTCTTTAGCCATCACTTTGTGACTGCGGTTACTAGGGATGACCTTGTGTCACAAAATAATCCTCCCGTCGTCCACCGAACCCGCGGAACCCAAAATCAAGAAAATACAAAATGACAATGACTAGCGAGACAGCGAAATAACTTTTGTTCTTGTTGTTTTTAAAATAAAATATTGAACACCTTCTACAATAATGGTTTAATAACAATGTGAGTAGGTAGTTATTTTCAATTACTTTGGCAGGTAGCTAGCTAACTATTAACGTTAGCTAGCTAGCTCACGTATCCGAATGTATTGATAACTACACGTTACCACAGATGTTCCGTGACGTTAATGTACAGTACTTTAGTTTGTGATGTTAGTTTTACCTCGACAACATTTATTGGGAAATTAGCTTTTTAGCTAATGCACGTAAATGTACTAGTATGTCATTAGCCCACACTATAGGCCTCGAATGTTACAATAATTACTTATAAGTTACTAGTATGAACTGTATAGCCAACTGCATGACGACGAACCCGTGTATGGGATTAGCCTCGAGCGACGGCTAGCAGCGGGCATTGTTCTAATGCCTCGTGCACACTACCACGCAGAGGTGGAACACTGCTTCGCATTCATATTCAATGGAAATTAAATCCGTGAGAAGCGGAGAGAGGGCGGGGTGCGAAGTGGCGTGGGAGACGCTGAAAAGTTCAACTTTATGGAAATCACCAGCGGAGACCAATCATATTGAGTGGTTCCCATGACGAATTTGACCCATCCTGGTGACTTTCTTTTACTTTTGATACTTAAGTATATTTTTGAAACTACATTTAGTTTTGATACTTAAGTATATTTAAAACTCAATACTTTGACTTTTACTCAAGTAGTATTTTACTGGGTGACTTTCACTTGAGTCATTTTCTATTAAGCTATCTCTACTTTTACTCAAGTATGATCATTTAGTACTTTTTCCACAACTGATTAATAGGTGGCTTGTGACGTTGCTCTAGCTAGCTGTTTCATTCTCACGTACACGTCTCTGCAAAAACTACAGACAATCCTCCAGCTTAAAGGCATTTATTGATGTTGACAGTCCTCGAACAGAGATGAAGCATTACAAAAATTTGTGCAGCCAACTTGCCCCAGATGGAAGACACACAGACTCCATATTTACAGCATCGCTGCACATGCTCAGGCTGCCCCAACCAACCACAGATACCATTTATAATATGATCTGATTGGCTCAAATTCTGGCCTATGCCTGGCTCTGACTGGAAGTTGTACTCTAAGACTTTGACGCAGCACAGACATTGTCTGTCACTATTGCCCAATCCCAAATCAAACCCTACCTTTTACATCCTGTGCACCTGTGTAGATATGAAAGGAATGGACAGGTATATATTGCAACTTTACCTTGCCCTCTGAAGGGCAAGTTTGAGTTTCCACCATATTGAATACACCTATCCAGACCGTTCAGATCTACCGTGCCTAGGGGGCAGTAGGGGCTGGGGGTTTACTTGGGAGGGTGCATATTAGTCACAGGGAAAGTCTCCAATTACACCCTATTCCCTTTTTAATAGTGCACTCATTTGGAATAGAGTCCCATACTGTAGGGAACTAGGGTGTGAGACTAGGGTGAGTGACTTGTGCCACGGGTTAAAAACAGCATACAAAACAGGAAACCAGGAGCGACGACATTCCACAGGAATTTAAGCTGGTCACCCATCTTTCTTTTTTCTTGTCAGTCCGTCCTTTCTTTCTCAGTTTTCTAACGTTTCCACGGGTTCCGTTGCCGTTGGTGCGACACCAAGTGGTTCGAGGAAATGCGGCGCCAGAGAGGTCAGTTTCTGCAGCAGCACTCTGGCTCTGATATCCATTTCCTGTACCAGCTCTCTGACCCTCACATCTACTTCCTGTTCCCGGATCCAGAATAAGCCGTCGTCCACAGCAATGTTGATTGGCGCGCAGACTGCCTCCTCCTTTAGCCCCGTCAGCTGACACACCCCAACAACTCCAGCAAATCCCACCAGCACCAGGAGGAGGAGCTTGAAAAGTAGGCCAATGAGAGAGCGTCTTCGGGCTTTGGGGGCAGATTCAGCTGCTGCTTTCTTATCTAGAGAGAGAGAGAGAGAAGTGAGTAAGTGACATACCGCTGTATAGTCAACACGCGCACTGCACGACTGCATTAAAGACAACCTGGAACGCGCCCATTGCATACCTGCACGACTGCTTTAAAGACAACCTGGAACGCGTCCATACCTGCTGCTATCTGTCCATTCCTCTTTTTCTTCTCCTCTTTCCTCTTATTCTTCTGTTCCTGGATGGCCAAGGCAGCCATGTGAGCGTTGTACTCCTTCCTCTTCCTCTCCTTCGCCTCTGCCTTCTCTCGTTTACGAGCCTCCCTCTCTTTCGCCTCCCTCTCTCTCTGCTTCGTCTCTTTCTTCTTCTCCAGTTCTAACGCGATGGAAGAAAGACAAATTATTAACATAAGCTTTGATATGTTCACTCTTGTCATGTTCAATATACACTGTGTACAAAACATGCGCTTTCCATGACATAGACTGACCAGGTGAAAGCTGCGATCCCTTATATCACTTGTTAAATACTTCAATCAGAGTAGATGAAGGGGAGGAGACGTGTTAAAGAAGGATTTTCAAGCCTTGAGATGGATTGTGTACATACTGTGCCATTTAGAGGGTGAATGGGCAAGACAAAATATTTAAGTGCCTTTGATCGAGGTATGGTAGTAGATGCCAGGCGCACCGCTTTGTGTCAAGAACTGCAACGCTGCTGGGTTTTTTATGCTCAACAGTTTCCCGTGTATCAAGAATGGTCCACCACCCAAAGGACATCCAGCCAACTTGACACAACTGTGGGAAGCATTGGAGTCAACTTGGGCCAGCATCCCTGTGGAACGCTTTCGACACCTTGTAGAGTTCATGCCCTGACGAATTGGGTCTGTTCTGAGGGCAGAGGGGGGGGCAACGCAATATTAGGAAGATGTTCTTAATGTTTTGTACACTCAGTGTATTTCGTACTCAGGAGGCTGAAGAAATTTGACTTGGCCCCCTAAGACCCGCACAAACCTTTCCAGTTGCACCATTGAGGGCATCCTGTCGGGCCGTATGGACTGGTACGGCAACTGCACCGTCCGCAACGGCAGGGCTCTCCAGAGGGTGGTGCAGTCTGCCCAACGCATTACCGGGGGCAAACTACCTGCCCTCCAGGATATCTACAGCACCCTACTCAACTATTGCTGTACATATACTATTATATCCTACGTATTCTTCAGCTATATTACATATTCTATCCACATACTGTCCATAATGTCTACACACCCCACCCCACACCCACACATACTGTCCATAATGTCTACACACCCCACCCCACACCCACACATACTGTCCATAATGTCTACACACCCCACCCCACACCCACACATACTGTCCATAATGTCTACACACCCCACCCCACACCCACACATACTGTCCATAATGTCTACACACCCCACCCCACACCCACACATACTGTCCATAATGTCTACACACCCCACCCCACACCCACACATACTGTCCATAATGTCTACACACCCCACCCCACACCCACACATACTGTCCATAATGTCTACACACCCCACCCCACACCCACACATACTGTCCATAATGTCTACACACCCCACCCCACACCCACACATACTGTCCATAATGTCTACACACCCCACCCCACACCCACACATACTGTCCATAATGTCTACACACCCCACCCCACACCCACACATACTGTCCATAATGTCTACACACCCCACCCCACACCCACACATACTGTCCATAATGTCTACACACCCCACCCCACACCCACACATACTGTCCATAATGTCTACACACCCCACCCCACACCCACACATACTGTCCATAATGTCTACACACCCCACCCCACACCCACACATACTGTCCATAATGTCTACACCCCCCACCCCACACCCACACATACTGTCCATAATGTCTACACACCCCACCCCACACCCACACATACTGTCCATAATGTCTACACACCCCACCCCACACCCACACATACTGTCCATAATGTCTACACACCCCACCCCACACCCACACATACTGTCCATAATGTCTACACACCCCACCCCACACCCACACATACTGTCCATAATGTCTACACCCCCTCCTCCCCGACACCCACACATACTGTCCATAATGTCTACACCCCCTCCTCCCCGACACCCACACATACTGTCCATAATGTCTACACACCCCACCCCACACATACTGTCCATAATGTCTACACCCCCTCCTCCCCGACACCCACACATACTGTCCATAATGTCTACACACCCCACCCCACACCCACTGTCCATAATGTCTACACCCCCTCCTCCCCGACACCCACACATACTGTCCATAATGTCTACATCCCCCTCCTCCCCGACACCCACACACTGTCCATAATGTCTACACCCCCTCCTCCCCCACACCCACACATACTGTCCATAATGTCTACACTCCCCCCTCCCCCCCACACCCCATAATGTCTACACATCCACCCCACACACTGTCCATAATGTCTACACATCCCCCCCACCCACACATACTGTCCATAATGTCTACACATCCCCCCCCCACCCATACATACTGTCCATGTCTACACATCCCCCCCACCCACCCACACATACTGTCCATAATGTCTATACTCCCTCCCCCACACACTGTCCATAATGTCTACACATCTGGTACAGTATATACCATTATATATATATATATATATATATATATATATATATATATATATATATATACACACACACACATATACACACTCCAGACTACAACATTGCCCGTCCTAATATTTATTTCTTATTTCCATTGTTTTTTACTTTTAGAGTTGTGTGTATTGTGTGTATTGTGTGTATTGTGCTGCACTGTTGGAGCTAGGATCACAATCCTAGGTTAGGTCCCAAATGGCACCCTTTCCCCCCATATAGTGCAGTAGTTTTGATTAGAGCCCTATGCTTTGGTCAAAAGTACTGCACTAGATAGGGAGAAGGGTGCCATGGCGGGGCCGTTGACTGACACAGCATTGTATTACATACCTTTGTCCTTTAGGAGGCGCCGCTCCCTCTCTTTGTCTACCTCGTCCTGAAGGATCCTCATGTGCTGGAGAACCTACAAATCACACTGTAGTTGAAATGAAACAAACCTCTAGTCTATCTCAACGTTTCATTCCTCCCCCTACTCCCCCTTCATCCCCTCCTTTCTCCCTCTGTCTCTTTCCTCCGTCCCTCTGCTTCTTTCTCCATCTGTCTCTTTCCTCCGTCCCTCTGCTTCTTTCTCCATCTGTCTCTTTCCTCCGTCCCTCTGCTTCTTTCTCCATCTGTCTCTTTCCTCCGTCCCTCTGCTTCTTTCTCCATCTGTCTCTTTCCTCCGTACCTCTGCTTCTTTCTCCATCTGTCTCTTTCCTCCGTCCCTCTGCTTCTTTCTCCATCTGTCTCTTTCCTCCGTCCCTCTGCTTCTTTTAACAATTAAGCAATTTTTTTTTCATTAACTTCCATTTTCCTCCAAGAGTTGCTGAATCTCCTCAACTTCCCTCTGCCTACCTTTCCATCTCTCTCTCTCTCTCTCCCTCCGAGTCTTACCCTGGCAGCACATTGTTTACACTGTTTCTCGTCCAGACAGTCTCCTGCAGCCTTGGCCAGGTTGATTTCCAGAGGGTTGTCCTTCAGATCCAGCCACTTCAGGTTCTGCACACACACAGAGAAAAAAAAAGAAGCCTGTTGAGACTGTGTAAAGTGTTTGTCTTCAACCTCCATCCATATGCCACTGTGGTCATGTTAGGAGTTCACCAAGTTTACCCAGCTCAAAGATAGCTGGCTTATTGTAGAGTTTACTGTGATGAAAGGCACATATGACTTAGTGTTTTTAAAACTATTTGTAATTAACTGTCTAACAATAGCATTTTCAGATTGTTGTGAAAGGTTATGCATTGGATGATTACAGTTAGCCTTTTCTACTGTTGATGGTCGGATTCAAAGTTTATTCCCAGCTATTTCACAGAGCTTTACACATTTTTCAGATTAATATCTGTGTCCTCCAAAAATAAATTAACAGTAAATGCTATATATTATAGAATTAAGCCATACCATACTAATGAATAATAGTGGTAAAAATGCAAGGCGAATAATGGGAGTTTTGGGTCCCGGGGGTGAATACGTTTGGCCTGTCTGTACGCTGATGTTTGGGAATGGTCTATGTTGTCTCT
The DNA here is from genome assembly GCA_023634145.1 of Thymallus thymallus. Taxonomy (NCBI): domain Eukaryota; kingdom Metazoa; phylum Chordata; class Actinopteri; order Salmoniformes; family Salmonidae; genus Thymallus; species Thymallus thymallus. Next base: position 30,375,344 of record CM042387.1, on the reverse strand, counting down.
ATTGCATAAGAAGTATCATCACTAACTCATTTTGCCAAGTCAGCAGTATTTCCACACACACACACACAGTTATTTGGGATAAATTCACTCTAGTTCCTGGACCAATTTATTTCCATCAGAATGGCATCAGTGATCATGAGCCTTATATTGTGCTCAGTATTGTAAAGTACTTAAGTAGTTTTTCGGGGCATCTGTACTTTACTATACTATTTATATTTTTACTTTACTACATTCCCGAAGAAAATAATGTACTTTTTACTCCATACATTTTCCCCTGACAGCTAAAAGTACTCGTTACATTTAGAATACTCAAGCAGGACAGAATTATGGCACCTATCAATATAACGCTTTGTCATCCCTACTGCCTCTGATCTGGTGGACAAATACTGTGTAAATGATGTCTGAGTGTTGAAGTGTGCCTGTCTGTCCGTAATCAAAAATAATAAGAACATCGCTTAATATAAGGAATTTGATGTATAGCATTTACTTTTACTTTGTACTTTTATTCAAGTATGACAATTGAGTAATTGTTCTACCACTGTACTTAAGTACATTTAAAACCAGATACTTTTAGACTTTTACTCAAGTAGTATTTTACTGGGTAACTTTCACTTGAGTCATTTTCTGTTAAGGTATCTTTACTTTTACACATGTATGACAATTGAGTACTTTTTCCACCACTGATTGTGCTGTAGTTTGCCTGCTAGAACTATTGCTCTAGAAGAGCTTGGTGAGGGGAACTAACTACTATACCCAGGCAGATCTTGGTCAGCAGCCTGCCACCCTGCATCCCACTGCTGGCTTGCCTCTGAAGCTAAGCAGAGTTGGTCCTGGATGGGAGACCAGATGCTGCTGGAAGTGGTGTTGGAGGGCCAGTAGGAGGCACTCTTTCCTCTGGTCTAAAAACATATCCTATTGCCCTGCATAGGGAGCTGTCATTTGGATGGGTGTCCTGACTAACGGTGGTCACTAAAGATCTCATGGCGCTTATCATAAGAGTATTGGTGTTAACCCGTGTCCTGGCTAAATTTCCAATCTGGCCCTCATACCATCATGGCCACCTAATCATCCCCAGCTTCCAATTGGCTCATTCCTCTCATCCCTGTAACTATTACCCAGGTTGTGGAGAATGTGTTCTCAGTCAACTTACCTGGTAAAAAAGTAACATGGGTGCCAATGGTGAAACATTCTTCACTCTTTAAACCTGCTAGTCCCTTTGTTTTCTAATTAAATAGAGGTCATTGTCTGGTTAATGACTTCAGGGATTACATACAGTTAAGTATGGTGAAGTCCCTGGCAGTTCTAATGTGTATTACCTACCTTGAGCTGTGAGAAGCTGACAGGCAGAATGGTCAGCTTGTTGTTGTACAGATCCAGGTGTTGCAGGTTGCCAAGGCGACCCAGATCATCAGGTAGAACAGTCAGCTGGTTCTTACTGAGGTCCACCTTGACCAGGTGACTCAGGCTGCAGAACTCCAGCTGGACACACCCACACACACAGTCATGTACAGTCTGTAATACTCATCTCTCTCCTCCTATAGCAACGTTCCACTGTGGCTTCTATGATCCACAGACAGGAGACAGTGGAATGCGAGTTCAACGCTCAGAGGAAATTCAAGGTACACTAGTGCTGCTAACCCCTACACCCCTCTCCTCCTCTACCCATACACCTCTCCTGTTAATACATTGTAGTACAACTCCTTGACCATCTGGCTGGGTTGGCTACCATACACTAGTCTCTACTTTAAATACATTAGCCACTTGTCTTCCGATGAGAGCAACACTGTGAGCAGGCTTTAGTTCCAGTCCAGCACTAACACAACTGACCAAACTGAAGATTGTGGTGACCAGTGTTTGGCTTTGGGGCTGGGTTCAGTCAAGGTTACTCACAGGCAGGGAGGTGATGTTGTTGCAAGACAGATCCAGGACTGTGACTTTAGGGAAGCCAGCCTGAAAGCACATACATAACAGTATGATAAGAAGACTACTGCCTATAATACATGGCTTTATAAAGGTAATGTGGTTTGAGTGTGTCGTCGTTGACCTACCAGTTCTTTAACAGGAACTTCAGTGAGGTTACAGAGGCTCAGATCCATCTCGTTGCCATCGATTTTGTCCTTCAGATTGAACACCTTGTTTTTACTCATCCTGAGATTTGGGTTGGGGGTGGCTGGGGGAGAATACAAATGATTGTGAAAACAGAAACTTTCAAACGTAATAAAACATCTAACTGACATGGTTTGCTATCTGTAGCCTATCTAGGCAAAAAGTTGAGGACGCATACAGTATCTAGCTAACCGTAGCAAAGTATTATTTTACTGACATTGCAATCACTTAGTAGCTAAGATGACTAGCTAAAGTTACACTTTCTCTTCTTGCGTGCTACAGTTTCTACGTTGACAGCTAACGTAGTGACAGCGCAGCAAAGTAACCTTTTCTTGGTACAGCAACGTTAGTGTAAGTACTCACCTGTTTCACTGAAGAATCACCGACGGTTTTCTATAGGTTTTCAAGCGCCTCAGACCTTCTATTCCTTCTAATAAACACTACAAGAAAGTCTACTTTAAATACAGTTATCAAAATATTCTTAGAATGGGATTAAATCGCTGATCGATGTCTTGTGGATGTAGTGAGGCTGCAGTTAATTGTTACAATGAAAGTCCACGTCATTGACAGAACGGCGTTGAGCCAATGACGCGACATCTCAAAACATATCGCCACCTACAGCTTGGAGGAGCAACTGGCAAGACTCTTTCTCTCTCTACACACACACACACACTGGAAGGTCTTTCAGTTCTTTCTTTCTTGCTGTTCAGCATAGTCTACAATACAATTATTTAGTTTCATTTACACATTATAAGACATGAAAAACATACACAGTTTATTAATGATAAATTGTTATCAAAACAATTGTGTAGATAATCCTCCAAGAAAACCAATGGTCCAAACCTCATGTCTCTAGCATAATCAGTTAAAAAGTTATTGGAGTTTTACCCTTGTCGGATGGCCAGAATTAGGATGAATAAATCAATGGAGGAGCTGTTGAGAGGAACAAATGACCACAGCAACTCAAAGCCATAACCACCATGAACTTAATATAAAAAGAATGTCAAAAGCTGGCTAAAGATTTAACAACATAACTATTTGTATGTATGTACTGTATGTATGTACTGTATCTATGTATTGTATCTATGTAATGTTGTGATGTTTTTGTACCATGCTAATTAAGGACCACAATGAAAATTAAGTTTCTGCATTTTATATTTTGTCCCTATCAAGTTTTGGATGTATGTACTGTATTTGTATGTACTGTATTTGTATGTACTGTGTATGTACTGTGTTTGTATGTACTGTATGTACTGTGTTTGTGGTATGTTCATCATGTCAGCCTGAAAAGATAAGAGAAAATGTATTTTAAAGAAATATATTGCATCCTCAATCAAACCCTAACAACTTCACTTCTCTTCACTTTATCATAGTGAATTGTTACATGTACAAAAGGGAGGATGTAGAATGCTTCCGTGCAACTGCCTCTTTCAGCCTGCTCATAAGCTAGCACCCCGTTTTATTGCTGCCTGCAGCTATATTTCAAATGATAATTCCAATTGTAATTCTAGGTCTAATTTAACCACTACTTACACTAGGGTTATGAAGAGCATGACAGAGATGACATAGAAGGTTAAGAAGGCAGCGGAGGCAGCGTACCACACTTGTCCGGTAGCCGGGTTTCCCCTCTATCCTCCCGCTAGCGAACAGCGCTAACATCCCCTCCACCGCCTGTAGGTCCTCCAGAATCAACAGCAGCAGGCGAGACTCTCCTGTTTGCACGCCATAGATGACCTGGAGATTATAATCGAAATACTATTATTAGTATTAATACTATTTGTAGTATTAGTGCTAGGCTGGAACAAAAGCCTGTGAAATAATTAACATGAGCTATAACTTGAATAGTGGAGCAGGTTGAGAGCTTCAAGTTCCTTGGTGTCCCGAGTGGCGCAGCGGTCTAAGACACTGCATCTCAGTGCAAGAGACAGTATTACAGTACCTGGTTTGAATCCAGGCTGTATCACATCCAGCCATGATTGGGAGTCCCATAGGGCGGCGCACAATTGGCTCAGCGTCGTCCAGGTTTGGCCGGGGTAGGCCGTCATTGTAAATAAGAATTTGTTCTTAACTGACTTGCCTAGTTAGATAAAGGTTAAATAAAAATAATAATTAAAAACAAACGATCATGGTCCAAACACACCAAGACAGTCTTGAAAAGACCATGACATTGACTTTTCCCCCTCAGGAGACTGAAAAGATGTGGCATGGGTCCCCAGATCCTCAAAACGTTCTACAGCTGCACCATCGAGAGCATCCTGACCGGTTGCATCACCGCCTGGTAACTGCTCGACATCCAACCGTAAGGCGCTACAGAGAGTAGTGCGTACGGCCCTGCCGTCCAGGACCTCTGTAATGGGCGTGTCAGAGGAAGGCCCAAAAAGTTGTCAAGACTCCAGCCACCCAAGTCATAGACTGTTCTCTCTGCTACCAAGCAGTACCGGAGCACCAGGTCTAGGTCTAAAAGACTCATTAAATGCGTCTACCCCCAAGCCATAAGACTGCTGAACAATTAATCAAATGGCTACCTGACTATTTGCATTTTTCACTGCTGCTACTGTTTATTACTGTATGGTGTCATTTCATACGGAGTGTTGCGGCGCACAATTGGCCCAGTGTAGGCTGTCATTGTAAATAAGAATTTGTTCTTAACTGACTTACAGTACCTAGTAAAATAAAGTGGCTCTGGATAAGAGCTTATTACAATTGTAATAGAAAAAGAGCAGAAGCTCTATCTGTTCAGATCCTAGTTCTTCCTACCTACAGGTTATAGAAAATGTGCTCAAGGAGAAAGCCTCCACTTCTTTGTATTGATGTGAAACCGACCCTCTCTGAAGCGCTTACTCCAAATTGTGCCGAAAGCCGTTCATTACTCGGAGCTTCATTATCTGTTCACGATGCACATTAGTGACACCTGGTCAGCAATAAATAGCAGCGTGTGAATATCAGACAGATGTTTTTTTTCTCTCCACTGTTTTCATCAAAACTCAGAGGTGTCGTTGTCTTTAGTATATTTTAATCAGGTGGAACACCATCTTCTCTTCTTACATCATGCTTCCCTTTTTTGCCTTCAAGTTTACTATTTTTCTAAACTAAATCTATGGCATTATTTAGGATGCTTAAGACAGAAGCGTATACTATACTAAATAAAACAAATTATTTGAACAACAGTGTTTCAGTTTTAAAAATAAATCTAAATATTGTGCCTTCAACAGGATTCAACCTCATACCCTCACCTCCCTGAATGTTCCATAGTTCCCTATGCCTGGTGTCATAGACATAGTAAAAGTAAATCTGGGCACTCAAATTAGTATGTTATGTTATGTTATGTTTGGTATGGTTACTTAAGATGTTTGTGGATGGTGGGCATATAATGCAAACGTCTAGCAACTGAAAGGTTGCGAGTTCAAATCTCAACATGAACAATTTTAGCACTTTTTCAACTACTTACTACTTTTTAGCTACTTTGCAACTACTAGCCAACGTTAGCCACCTAGCTAGAATTCGTAACATATCATACATTTTGGAAATTCGTAACATATTGTAAGTTTGGAAAATTCGTAACATATCATACGAAATGGGTGATGGACATCCACAAATTAATACATAACATACGAAACGTAACATATCATACTAAATGGAGTGTCTTCGGATTTACGTACCAAATAATACGAAATGTTTTGAGAAGCTTACCTGCTAAGTTAAATAAAGGTACAATATTTTTTTTATTTTTAAATCAGTCAAACCTTTTATCCAAAATCCTAACTATATTTGTAAGTACGATGTCCAGTAGAGGTCGGTGTTTGAAAGCAGTTTTTAATCGAAGAAAGTGATCAAACAAAGCTTCGGAAGTCATTGATGATGCACTTCTGATAAAGTGATACACACTTCCGCACACTGCTTAGAAGTTAGCGGTTTAGCAATTTTGACGCATGCCTCGGATCTCCGGTATCAAACGTAACATCACTACTTCTATGTCAAAGATAATAAAACAAAAACACTATAGTAAATACTACAGTAATGTCTGCAAAAATACTACAGTATACTTTTACAGGCTTTGGTTTTTTCCATTTATATTTTGAGGTTGGACTTAGCACGTTGGGCGCACCGATTGGCATCACCTAGTTAGTCAGTATGTGTTACACCTGTGCTTGCTTGTCATCTCGTTAGTTAGAAGGCGTTTCACCTTTGCTGGCAGTTGGCCCAGTGCACCAGTTGGCTTGAGAGATGTGGAGGGTTCATTTTGTTTGCCTCTTCTTCTGCAAATTTAGTGGGCGCTCATGGTGGGTGTCTTTTAGGCCCCAGTTGTTGTTGCTAGTCAACTTTCAGTAGACACCCCCATGAATGACTTTCAGAACCCCTCTTAGAACCCCACCTGTTTCATTTGGTTGTGGTTAGTGACTATTTGTATTGTATTCTGTTTGCGCGCCAATTCATTTGAATCTGCAAAAACACTACAGTATATCCTTGTTCTTTTACTACAGTATTTATACTATAGTTAACTGTAAATACTACAGTAATGTCTGCAAAAGCACTACAGTAAATACTATAGTATTTATACAGATGTAGGACCTTAATTTGACCCAATTTGCTACAACAATCTATCAGCAAAAGGAAATGTGGATTATAATTAATGGACATTTTTGTAGATGGTTGATACCATTTTTGTTAGGCAAATCAGGTTCCCTTTGAATGCATCCCATGTTTCTCTGGAGTCACAACACCTTGCTGATCCTGTCAGACACATACACTATGCAGGAAGTAGTTCGATGTACACAAATTACACATTTACACATAGGTCAAAAGGTCCCAGCCTATAGCTGTGCCCCCATTTCCTCAGCTCCTTTTCTCTCAGTTGTCTCATTCACTGAGTGTAAACAAGAAATTGTAAAGGACTTTAGTTCGAAAAACTTTATTGTTTTTGTTGTAGTTGACATTTTCAATCAGAATTCTACAAAAGTGAACCAAGGTCCAGTATAGTGTAGCTGAGAGGGATACAGGTAGGGATATATGAGCTGACAGTGTGTGAACACTAGCTAACAGAGCTGTAGCCAGCCTGTAGTTGAGGATAAGGAAGAGGGCATCTACCTATGCATCTCAAATGGCAACCTATTCTCCATATGGCTCACTACCTTCACTTAAAAGGGAATAGGGTTCTGGTCAAAGCAGTGCACTATATAGGGAATAGGGTGTCATTTGGAGACAATATGACAATCCAGAAAGGTCAGAGGGGTGTACCACTATGGGTACTCTTTAGGGGTGTGTGATCTGTGGAGCATACCACTGTAGGTCCTCTACAGGGGTGTTGAGACTGACCTAGACTACCATGCTTTACTCTACAATCGCCTCGTGCACCGCAAAGTGTGTTGCTTAGGTAACAGTAAGAAGTGCATTCCATCTTGGTGTCATCATCCTTTTTTTTTTTTGATGTAGTGTTTTTTTACTTCTCAAATACCATTATTCGTTTCACAATAATTTCGTAATGAACACATTTTTGTTTAAACAAATAAAACACAGAACATGTGACCACATTAACAGGAGAGCTATACACCAAAAATAATATAATAGAAAATGAAACAAACTAAAGGTTTTGTGGTTCAGGTTTGTCTATTGAAACAGCACAGGTGTTTTGTAGGGTGATGTGTGTTACTTGTTTACAGGTACAGGTTCTGTATTGCTTTAATGTCAGCGAGTCAAACTTAGATAATACTGGTGTGTATGACTGTGTGTGTGTTGGGAAGATGTGCAAGGGACACAGGTGGTAGTTCAAAGTTCAGAAGGTCATTCTTAATAACCCCAAAACAAATCATTACGTTACGTTCTCCTCTGAGTGTTACACATCCTCCATCGGCATCGTACATTCTCAGGGAGTGTACATTCTCAGGGACTCCACTCTGTCTTCTTTACAGTTCAGTATCAATCTACCACCACAATTTTGGTGCAAATCAAGTCCTCCATTTTAGGTACAAATCCATCATTTTGGATCAAATCCTCCATTCACCACCATGTACAGCATGTACAGTTTCTTAGCTAATGAGGCAAGTCCCATTCAGGACAGAATACTGTTGAGTACAGTAGGGCTGATTGGAGACATAAGAGAGCTGCATGCAAAACCAGGGCCAGAGTCTATTGGTTCATGGACCGGAGCCGGAGAGTCCAGTCCAGTATAATCCAGTTTGGTAGTCTAGTGAAGCTAACTGTTGTTTTTATGGTGTTCGACGACTCGTTAGAATGTCAAACAGAAATACATGAATATTAATTAGATTGCAGATCACACTAACCCCTGATTGGATAGTTGGTAAAGGCAAGGGGAGGAGTCCCAAAGGTCTAACCAATGACACGAAACACAAGAAAGCCTTTATGACACATTGAGGGGTGAACGGTCTAACTCTAGCAGTCTCCTTTTTGGACTGTGGATAGGTTAAATCTTCTTCAACATTTCCCCGTTAGATTTAGTAACGGAGATAGACACTCCTCTATAGTCCAGAGTGAGGAGAGTTGCAGGACGGTTGAGTGAGGAGAGGTGCAGGACGGTTGAGTGAGGAGAGGTGCAGGACGGTTGAGTGAGGAGAGGTGCAGGACGGTTGATTGAGGAGAGTTGCAGGACGGTTGAGTGAGGAGAGGTGCAGGACGGTTGAGTGAGGAGAGGTGCAGGACGGTTGAGTGAGGAGAGGTGCAGGACGGTTGAGTGAGGAGAGGTGCAGGACGGTTGAGTGAGGAGAGGTGCAGGACGGTTGAGTGAGGACACTGCCTCAGGACAGGGACAGGTGAAGGACCGGGGTGAGGAGATGCAGGAAGGAAGGCAGAGGTCTACTGGTAATGAGGTTGCGTAAAATGGATAAAATAGTCTGTGCTGCTATGACGCTGAGGTCGGAATTGGACGGGTGTGTGCGTGTTACACAATGAGTGGTCCGCGGCGTGGTGTGCGAGATGTGTGTCTGGGACTCTGGCCATCCCTAGTCTCCGCCCCCTGCTCCTCCAGGTTGATATTACTGGTTGAGGCGTGGTGGGGGAGGGGCTCCAACTCTGGCCTATAGCCTCCCAGATACATCAGACCTGAGAGAGAGCGAGAGAGACAGAGAGAGCCAGAGAGAGAGCGACAGAGAGAGAGAGAGAGAGAGAGAGAGAGAGAGCCAGAGACAGACAGAACGAGAGAAAAACAGATAAAATAAAGGATGTAAAAGAAAAACAACATTCAAGGCTCTTGTGTTGAGGAGTGTGCTGTTCTAGTGCCATCTAGTGGGTGATAATGGTAGTGTCTAAAGTATGTGGCGGACCAGTCTAACTGGGGGAAAGGGGTAAAAGTGGATACCTAGTCTGTTGCGCATGCATTCAACCAAAATGTGTCTTCTGCATTTAACCCTCTGAATCAGAGAGGAGTGGGGGGTTGCCTTAATCGATGTCATCGGTGCCCGGAAGAAGTTGTTGTTGGGAGTTATCTGCCTTGCTCAAGGGCAGAACGGCAGATTTTCCCACCTTGCCGTCTTGGGGATCTCGAACCAGCAACCTTTCGGTTACTGGCTCAATGCGTTTAACCACAAGGCTACCTACCTGATCATAGAGATGGGTAGTTAAAGTGAGGCCGCACACACATTCAATAAGGGACCGATCCCAACTTCCCAACACGCTTTTACTAGATGTGTTTCTCAAGTTGGGATTCGTCCCTGAAAAACAGGAGAGCTACGGTAGCTACATGCAGGGTTTTGTACCAGCCCAGCACTTACAGCACCTGATTCAACTAATCAAGGTCTTCTTGAGGATTAGTCAAAAATGGGTGATTGAGTGCTGGGCTGAAACTAATATAAAATCTGAACACTGTTTGGCTCTCCAGGAGAAAGGTAAGAGATCACTGGTAGTGGTTATTTAACAGGTAGTGGTTATTTAACAGGTAGTGGTTATTTAACAGGTAGTGGTTATTTAACAGGTTGTGGTTATTTAACAGGTAGTGGTTATTTAACAGGCAGTGAAGTATACAGTGTCAATAGCGTGAGTCTGGTTTTAGTTTAGTGAATATACTCTGACCTACCAGCTAGCCACAGCTATAGCCATACCTATTCTTCAATGTGCACAGGGCACGAGTCCGCATCTGTCCATACGAAAGAGAGCAGAGAGAGAGAGGGAGAAAGAGAGAGAGGGAGAAAGAGAGAGAGAGAGAGAAAGAGAGAGAGGGAGAAAGAGAGAGAGAGAGAGAAAGAGAGAGAGGGACATCGAAGAGGAGACGGAAAATAGGAAACAATGGATAAAGGAGAGAAACAGAGAATACAACACGTTTACAGCACAGAGAATCCAAAGAACACAAAGCGAAGGGACTGGGGTCAGGGTTCAATAAGTTGGGAGTTACAGGAATGGGAGGAGCTAAGGCTTCATCTGTAATTATTAAAATAGGAACTGTTCTCAAGTAGCCAGATGTTTAAATCTCTGCATTCACCCTGTGGCTTGAGCTTTGCATCAAAAAGGCCGGAAATAGTGTGATAGTTGGTGGCCGGAGAAACAGCATCCATGTTAGAGTAATGCAGAGATAAATAAGCAAAGCTAAAGCTAGGTTTTTTTCACTTGTTTTTGGATACTTGTTGCACCTGGATCTTGACGACACTGCTGTGCACTGGGATTTCTCTTGAGAAACAAAGCCTTTCACCCCTTCCTCACTGTAACCTGCTTCTGGTCAGCCCAGCAGGGGGGCACATCTAGCAAGCGAGGGAGAAGCAGAGGAGAGGGAGAGATGGATGGAGGGAGGGAGGGAAGGATGGAGGGATGAGTCGCAGATGATAAGCAAAGCGGCTCGGAACTGGCAGACACTGAACATGAACTTGGAGCTCTGGGATGGACCCGATAGAACACACACACGCACACACACACTCTCTCTCTCACGGACAAACAGAACACAGACAAATAAAACATGGTCAAACATAGAGTTACATGCAAAGACACACACACACACCTCCACAATAAGACGCACTCACAAACATAAATACACACACACTTTCTCTCACACACACACACACAGGAGCTTTTTACTGGGGGGAGAGGAGGAAGAGACTGCACAACTACCCGCTACTGAGAAAAACAACAACAGATAACAACCAAAACAGTGAAAGAAGGATTGATGATGAGAAGAAGGAAGCCTCCTGTTCTAACTGCTGTCTTGTGTTCAGGTATGGATGGATCCCACTGTTGACAGCAATTACAGCCTTATTTAGTCTGGCTCATCCATTCCCTTCCTGCATCTATTTTCTGAGCCCTTTGAGATGAAACGACAGTAGTAGACAGAGAAGGACACATAATCCACAACTCTCCTCTCTTCACTTTCTGTTTATGCTCATCAAAATCTCAGCTAGAAACATGGGAGCCTCAGCTTTGACTTAAAGCGCTGTCCACACTGTCTGTCCACACTGTCTGTCCACCTGTCTGTCCACCTGTCTGTCCACCTCTTCCCTCAGTCTTCCTTCCCTCTCCACCCTCTCAATCTTCTCTCTCCTCTCTACCCTCACTTCTGTTACACTGTTTTTCCTCTCCTCCATCATCCCTCGCTCACATCTTATTTCCTTTCACTGACACCCCTTTCTCTCCCCATTCTCCGCCGCCCCAGTCTCAGCTCTGATTGGTCCATGTTCGGTAGGTTGCCACTCACCGGCGAATCGGCTGTCGGGAACCTGTTCATTGTCCAGCCCCCCCAAACAGTGCGTGTCGCAGAGGGCGACGCCCTGATTGTTATTGGCCAACTCTGGACACCTGCTCCGCCCACCTGCAAGCGAGGGCAAAGGTCAAACAACAGCAGCCAGGCACAGCAGGGGGGCGGGGCCAGAGGTGTAGATGGGTGTCAGTCGTTTTTAGATGACCATGCTAGTGTGTGTGTGTGTGTGTGTGTGTGTGTGTGTGTGTGTGTGTGTGTGTGTGTGTGTGTGTGTAAATGAGGAAATGGGTGAGATCATGTGATGGGGTTGATAAGCATGTGGCTCAGCAGGCTCAGAGGATACACATGGAAGCTGGCACACAGCGCAGCAGGGACAGAAACATGCAAACATACATCACACGCACATTAACAGGATTCCTTACGTTTCCTTATTGACAAATGTATTAATTGTTTGTTATTGTTTATTTAATGCCCACAGCCAATAGCTCCACTCCATATGAATACACACACACGTCTTACTATACTTGTGAGGACATTTTGGTGACCAACAATTGATTCCCATTCAAAATGATATTTTCCCTAAGCCCTAACCCTAAACCTAACCCCTAACCCTAAAATAGCCTTTTTACAAGTGAGGACCGGCAAAATATCCTCACTTCTCTGACTTTTGGTTTACTATCCTTGTAAGGACTTCTGGTACTCACAAGTATAGTAAAACGTGTACACACACACGCACACACACAAACACAAATCCACTACGACTGGAGAAAAATAAATATTAAGAAGTTGTATCAGAACATGCATGGTGATTAACATGTCAAACAAACAAACACAAAAGATACAAACATGCAGACATAAACATTTAAACATACCCACACACAATCTGGACAAACACACACACACACTCAAACTCTGGGGACACACACACTCAAACTCTGGGGACACAGGCACCCAAACTCTGGGGTCACAGGCACCCAAACTCTGGGGTCACAGGCACCCAAACTCTGGGGTCACAGGCACCCAAACTCTGGGGTCACAGGTACCCAAACTCTGGGGTCACAGGCACCCAAACTCTGGGGTCACAGGCACCCAAACTCTGGGGACACAGGCAGCCAAACTCTGGGGACACAGGCACCCAAACTCTGGGGACACAGGCACCCAAACTCTGGGGACACAGGCACCCAAACTCTGGGGACACAGGCACCCAAACTCTGGGGACACAGAGAGGCAGGGTTAGAGATTCAAGCCCAGTTTATCTGACTTTGGAGTGGAGGAGTAGAGGAGGATGAGGAGATGGAGTAGGACTCCACGCACAGAGAGAGAGAGAGAGACAAACACACAGAAAGAGAGAGAGACAGAGAGACACACACACAGTGCGAGAGACACACACACACACACAGCAAGAGACACACACACACAGAGCGAGAGACACACACACAGAGAGAGAGAGAGAGAGAGAGAGAGACACACACACACACACACACACACACAGAGACACACAGAAAGAGAGAGAGACAGAGAGAGAGAGACACACACACAGTGCGAGAGACACACACACACAGAGAGAGAGAGAGAGAGAGAGAGAGAGACACACACACACACACACTAATATACTGTACATACAACTGTATATTAGAGTGGAATCTAAGCAGCCATGCAGAGCACAGCAGGCAAACACACACAAGCATGGGCAAACTAACGACCCACACACATCAGACCTGGGTAAAAATACTATTTAGGGTATTCCAATTACTTTCAAAGACATTTGGAAGTAAGTATTTAAATATGTTGATTATTGGAATGTATTTGGGAATACACTTGGAAAGTATCTGAAAATACACTGACTCAAATGCACTCCCATTTAACCCCGGTACTTTCAAACAGTAGGCTATTTATAGGAAATTATTTGAAAATCCTTTCAATAGAAGTAGGCTAGTTTATTCAGATCACAGTATTAGAAAATACTCAAATACACAGAAAGTAAGTATTTAAATAACAAATACACATTTGAACCAGGTCTGACTGACATGCACACACACACACACAGCAAACTGAGCCAAATGCACAGGTGCAAACGCATGATTTGTGATGATTTCACTGAAGGCCAGTATTTTAGCCCACATTGTAATTTACAGTAGAGACAATCTATCATGACACCACTTAACACACCCTGCTATCTCACAAATAATGGGCTTTCTATTGTAGTTCAAAGTATAGGGTGCCAGTCACTAGAATGCCATGTTAGAAAGGACAAAAGTGGCAATGTCGTCAGAATTGATGAGCAGGTACAGGAGATGTTTTTTTTTTAATTGTATGTAGGGCAAGAAGTTAGGATTAGTGGGTAACACTGTATTATTGGTTAGACTGCCCCATACTTCTGTCCTTTCCAGCATGGCCAAATAGTGAGGAGGGTAAAACAGAGAGAGGAGTCAGAGGTGAGAGGTCAATAAGAGGTCACATAGTTACCCTGCTCGTGGGAAGGGGAGGGGCAGTCTTCCTCTGTGACATCATTTCCCTGTGAGAAGGAGACAGATTTATGTTGTATCTATATCCATTCATAAAGTTTAGGTACACTCCACCAATTCGGTGCCTTTTGATAAGTGTAACTTCGTCCCAAAAAATGTATTTAATCTAATTAGAAAATTGTCAAAAAGAGCATGTTTAACACATTTTCCCATCTCAACAGGTTAAATATAAAAAGAAAAAAAATACTATTAGTAAGTACCTATTAAGTACCAAATAAAGTAACAGGGTTGACGATTTAAGTGGCATTTGAATGGAAGAGTCACCTCCACAAAAATGTAAAAAACATTTCTAGCCTCTATCTATAGGCGACAGGGTTGACATGTTATACTCGATCCTATCGGTTTTCCACCACACCAAAAAATGAAAATGGCCAAAAAGAGTAGAACTAGCTCATCTGCTTTCACTCTATGATTTGACAATTAGATTTTCAATGTTTCTTCAGAATATTCATAAAGGAATAGTTTCCCCATATGAAAACGAGAGTTCAGATCACGTAACAGGGTTGACCTTAAAATGAGGGACAGACGTAAATGAATCACTGTGTCTAGGGCATCATAGGCAACGACTCAAAGGTAAAGGCACAGGAGACAGGAGCGCGGTTTAAAAAAATAGGCTTTTATTAAGAAAAGGATAATTACATCCTGGCTCTTTCAGCTCAACAGGGTCATACTTTAACATAAAGTCAATAGGACAAGCCAAAAGCTTAGACGGTGCAAATCATATCGGTCTTAGCCATATCTCACGTGACGTGTGCTCTCCAGAATGTTCTCCCCGCAGAGTGAGAGCTGTCTTTAGGCAGTCAATTACAGGGCTGCCCCACCCTCGTTAAGGGAACAGTGCTCAGCTGGAGCTTGTTCCTCAAGCCAGAATTCCACGTGATGGCTAGGCTTGGCCCTTCTGCACCACCATCTCTAATAACATTAAATAAATAATAATCTTCAGAAATGACTGTCAAAGCAACAAAATAACTAAGGCTTTCCAATGATGGTGAAACTTGACATTTTGGGGGATTAAGTGGGTTAAAATCTTCCTAGAAGTGACACAGGGTTGATGGGGGGATGAGAAAATGCTGAATTTTGCCACTTTTTACTATATATGCACCTCTGAATCCTGCTCTTCTGACACAGTGACTGAGAAGTTATGTTCTGTTGGCTCCATGGGTAGCTCCTAAGAGACAAAGCAAGAGAGATGGAGGTTTACAGTAATATTCTCTATGTCAGATATTTCAACAAGCCACTTCTCTAGAAGTTCCCTCACTCGCTCCACCCCTGTTCTCCCTTTTCTCACCTCCCCATCCTGCTGTGAGGGTCCCCGGCTCTCCATGGGTGCGTCATGGTTCTCCTCCCCCTCTGCCCCTCCCCCCTCCTCGCCCTCTACCTCCCCCTCCGGCCCGGCCAGGTAGGAACCGGACATGGAAGACAGGGTGTCAGTGCTGATCTGAGAATGATGGCTGTGGGACGAAGCCATGGACATGACTGACTGGGCCAGGCTACTGCTCACTTGGTCTGAGAGGGGGAGAGAGAGAGACAGAGAGAAGAAGAGACAATTAACAATGTTTTATAATTTGACACATTTTCCATTGCCCACTGGTCACCACCTAGCAGTGTCGGCCAGCCCCAGCAGAAGGCCCACCTTCAGGGGAGGTGATGGTGGAGGAGAAAGGTGTTCCAGTACAGGAGGACTGGTCTATGGCTCCAGACGAGGACAGAGTCAGGTTCTCACTCTCTGGAGTTACACCACTCTGGAACAGAGAGCAGCGAGAGTAAGGTCAAACACACACACTGGAGATAGACACAGACACACACGCACGCATACACTGTGTCAGTGTACCTCAGGTTGTTGTTTCCGGCGGCAAGCCTGAACTTCTGATTCGCTCCGTTCTGACTTCTCGTCCTCCTCCTCGGGCAGCACCGAAGAATTCTGGGAGAGAGACCTGACACATCCCACAATGCAGCAGTCAGAATCATAAACACCACAACAAACAGTACAGTACAGTATGGCACCCTATTCCCCATGTAGTGCACTACTTTTAACCAGGGTCCATAAGGCTCTGGTCAAAAGTAGTGCACTATATAGGGAATTTGGTGTAATTTGGGACACAGCCTGTGTCTTCAAGTATATGCTCCACTCACTTGGAGCCACTCTTCTTCAGTTTGAGTCCCTGGCTGGAGTTGGAGTGGTCCAGGGGGGACATGGAGCGGGCCGGTGCAGGGTGGGTCTCACTGCTGTAGTGGGGCAGGGTCCCGGAGACGTGGCCCCCAGAGAGATCCCGCAGAGGGGGTGCCGAGGGAGACACGCTCAGGGGCCCGTTCAGAGCCTCCAGGAGGGACACGGCCTCATAACCGGGGGGTATGTGGTCCGACGCCTGGCGGAGGGGTAGGGGGTTAGAGAGAACGAAAAAAGGAGATGAGATGTAATGTTGCTATACGCTGTGTGTGTATATATATATATATATATATATATATCGTACCGAGTGTTCCTCTGAGTCGGAGGTCTGGGAAGTGATAACAGGGTTAAACCCGGCAGGAGAGAGAGGACTCAGCTTCTTCCTCATGGCTCGGATCTGCAGCAGGGCCCGGAACGCTGAGGACGCATTATAAAATGATTAAACGCCCACACCAGTAGAAATCCACTTTTTCCAAGTTGAAAGATGGTGGCCAGAGCTTAACCATGATGCTACACAACAATGTAAGTCAATAAGTAATCATTTTAGTCAAAGTATGATATATTTGGGCTTGAAGTGACAAAACCGAACTGCACGCTTTGTGCAAATTCTTGCCAATGACATGTATTTTCCTATGAAATTACGTGTACATTTATTTTTCGCTTAAGTTTCGTTTCAGGGCTGAGTTTTAATTGAATGGTACCGTCCACCAGCATGGCATTGTTTATTAACCAGAAACACCTGCAAAAAAACATGTTTTTGCACCTCCCCTTTTTTTTACAGTTAGCCTGCTAACAGCATGTATTAGGTATTGCTATGAAGGTCTTACGAATGCCAACGTATGGCTTACAAAGGTCTTATGTAGCATTATAGACTCACGCAGTCTGCAGATGGGGCAACAGTTGGCCTGATAGCGGAGAGTGTCGGCGCAGGCATTGCAAAGACACAGGTGTCTGCAGGGCAGGATGAGTGTGTCACGGACGTCCGACAGACACACCACACACTCCGCACTGTTATCACTGATCTCATCATCCGCAACCTGGGGACAACATAATCAATCAATCAATCAATCAATCAGTTAATACATCACTACATCATTTACATTCAGATAGCAGTATGGTAGCTTGGTCAAACAACACAGTAAAAATGACATTTACTGTGCATATACTCTAACCCAGTGTGTTTAGGGCATGGATTAGAGACCACAATGCTTTTTGTTCAAAACTTTCAAAATTACTTTCTGTAGAACTGGTTAGAGCAATGGTTCCCAACTCAAGTACCCCCACCAGTACACAGTTTTATTGTAGTACACCCTACCAATGTGTACTGTCGGGGGTACTGGTGGACCAGAGTTGGGAACCATTGCTTTAACCAGTTCTACAGAAAGTAATTTTGATAGGTTTGAACAAAAAGCATTGTGTTCACTAGTCCATGCCCTAAACAACCAAATTCTCAACTTGTTACCTTTGATTCTTGGCTGTTGTACTTGTTCTCGATGCCGTAGATCTCCTGAAGAAGGTAACTCACCCCATCCACCTGGAGAAGAAACATGTTGGGGATGAGAGACAGAAGGTTTCACTTTAAAACATACCAGGAACGATGGTAAGGGATAGGATGAGGGAGGGGGAGGCAATATTTATTTATTTATTTATCTAACTAGGCAAGTCAGTTAAGAACAAATTCTTATTTACAATGACGGCCTACACCGGCCAAACTCGGACAGAGAGAGTGAGAGAGAAAGACTTAGTGGAAACAAACTCACCACTTGTTTCTGTTTAAGAGGTTTGACACAGTAGCTTCCATCCATGTGCTGCGGAACAAACCGTAGATACTTAGCTGATGCTTACAACAATCCAATCCTACTTGACACAGATGTCAGTTCAACATCTAGTTTCTTTCACATTTACATTTGACTGAGTTGACAACTAACGTGAATTCGATGTGAAATCAACAAACACACGCTGATGACTACAATCAGTTTTCAACCTTGATTCAATGTTATCATATAGATTTTTTGTTGTTTAAATGATGTGGAAACAATGTTGAGTCTACCAGTTTGTGCCCAATGGGATACTTTTAAATCCAGAGTCAAACACATGTTAAAGCATGTCAGACAAACATTAAGATACCTACTGAGTAAAAGTTAACACACTTCAACATGTTATAAATGTAACACTTAAAATACAACCGCACATCAGACTTAAAGCTCCTTACCTTCTCAAAGGTGGCCAGGAGGACATGGGAGTGACCCATGTGATCTTCCCCCTCATCTACTGTCGCTTGAACGACCATGGGAAACACATCCTTATCCATGTCAAACAGCAACTAGAAAGAGGGAGCGAGAGAGAGGGTAGAGGAAGAGAGAGAAAGAGAGAGAGAGGGTGGAGCGAGAGAGAGGGTAGAGGGGGAGAGAGAGAGAGACACCGAGAGAGAGAGAGAGACAGAGAGACATAACCAACAAAAACGGGTCACAACTCCTGCAGCTCTGTTGCACGCTGGGTCTGTACATAGTCAATGGTAGGCTTTGAGGGGACTCCTATGGTAGGTACACATATAGCTCATCTCTTGGCAGTAGTTCTGTAGACTACTTTATCACTGACCTCAACCCAGAGTCTCTCAGAGCGTTCAGTCAGCCCACTGACACCCCTATCAGATCACAGCAAAATCACAGTCTACTTGAACAGAGCAATACTCAATCATAAGGCATCAAAGCCAAAGGAACAGAGTAATATTAAGAAATTCTATAGATGGAAGGAAAGTAGTGTGGAAACCTACCAAAAAACAATTAGGCAACAACAAATTAAGTCCCATTTAGACAAAAGGGTGTAAACTTGTCAGTAGAAAACCTAAACAGTATATTTGACCTCAGCTTCACTATCAAATCTACAAATTTCAAACAGAAAACCGAAGAAAAGTAACAACAATGACAAATGATTTGATGAAGAATGCAAAAACCTAAGAAAGATATTGAGAAACCCATCCAACCAGAAAACCTGGGTCTACTCCTTCACTACGGTGAATCACTAAAACATTACAGAAATACACTACGGAAAAATAAGGAACAGCACGTCAGAAACCAGCTTAATATATTTGAAGAATCCACAGACTCTAACCACTTCTAGGAAAATTGGAAAACACTAAACAAACAACAACAGGAAGAGTTATCTATACAAAATGGAGATGTATGGGTAAACCACTTCTCCAATCTTTTTGGCCCTATAACAAAGAGCAAATACATATACATGATCAAATGCAAATCGTAGAATCAACTATTAAAGACCAGAACCCACTGGATTCTCCAATTACATTGAATGAACTACAGGACAAAATACAAACCCTCCAACCCAAAAAGGCCTGTGGCGTTGATGGTATCCTCAATGAAATGATAAAATACAGTGGCAAGAAAAAGTATGTGAACCCTTTGGAATTACCTGGATTTCTGCATAAATTGGTCATCAAATTTGATCTGATCGTCACAACAATAGATAAACACAATATGCTTAAACTAATAACACGCAGACAATTATACGTTGTCATGTCTTCATTGAACACACCGTGTGAACATTCACAGTGCAGGGTGGGAAAAGTATGTGAACCCTTGGATTCTAGAACAGTTTCTATAATTCTATAACCCTCCTTTGGCAGCAATAACCTCAACCAAACGTTTTCTGTAGTTGTGGATCAGACCTGCACAACGGTCAGGAGGAATTTTGGAGCATTCCTATTTACAAAACTGTTTCAGTTCAGAAATATTCTTTGGATGTCTGGTGTGAACTGCTCTCTTGAGGTCAAGCCACAGAATCTCAATTGGGTTGGGGTCAGGACTCTGACTGGGCCACTCCAGAAGGTGTTTTCTTCTGTTGAAGCCATTCTGTTGTTGATTTACTTCTGTGTTTTGGGTTGTTGTCCTGTTGCATCACCCAACTTCTGTTGAGCTTCAATTGGTGGACAGATAGCCTTTTCATTCTACTGCAAATGTCTTGCTAAACTTGGGAATTCATTTTTCTGTCGATGCTAGCAAGCTATCCAGGCCCTGAGGCAGCAAAGCAGCCCCAAACCATGATGCTCCCTCCACCATATTTTACTGTTGGGATGAGGTTTTGATGTTGGTGTGCTGTGCTTTTTTTTCTCCACACATATTGTTTTGTGTTTCTTCCAAACAACTCAACTTTAGTTTCATCATCAAGAGCACCTGGAACATCCAGGTGCTCTTTTGCGAACTACAGACGTGCAGCAATGTTTTTTTTGGACAGCAGTGGCTTTTTCCGTGGTGTCCTCCCATGAACACTATTCTTGTTTAGTGTTTTACGTATCGTAGACTCGTCAACAGAGATGTTAGCATGTTCCAGAGATTTCTGTAAGTCTTTAGCTAACACTCTAGGATTCTTCTTAACCTCATTGAACATTCTGCGCTGTGCTCTTGCAGTAATCTTTGCAGGACGGCCACTCCTAGGGAGAGTAGCAACAGTGTTGAACTTTCTCCAAAATGTGTCTTACCGTGGACTGATGAACATCGAGGCTTTTAGAGATACTTTTGTAACCCTTTCCAGCTTTATGCAAGTCAACAATTCTTAATCTTAGGTCTTCTGAGATCTCTTTTGTTTGAGGCATGGTTCACATCAAGCAATGCTTCTTGTGAATAGCAAACTCAAATTTTGTGAGTGTTTTTTATAGGGCAGGGCAGCTCTAACCAACATCTCCATTCTCGTCTCATTGATTGGACTCCAGGTTAGCTGACTCCTGACTCAAATTAGTTTTAGCCTAGGGGTTCACATACTTTTCCCAACCTATACTGTGAATCTTTAAATTATGTATTCAATATAGTCAAGGAAAATACAATAATTTGTGTGTTATTAGTTTAAGCAGACTGTGTTTGTCTATTGTTGTGACTTAGATGAAATCAAATGTTATGACCAATTAATGCAGAAATCCAGGTAATTCCAAAGGGTTCACCTACTTTTTTCAGACCACAAATTCCAATTGTCTATTCTTAAACTCTTTAACATCATCCTTGACTCTGGCATCTTCACCAATATTTGGAACCAAGGACTGATCACCCCAATCCACAAAAGTGGAGACAAATTTGAACCCAATAATTACCGTGGGATATGGGTCAACAGCAACATTGGGAAAATCCTCTGCATTATCATTAACAGCAGACTAGTTCATTTCCTCAGTGAAAACAAAGTACTGAGCAAATGTCAAATCGGCTTTTTACCAAATTACCGTACGACAGATCACGTATTCCCCCTGCACACCCTAATTGACAAACAAACAAACCAAAACAAAGGCAAAGTCTTCTCATGCTTTGTTGATTTCAAAAAAGCTTTTGACTCAATTTGTCTGCTATACAAATTGATGGAAAGTGGTGTTGGGGGAAAACATATGACATTATAAAATCTATGTTCAAAGCATCAATTGTGCGGTTAAAATTGGCAAAACACACACATTTCTTTCCACAGGGCCGTGGGGTGAGACAGGGATGCAGTTTAAGCCCCACCCTCTTCAATATATATATCAACGAATTGGCAAGGGCACTAGAAGAGTCTGCAGCACCCGGCCTCACCCTACTAGAATCTGAAGTCAAATGTCTACTGTTTGCTGCTGATCTGGTGCTTCTGTCACCAGCCTGGTGACAGGTGACCTGGGGCGGAGGGTAGCCTAGCGGTTAGAGCGTTGGGCCAGTAACCGAAAGGTCGCTGGTTCGAATACCTGAGCCGACAAGGTGAAAAAACCTGTCGATGTGTCCTTGAGCAAGGCACTTAACCCTAATTTGATCCAGGGGCTGACCCTGTAGGTAGGCCGTCATTGTAAATAAGAATTTGTTCTTAACTGACTTGCCTAGTTAAATAAAATAAATCAATAATTCTAGGAGGGCCTACAGCAGCACCTAGATCTTCTGCTCAGATTCTGTCACGCCTGGGCCCTGACAGTAAATCTCAGTAAGACAAAAATTAGACACAAAAAAACTATACATACCTCTGCCTAAACATCAGCGCCACAGGTAACTTCCACAAAGCTATGAACGAACTGAGAGACAAGGCACATCAAAAGGAACATAAAATTCCACATACCAATTAGGATGTGGTTAAAAATACTTGAATCAGTTATAGAACCCATTGCCCTTTATGGATGTGAGGTCTGGGGTCCGCTCACCAACCAAGAATTCACAAAATGTGACAAACACCAAACAGACTCTGCACGCAGAATTCTGCAAAAATATCCCCAGTGTACAACGTAAAACACCAAATAATGCATGCAGAGCAGAATTAGGCCGATACCCGCTAATTATAAAAATCCAGAAAAGAGCCGTTCAATTCTACAACCACCTAAAAGGAAGTGATTCCCGAACCTTCCATAACAAAGCCATCACCTACAGAGAGATGAACCTGGAGAAGAGTCCCCTAAGCAAGCTGGTCCTGGGGCTTTATTCACAAACACAAACAGACCCCACAGAGCCCCAGGACAACAACACAATTAGACCCAACCAAATCATGAGAAAACAAAAAGAGAATTATTTGACACATTGGAAAGAATTTACCAAAAGTAAACTAGCTGCCCACAAAATGTGTACACTGCCCACAAAATGAGGTGGAAACTGAGCTGCACTTCCTAACTTCCTGCCAAATGTATGACCACATTAGAGACATATATTTCCCTCAGATTACACAGACCCACAATGAATTTGAAAACAAACTCAATTTGGATAAACTCCCATATCTATTAGGTGAAATACCACAGTGTTTAATCACAGCAGCAAGATGTGTGACCTGCTTCCACAAGAAAAGGGCAACCAGTGAAGAACAAACACCATTGTAAATATAACCTATATTTATTTTCCCTTTTATATTTTAACCATTTGCACATTGTTACAACACTGTATATATACACATAATGACATTTGAAATGTCTTTATTCTTTTGGAACTTCTGAGTGTAATGTTTACTGTTAATTTGTATTGTTTATTATCTACTTCACTTGCTTTGGCAATGTTAACATATGTTTCCCCATGCCAATAAAGCCCTTAAATATAATTGTACATTGAAAATGGAATTGAGAGAGGGTGCAGGAAAAGAGAGGTTATACACTGAAAACACACACTTTGTTACTAATATGCATAAACACACACACACAGACCATACCTCCTCATCGGCCCACTCTGACAGATTGATGGAGTGTGAGGGCAGACAGAACTGCTGACAGACTCCTCTCTTAAAGTGCACCGTCTCTGACTGGAGAGAGCTGTCCTGGGGAAGGTAGCTATTGGAGAGATGCAGAGAGTTAGGAGAGATAAACATGCACACACACACATACACATACAAACACGCACACACACACACACACAGACTTACATTGGCACTCCATTGTGGAACTCCTCTATAGCTTGATAGTAGACGGTGATGGCCACCTGTGTGTCAGCGTCAAAGATGAACTCTATGTTGTAACAGGCTTTGCTTTTCCCTGCCACGTCCTCCCCTGGCAGCTTCAGCTCCTCAGTACATCTGCCAGCATGCAGAAACACAGCTAGCATCATCTAAACACCGTTACAATAATGTAATAGCAGTATAGGAAGTAAGCTCGGCAACCCACAACCAGAGCTTGTGAAAGTCTCCAGCCAGCTACATGATTTGGTTCTGGGGGGAGAAGTTGAGATGTTGGACTTGTGCACTAAAACAGACTACAGATATAGGATTTTTATTTGAGCCAGTTTGGTACAGCAGGAAAATAATCCTGAAGCAACAGGAAATGTGAATTATAATGTGGATTATAATTAATAGACCTTTTTTGTGGGGGTTGATACATTTTTGGTTAGAATACACAATAATTTTGCATTTCCTGCAGTACAGTAAAATTCTCAGCAACAAAAGTGATCAAATTAAGATCCTACACCTGTAAGCTTTAGTGAAATACTAATGAAAGGGATATCAACTATAAATCAATTGTGTGTGTATGTGTGTGTGTGTGTGAGATACTCACCGTACGAGCCTCAGCGTATCCTTACGGATGTTTATTAGGCTTCGTAGCGTCTTTACTGGCTCCTGAGGAGGTGGGGCCGCATAGGGGAACTGTAAAGGAACCAATCACCAAAGGTCACATCAATAACAAAAGAGCAACATGATCTGATAAACTAATCATCAAGCCCTAATCAGGTGTGTTAGTGCTTGGTTGGAACAAAAGTCTTCACTCTAGGTGTAAAGAAGGATTGAAAGAACAAAGCATTGTCCTGGATACTTCACCCACTTAAAACAATAGATATATTACTGGACTTTCCACAATCTGAGTGTCTTTCCCCAGTGTACTGTGTTTTTGTTGATTACTGTGTAAGAAGAGAGTTTAGTGGGTCAAAAATTCAAATGTCCAATGCTTAACTATTTACTGTAACTGACATTAACACTGTTTGTGTAACGTAACTAAAGTTTGGGAGGAAAAACAACACCTAAAACAAATTAAATCTCCTCCCCTCTCAACAATCAAACAATCTATATCTCATCTCCTCGCCAGTCAATGGCTGCCTATACAGCCTACTCTGTTCCTGTCATCTTAATCTGTTGGTGCATTTCTCATCCCTGACTCACTGGTCTTCTACCTTCTCCTCCTCCCTTCTCCTCCTCCTCCCTTCTCTCTGTTTTTCAGGGTCCATAAGGGGGATTAACTCTGTGCTGAGAAGCAGAGGCCACCAGGACTCCCACCCCAACACTCAGTCTTCATCTCTCCTTCCCCATCCTGCCACGACCAAGCAACCATCTTTCTGGAGCATCACGATGCCTCAACCATCCCGAACCATCACGAAGGCCTCGACCATCCCAAACCATCATGCTTCTTCAATCATCCAGTCTTCCTCTCCATCCTGCAACACCAGAATGTGACGACGCCTTTCAAGACTCTTCCATTCTACAACCATCTAACAATCATCCAACCTCATTCCACGCTCAAATTCATTCTGAATAACGTCATCCTGCATTCTTACCTTGTAACCTTTCCGGCATTAAACTATCTCAAATGCATTATGTTGAGGGTGTGGTCTGTACCTAGCAAATTCTTTGTTCGTACTGGCACCAATCTTGCTGATAGCGTGTTATTTTAGAAAAAAGGTTTTATGTGTAGTGACCTTGGTCTGTGGTTGTTTACTTATTGTAGATGAATGCACTTATTGTAAGTCATTCTGGATAAGTGTCTGCTAAGTGACTGAATGTACTGTAAAATGTGTATAGAAGAACCTTTGATACTCTATGGAACATGCCGTCCAGTAGGATGTGGATGGATACCTCTACACCCCTCTTCTGGGGCTAGGGGAGGTGTGAATGTGTGTGTGTGTGTGTGTGTGTGTGTGGTGTTTACAGGAAAGGCTCCTGCTGGGCCAAGATGTGTTATAATACTGAATACTGCCTCATTCAAAACGCACGCACGCACACACACACACCATTAGAGTTCTGCTATGGGATCTGTACATGCACGCACACACACACACACACACACACTCCCCTCTTTCTCTCTGTAGTCTTACTGGTACTCTGTATTACAGGTAGGGGTGCAAAGCTACCAAAGTTACCGGAATCTTCAGTAATTTTTGTAATTAACAAAGAATCTATGGCAATCTATCGTAAGTTTGGCAATTTATAGTTGAATAATAACATTTAAAAATTGATTCATATATAATATAAATTTGTTATACGTGTCCATATTGTCCATGACTTTCTAAATAATGAAAAAAGCATGTAATCAACAATGGCATTATTTTCAATTAACTCTTCCAACTATTGACTTTTCTTCACAACTGCCACCAGTTTGACGCCAAAACATTGATAACAAATACATATTGATATATTAAAATAAAAATGTTTTATAGCTTGGTCATTCAACATTTTTAAATCATCTTATTGAATGATGTGATATATTTGACATGTGATAAAACCACACAGAGGGCCAGAGATAATTACAGATACCTGTGATAATCTGAAGTATCAGGAATGGCCACTAGATGTCTTGTGCGATTACTTCAAATCCTTGAAAGATTTCCAACATTTTGGTAGTTTACTGGTAAACTTAGAACGTTTCCAGAAATATACTCTTCCTTTACAACCATAATTACAGAAGTAAGCTACTGTCTAAATCCCCAACAGTCGCACACACACACACACACACACACACACTAGGCTACAGCTGTACAAATCCAGTGTAGGGGTCAATTTAATTTCAAATGGACTAGACCTGTGCTGCAAATCACAACTCAGGGAGAGAGTTGACATGTAGTGAATGGGGAAGAGAGATGTGGCTCTGCATTGCCATCTGCTTAGAGGGGGCAGGATGACTTATATAACAGAATATTAGAGAAAGAGAGAAAATAAAATATTTATTTTCCCTTTTGCACTTTAACTATTCGCACATTACAACACTGTATACAGACATAATATGACATTTCAAATGTGTAATGAGTGTAATGTTTACTATTATTTTTTATTGTTAATTTAACTTTTGTTTATTATCTACTTCACTTGCTTTGGCAATGTTAACATATGTTTCCCCATGCCAATAAAGCCATTGAATAGATAGATAGATAGATAGATAGATAGATAGATAGATAGATAGATAGATAGATAGATAGATAGATAGATAGATAGATAGATAGATAGATAGATAGATAGATAGATAGATAGATAGATAGATAGATAGATAGATAGATAGATAGATAGATAGATAGATAGATAGATAGATAGATAGATAGATAGATAGATAGATAGATAGATAGATAGATAGATAGATAGATAGATAGATAGATAGATAGATAGATAGATAGATAGATAGATAGATAGATAGATAGATAGATAGATAGATAGATAGATAGATAGATAGATAGATAGATAGATAGATAGATAGATAGATAGATAGATAGATAGATAGATAGATAGATAGATAGATAGATAGATAGATAGATAGATAGATAGATAGATAGATAGATAGATAGATAGATAGATAAGATAGATAAGATAGATAAAATAGATTAGATTAGATAGATTAGATAGATTAGATAGATGGTAGTCCCATCCACCGAACTACCAGGTGTGAAACAGGGAAGAGACTCAGAGGTTATGCTAATTTGGTATAGAGCAGACCTAACCCACTCTATTAAATTAGTCAAAACAGGAACATTTTATATTTGGCTAGAAATTCAAAAGGAAATGATCTTAACAGAGAAATATTTAATCCTGTGTGCTACTTATATCCCCCCACTAGAATCCCCATACTTTAATGAAGACAGCTTCTCCATCCTGGAGGGGGAAATCAATTATTTCCAGGCCCAGGGACATGTACTAGTCTGTGGCGACCTAAATGCCAGAACCGGACAAGAACCTGACACCCTCAGCACACAGGGGGACAAACACCTGCCTGGAGGTGACAGCATTCCCTCCCCCATATGCCTCCCTAGACACAACTATGACAACATAACCAACAAAAACAGGTCACAACTCCTGCAGCTCTGTCCGACGCTGGGTCTGTACATAGTCAATGGTAGGACTCGAGGTGACTCCTATGGTAGGTACACATATAGCTAATCTCTTGGCAGTAGTTCTGTAGACTACTTTATCACTGACCTCAACCCAGAGTCTCTCAGAGCGTTCAGTCAGTCCACTGACACCCCTATCAGATCACAGCAAAATCACAGTCTACTTGAACAGAGCAATACTCAATCATGAGGCATCAAAGCCAAAGGAACGGAGTAATATTAAGAAATTCTTAGGTGGAAGGAAAGTAGTGTGGAAACCTACCAAAAAACAATTAGGCAACAACAAATTCAATCCCTTTTAGTCAACTTCCTGGACAAAAGGTTCCACTGTAATAGTGAAGGTGTAAACTTGTCAGTAGAAAATCTAAACAGTATATTTGACCTCAGCTTCTCTGTCAAATCTAAAAATTTCAAACAGAAAACCAAAGAAAAGTAACAACAATGACAAATGGTTTGATGAAGAATGCAAAAACCTAAGAAAGATATTGAGAAACCCATCCAACCAGAAAACCTGAGTCTACTCCTTCACTACGGTGAATCACTAAAACATTCCAGAAATACACTACGGAAAAAGAAGGAACAGCACGTCAGAAATCAGCTCAATGTAATTGAAGAATCCACAGACTAACCACTTCTAGGAAAATTGGAAAACACTAAACAAACAACAACAGGAAGAGTTATCTATACAAAATGGAGATGTATGGGTAAACCACTTCTACAATTTTTTTGGCCCTATAACAAAGAACAAATAAATATACATGATCAAATGCAAATCGTAGAATCAACTATTAAAGACCAGAACCCACTGGATTCACCAATTACATTGAATGAACTACAGGACAAAATACAAACCCTCCAACCCAAAAAGGCCTGTGGTGTTGATGGTATCCTCAATGAAATGATAATATATACAGACAACAAATTCCAATTGTCTATACTTAAACTCTTTAACATCATCCTTGACTCTGGCATCTTCCCCAATTTTTGGAACCAAGGACTGATCACCCCAATCCACAAAAGTGGAGACAAATCTGACCCCAATAACTACCGTGGGATATGCGTCAACAGCAACCTTGGGAAAATCTTCTGCATTATCATTAACAGCAGACTAGTTCATTTCCTCAGTGAAAACAATGTACTGAGCAAATGTAAAATTGTCTTTTTACCAAATTACCGTACGACAGACCAAGTATTCCCCCTGCACACCCTAATTGACAAACAAACAAACCAAAACAAAGGCAAAGTCTTCTCATGCTTTGTTGATTTCAAAAAAGACTATCTACTTCACTTGCTTTGGCAATGTTAACATATGTTTCCCAAGCCAATAAACCCCCTTGAGAGAGAGAGAGAGAGAGAGAGAGAGCAAGAGAGAGAGAGAGAGAGAGAGAGAGAGGGGGAGAGAGAGAGAGCAAGAGAGAGAGAGAGAGAGAGAGAAACAGCGAAAGAGATCCCATGTAGCTCAGTTGGTAGAGCATGGCGCTTGCAACACCAGGGTTGTGAAGTACGAAAATGTATGCACTCACTACTGTATGTCACTCTGGATAAGAGTGTCTACTAAATTACTAAAACGTAAAGAGAGAGAGAGAGAGAGAGACGAACAGCGAAATAGAAACTGTGAGGATTTTCAAATACAGTACCTGGGTTAAATGCATGGGAGTGTATTTGAGTATTTCCAAATACATTCCAATATTCAACTACTTGTCTTTTAAAATATCTGTGAAATGTCTTTGAAAGTAATTTAAATACCCTAAATAGTATTTGAACCCAGGTATAGTGTAGTGTAGTGTAACACATTGCAGTGTAGCGTAGTGTAGAATCCATACCGCCACTGGTCTGATTCCCAGGAAGTTGAGGTCGGTGTTCTCTCCAAAAAGGTATCCCTCGGGGTGGGTGGAGTCAAACTTCTCCCCTCCCATGATGAAGTGGCTGGCAAAGTAACTTCCTGTGGAGAACAGGAAGAGAAAGTGAGCAAATCTGATCCCAAAGATTGTATTATTTTTATTTAACCTTTATTTAACTAGGCAAGTCAGTTAAGAACAAACTCTTATTTACAATGACGGCCTACCAAAAGGCAAAAGACCTCCTACAGGGACGGGGGCTGGGATTAAAAATAAATAAATGAAAATAAATCAAATATAAATATAGGACAAAACACACATCACGACACACCACTACCTAAAGAGAGACCTAAGACAACAACATAGCAAGGCAGCAACACATGGCAACACAGCATGGTAGCAATATAACATGACAACAACATGGTAGCAACACAACATGATAGCAGCACAAAACATGGTACAAACATTATTGGAAACAGACAACAGCACAAAGGGCAAGAAGGTAGAGATAACAATGCATCACGCAACTGTCAGTAAGAGTGTCCATGACTGAGTCTTTGAATGAAGAGATTGAGATAAAACTGTCCAGTTTGAGTGTTTGTTGCAGCTCGTTCCACTCGCTAGCTGCAGCGAACTGAAAAGACGAGTGACCCAGGGATATGTGTGCTTTGGGGACCTTTAACAGAATGTGACTGGCAGAACGGGTGTTGTGGAGGATGAGGGCTGCAGTAGATATCTCAGATAGGGGGGAGTGAGGCCTAAGAAGGTTTTATAAATAAGCATCAACCAGTGGGTCTTGCGACAGGTATACAGAGATGACCAGTTTACAGAGGAGTATAGAGTGCAGTGATGTGTCCTATAAGGAGCATTGGTGGAAAATCTGATGGCCGAATGGTAAAGAACATCTAGCCGCTAACTTTAGCCTGCAGCTTTGATATGCGCTGAGAGAAGGACAGGGTACTGTCTAGCCATACTCCCAAGTAATTGTATGAGGTGACTACCTCAAGCTTTAAACCCTCCAATGTAGTAATCACACCTGTGGGGAGAGGGGCATTCTTCTTACCAAACAACATGACCTCTGTTTTTGAGGTGTTCAGAACAAGGTTAAGGGTAGAGAAAGCTTGTTGGACACTAAGAAAGCTTTGTTGTAGAGAATTTAAAACAAAATCCGGGGAGGGGCCAGCTAAGTATAAGACTAAATGGATGAGAGAGCTTCCTACTGCCTGAGCTATGTTGTTGATGTAAATTGAGAAGAGCGTGGGGCCTAGGATCCAGCCTTGGGGTACTCCCTTGGTGACAGGCAGTGGCTGAGACAGCAGATTTTCTGACTTTATACACTGCACTCTTTGAGAGAGGTAGTTAGCAAACCAGGCCAAAGCCCTCTCAGAGACACCAATACTCCTTAGCTGGCCCACAAGAATGGAATGGTCTTCCGTATCAAAAGCTTTGGCCAAGTCAATAAAAATAGCAGCACAACATTGCTTAGAATCAAGGGTAATTGTGACATCATTGAGGACCTTTAAGGTTGCAGTGGCACATCCATAACCTGAGCGGAAACCAGATTGCATACCAGAGAGAAAACTTTAGACATCAAGAAAGCTAGTCAGTTGATTATTGACAAGTTCTTCCAACACTTTTGATAAACAGAGCAAAATAGAAATAGGCCTAAAACAGTTAGGATCAGCTTGATCTCCCCCTTTAACTAAAGGACGAACCGTGGCTGCCTTCAAAGCAATGGGAACCTCCCCAGAGAGGAGAGACAGTTTAAAAAGGTCAGAGATAGGCTTGACGATGATAGGGGCAGCAACCTTAAAGAAGAAAGGGTCTAAACCATCTGACCCAGATGTTTTTTTGGGGTCAAGTTTCAGGAGCTACTTTAGTACCTCGGACTCAGTAACTGCCTCCAGGGGAAAACTTTGTAGTGGGGCAGGGGGGAAAAAAAGGGAGAAGCCTCGGGGATAGCGGCAGGTAGTCCAGTGGTTAGAGTGTTGGGCCCGTAACCGAAAGGTTGCTAGATTGAATCCCGAGCTGACAAGGTAAAAATCTGTTGTTCTGCCCCTGAACAAGGCAGTTAACCCACTAGGCCGTCGTTGAAAATAAGAATTTGTTCTTAACTGACTTGCCTGGTAAAATGAATTATTATTTTTTTAAGTTGCATTAGAAGGGGTTATTTCTAATTTGCCTGAAAGACAGCCAGTCAGCCTGAGTATGCATGTGTCGGGCCTTTCGCCAGATGCAATTCTTGAGGTGGAGTAACTCTGCAAGATCATGGTCGAACCAGGGGCTGAACCTGTTTTTAATTATACTTTTCTTTATGGGGACGTGTTTGTTAACAATACCACTGAAAATATAAAAAAAGAAGGTCCAAGCGTCTTCGACAGAGGCGATCAAGCTGATTCTATTCCATTTTACAGAAGCCAGTTCATGAAGGAAGGCTTGCTCATTAAAGTTTTTTAGCAAGCGTATATAACAAATCAGGACAGGTCGTTTCACTGAGCAGCCATTATGAACACAGGCTGTAAAACAGTGATCACTAAGGTCATTACAGAAAACACCAGACTGATACCTATCAGGATTATTTGTGAGGATAACATCAAGAAGAGTAGCCTTTTCTGGGTGTTTGGAGTCATACCTTGTAGGATTGCTAATAATCTGACTAAGATTTAGGGAGTCCCATTGCTTTAGGACTTGGTCAGGTGGTTTAAGCATGTCCCAGTTTAGGTCACCTAATAAATTCAGACTTAGTGTAAGGGGCCAAGAGAGATCTTAGGGCAGGTAGGGTACAGGCCGGTGCTCATGGAGGACGATAGCACCCAGCAATAGACAACAAGGAGTTATTTGAAAGTTTAATACTTAAAACCAGCAAATCAAATTGTTTGGGGAAAGGCTTGGTGGAGACAACCGAGCACTGAAGGTGATCCTTGGTAAAAATTGCCACTCCCCCACCTTTGGAAGATCTGTCTTGCCGAAAAAGGTTATAAGCAGAAAGGTTAACATCAGTATTCAAAACACTCTTCCTTAACCACGTCTCAGTAATGACCAACACATCTGGATTGGAGCTTTGAACCCACACTTTCAATTGATCCATTTTAGGTAATAAGCTTCTAGTGTTAACGTGCAGAAAACCCAGGCTTTAACGAGAGCAGAAATCAGTGTCAGAATTGGGGCTAGCAACAGTAGATGGGCCAGGGTGTACATGCACATTACCAGATATCATCAACAGTAATACAATCAAGGCACGGCATAGGACAGGGAGAGCTCTGCAGTGCTGATATGACATCTGAATGTTCATCAGATAGCAACAAGATCATATTGTACAGCAATTTCATCAGGTAACATGAATACAAAGCCGGCAAGAGGTGGTTAGAATGGGATGGGAGGCCAAAGGTCTGTGTAACCAATAGAGAGTCAGAGTCCCGAGTGTGGGAACAAACATAGCCTGTCCCACGGTTGGGTAAAGAAAGTTCATAGTCAACAAAGCATGTAGGAGTCATCAGGCAAATATCTAATATCTAAAGCTAATTGATGTTGTATCTCTTTGTCCTAGCAAGCTTGGTCGCCTTAGCATTCAGTCCTTATAGAGTAAAATATATCATTGTAATGTATTTTTCTTCCTGGCTTTTGAAAGTAAAAAATAGCTTCAGACTAAACATTACTCACTCAGTTTCAGGTTGGATGGTGTTTTCAGGTTTCTGTTTGTTTGCCAGAGCATTTGCTGTATAGCTTGGGAACAATAATCATTGGGTGTAGGAAGCATTCAGATAATTCCAGGTAATTCCGTCGAAAAATCAGGTTGTTGTTTTGGAGTTTTGATTTGAAGTGAAGGTTATGTTGTTTAGGGCAGCATCCTGTATATGTCGCTGCCAAGATTGTTTAACTCTAAAACTATCTATTTTATAAAAATATGCTGAATAATGTGGGAGCTCATCTGCTCATGACCTCTCCCCTCCCTCCCTGTTGTATTAAAATAAATATTCCCTCCTCATATAGACACTTTCTCCTCTTTTTTTTTATTTTAACTTCAAGGACAGTTAAAGGAGCTCACCAATATAGTAGACATTAGACATTGCCTCTAACTACTGATTTTATAACAGAAATGTCTTTATCCCCCTATTGGCTAAGATTACGGTTTGGGTTAGGTAACTGATCCTAGATCTGAGTTTAGGGGGGCAATGTCTACCTTGAGTGTCTCTCTACACAGTAAAGTCATGTCTGGTAAGCTGCAGACTAGGGTCGTCTGGTCTGAATCAACATAGCTGCCCCCCTCTCTGCTGCTCTCTAACTCCCCTTACAAAGCAGTGCTTGTAAAAGCACATTGGGTTTTTCAACTCAGAAATAAAAAATAAATAGATTGGTTCTGATCAGGAACAAAACACCTTTTGTGTGACACTGCCTGGTGGGGAAATGATTAGTATGTATGTTTTGAAAGGGTCATAGAAAGGCAGACAGCCAGATACCATTCAAATTCTAATCAGCTGTAGGGGATGAAGGCCTATCCACCACCACCCCCCCCCCCCCCCCACCCCACCCCACACACACACACACACACACACACACACACACACACAGAAGAAACTGAAGCTGAGCAATCCAAGTAGAGATCCCAGGCCAGGCCATAGTTAATCAATAACGATGATGGAAGTGGTTCACTGAACAACGCTCAAGTGATAAGCAACCTTGCCTTAGATATTAAGGCTTGTGTTGGCTCCCCAGGCTAATTCATACGCTTTAGTTCAGCAGGCTAACAGTCTTATACCACTTTCTGCTAAAAACCTATCCTCTCTTCTTAACTGCAATGACTGATCTGTCATAACTTGATAGGTGAAAGCAGGGGCGCAACTTTCACTGGAATTGCATTTGTGATACAAAACGAGGCAACGGTCTGCTTTAAGACCATGCGGACGCCTCCGAGCGGTCGGGTAGGCTGTTTGGAGTCTTTATTTGACTGGATAAAATTTTGTAATAATAATAATACAAATTATGTCCCCCACACTTCTGAAACCAAAGTTTTATTTATTTAACCTTTATTTAACTAGGCAAGTCAGTTATGAACAAATTCTTATTTACAATGACGGCCTACACCGGCCAAACTCAGACGATGCTGGGCCAATTGGGCGCCGTCCTCTGGGACTCCCAATCACGGCCGGTTGTGATAGTCTAGATTCAAACCAGGTTGTCTATAGTGACACCTCTAGCACTGAGATGCAATGTCTTAGACCATTGTGCCACTTGAGAGCCCTTAGAAGCCTGCTACAACCCAATTGCGCCCCTGGGTGAAAGTATGCGTATGGGAATGCAAACTGATCGCAGATAACTTGGGAGGATGGGTTGTAGCAGGCTTCTCTGTCCCTGCCCTTTAAGGATAACCAGCTTATTTCTTGTTAAAAGTAGAAGCAACACATTTCGGGTTTGGCCTGATGAAGGCTCTACTTTTAGCAATAAATAAGCTTTTTTTTTTTATTTAATTCCATTGTCCTCCAAGTGTTGCTGAATCTGCTCTCTTCTTCAGTTTTCTCCTCAAGTCATGCATCTTGGTTGGAGAGCGAGGTAGCGACAGTGACCCTTTCCCTTTGCACTATAAGGATAGCCAGAAACAGGGCTTGAGTCTGGAATGACACCCCATACATATAGTGCACGATGGGCCCTGGTCAAAGTAGTGTAGTTAAGAAGGGTGCCATTTTGGACATAACCAGAGACATTAAAGACAGACACACTCCTCCATATAATCTAAGGACCTGCAGACAGAGAGTCAGATGCAGTAGGATGGCAGACAGGGAGTCTGGTTACAATAGCGGTCTCTGTGTCCTTGGACATCAACCCTCCTCCACACACACATCCGTTAGCACTCATGTTGTAGCTTCAACCTAGCATAGGGGCAGAGTTTGATTTACAGGGCCATAAATAAACAGATTTTAAATTGGTAATTTGAAAAATGTATGTTGACGCATTAATATAAATGTGTTAAATACTGGAGGTCAGGGTATTTTAATCTTAACCTACGAGGTCCGAACTACTGCTGGTTTTCTGTTCTACCTGATAGTTAATTGCACCCACCTGGTGTTCCAGGTTTAAAATCAGTCCCTGATTTGAGGGGAAGAATACAAAAAATAAAATGCCCCCGGCCCCCCTAGAAGGGTATTTGCAACACAAAATTACAACCTTGGTTACAGCTACTTATGGGAGAGGTGCCATGTAGGCCTTTAGCAGATGCTCTTAGTCAAAGCAATTAGGGTTAAGCGCCTTGCTCAAGGGCAAAATGGCAGATTTTCACCTAGCTGGTTCGCAGATTCAAATCAGCGACCTTTCGGTTACTGGCCCAACGCGCTTAACCACTAGGCTACTGAACTGACCACCAAGAAGCCAACATATCTCATCACTTTTTCATGTTGTATATAATTGGCACTGTCTGGCACATTGGCACAACATCTGAAACCCTACCTCTTCAAACAGTATCTTTTAAAAAATCCACCTCCTCATAAAATAAATAAAAATAAAAAAAATTACCTGAACCAGCACTTGCGGTTGGTCCTTTTGCATGTATGAATGAGAGACAATATAGCCACAGGAAAGTATAATTACATCAACTTTTCAAAGCCCTGGTAGTGCGTTCAGATATCTATCTCCTGAAGCATGCGCAGAACCACGTAAACACGTGCACGAGCTCGGCAGGTATGCATGCGTCTCGTGCATGTATTTTCATCTTGTGCGCATGCTTCAGGTGATAGAAATCTGAACGCACTACCAGTGCTTTGAAAAGTTGATGTAATTATACTTTCCTGTGGATATATTGTCTCACATTCCTACCGCCAAAAGGACCAACCACATGGACAACCAGTAAAGTAAGATAAAAGTCCAACGCAGACGTTTATTTTTCTCAATATCAAATTTTCTTTGGGTAACAATTAAGTACCTTACTGTGATTGTTTTTGACCATTTTAATTGAAAACAAACAAAAATTGCTTCTTAGCAAGAGCAATTTCTCAAGCAAGAATTTTGCTAGGACTGTCTGGTAGTGTTCTGAGTAGGGAGGGGAAACCTCAAAATTAGATATTATTGGCAGAGAGGTTTGGAACTCTCTTTCTTATTGGTCTATTTGCGAATTTACTGCATGGTGATGTCACCATGGAAGGCCAAATTTCCAACCCACCAAAACAGGCTGAAAATTCAGATGGTATTTTCAAACAGCTCTTACACTAAAAAGGGCATTATCATTATGTTCACAATTTCACAGTATTATTCCAACCTCAACCTGTGAATATATGTATATAAAACAGGAAAATCATGTTTTTGACTGCACTGGGCCTTTAAAATATAATTGTGTTCAACATTCTGGATTGTAGAGCTCATGAGAAGAAACTATCCTGATAAACTAATTTATGCCTGACATAGAATTCAATGGAATTCAACATGGGGTTTCCAGGCTAGGTTCGCTCCTATTCATGTGTGCACTGTCACCAATGAGGCACAGGGACCACTTACCAGATTTCGGTGGATAGCGGTACACTGAGTTGGACGGTATATCGACCTCTTCCACTCCTGCATTTTGTCTGCTGGTCAAAGCTCCCATTTCCACAGAAAATAAAAGCTCAAATTAACATACATACCAAGAACACATAACCTATTCTCAATAATTTCAATCTTCTCTTTAATGGAATCCAGTTCGTGCTGCCGTTTCCATTTTTATTATCGGTTTATGTCCTTGGTTCCCAGCCGGTGGCAGCTGTAACCTAGTTGTTGTGCTCGTTCCGGGGGATTAGTTGTTGTTCTTGCTGCTTTATCCAAAGCCCTGTGATGCTGTTTGTTTAGAGGCAGAAAAGCAGCAACTGCATCCCTTTAACAGCAAAGCTATGTATCAATTCACTTAGCGACGCATTATCCGATCCACTGCGTTTCGGGAGCCGCTTTGAGGAGGAAAACGAGGTCTCCCTATGTAGCGCCGTATAACGGTCCACTCAACATCATTCTCTCCCGTTTGTAAGGCCGTGCGGGGATGATGATGGCTATCTGTACTTGCGCTCTCCTTGCTCCAACTGTCAAATAACGAATCTAATGGTGGCTACCCATGACGTCAGGCACAAATCCGGACTATGGGTTTTGCGCAGTACAATTCAGCAGGCAGGCAGCTCCCGGTTCGCTATAACGTGACCTCCCCCAAATGTGGGAACGAATCACTGCAATGCTGCAGCTGCAATGTATAGTGACTCTTACAACGACATGCTTAGATGCGTAAATATATATATCTATCAAATCAAATGTGTCTTTGAAATTTGGACAGAAATAGACAATCAATTTAGGCTACACACATAATTATTGATAGGCAATTTGGTATAAGGTATAAGCTTGTATCTAAACTGAACGGTGATAAAAACAATATGATAAACTGATAACATAGATCGCTACAGCGTTGCAGCCTATAATGTGCAAAATGTCTGTTCTTGTTTAACCTAACGTAGCAGGCGTAAAATAAACGTGTACAATGTTGCTATTTCCATCCTGACATGATAACTGTTTTACTACTCCAGTCCTCCATGGGGCGCTGTAGGATACTGGAGTAGTTCTGGACACGCCCACCAGCCCACACACAGAAAGGAAGCTCAAGCGCCGCCATTTCACGTGCAAGCAGCTGAGAGAACGGTGTGACGTGGGCCTGAAAATCGGCAAAACAACATTGAATTTGACCTAAAATAACGATTTTAGTTTGAGAACAAGGCCCGCATCTTCTGTTTTCAAATAAATAAATAAAAATTAATCGTCTGACTGTTTAATTTTAAGGAGCGAAGATGAGCTACGGAAGGCCCCCGCCCGATGTCGAGGGTATGACATCGCTCAAAGTGGACAATCTCACTTACCGGACCTCTCCTGAGACACTACGACGAGTTTTTGAGAAGTACGGCCGGGTGGGAGACGTGTACATCCCCCGCGATCGGTACACCAAGGAGAGCCGAGGTTTCGCCTTCGTGCGGTTCCACGATAACCGCGACGCTGAAGACGCGATGGACGCTATGGACGGGGCCTTGCTTGACGGGCGGGAACTGCGAGTCCAAATGGCGCGCTATGGCCGTCCACCAGACTCTCACTTCGGGCGTCGAGGCGGCGGCGGACCCCCAAGAAGGCACGGAGGCTATGGTCGCAGGAGCAGGAGGTACGTTATAATGGCAAACAACCACAACACGGATACGATTTATGTAGTGGTGTCTCTCTTGTAGTGATGTGGGTTTTGTCCAATGTTTTTTTTAAATCCCCATTCCCTTCTCCACAGAGGGCATTTTGTTAGGCCATCGTTGTAAATAAGAATTTGTTCTTAACTGACTTGCCTAGTTAAAAGATACTTGCCAAGTTCGAACATTGACTAATTACACAATTCAATTCTGGGTTAACCAAGATTAAAGTAAGTGTCCAGTGTTTCCACATTTCTATGAAATATTAATTATTAGTTTTCCTTCCCAAAAATGGTAATTAGGTAATGTAAAATTTCAATTAATAAGCCTGGGGTTTATTTGCATAAATCCCTGAACACGACAGAAATCTAATAGACAAAGTATTTGAGCCAGGCGTCTAATGTTAACTAACACTGTTCCGTACACATTTTGTGTAACCGCATCATTCAAATGAGGCAGCGATGAAAACTAATGGGACTCTAGCAACTGTTGGCATCAAAATCTGGGGTGTAAACTAGGTTTCTATCAAAGTGTTGATTGACATGGTAATGAACCAATAGTATGGGAGAGAAGTTGAAATCTGACTCTTTACGTTACATTGTGACATGTCATTGTACACGGTACAGCCTCTTTCAACCAGGGGTAGCGCTTCTCTCATATTAAAAACAAGAATTTATCAATTGTGAGTAATGGCGAGTGCAAAGTTAATTACTCATGAGTTCGTCAATAGTTAATTCAATCAATGAATTTTTCGTGCCAGCATGACTCTTAAAACTTGACAGCCGAAGTTTACTTGTGAAGATAAATTTAGTGCAGCCCATAAAACCCTTGTCAAATTCTACACAAACCTTCAAATAGTTATCTAATGAGACATTATATATATATATATATATCTCTTTAGTGGTTTATTTACATTTTAGAGGTGATACTCAGTAACTTTTGCTGGAAAGGGGAGAAATTGTACCTTACGATGGTATTCATATTACAGTTGACCTGGAAGTATTACGTTTTTTGGGCGCTAAAATAAGATTGTGTACAGAACACTGCAATGTACGGAAGTTCGTTAGCTATCACTATTTCCTTAATGCGCACAGGTTTTGCTCATTTGTATAGGTAAATGTTTAATTCCAGCATTCACTTCCAGCATTTTTTATACATTTATTAATTTCCTTCATTTATCATTTACACACGCCGTCAAGTTTATTTTGGCTTAGTATGTCTCTAAAAAATAAAAAAATTCCATGACAGAATAATTTATCTATTTCATTGAATTTTCTGTAGTTCTTACATTCGTAACTAGAGGGGGATCATCCCTTTTGTTGTGAATGGCAGTTAGCTAGCCGTTCTCAGCTGTTTGCAGCCAATGGCTAGCCGTTTCTTACTGGCGATTTAAAATCGAATGATTGCAATTTGAGTCATTACTGAATTATTTAATTTAACAAATCAGAACAATAAACCTCGTAAACAATTAATTTAGCTGAAATGTGTACCTTTCCTGTGTTTTGAATGGTGTGGGCGTATCTCAACAGAATAATGATGTGGGCATATACCGTCATTAAAAATATTAATGCAAGTAGACCGCTGATCAGTAAGCGCACCGATGACATCATCCTCTGAGGAAATGGCAAGAATTAACTTTCTGTTTGAGATACAATTTTTGAGGTGGGGGTTTTGATCTTATGCTTGGGCCACAAATGAATGTATAGCATGAGTCGGCATTATCTGGGTAAGAGTTAACAGAATATGAACTTATTCTTTAAATTGTGATTTATTGTTTTTCACTGGAAATGTACTTTAGAATTCTCCATGTTTCTCCTCTCCCCAAGTCGTTCGGCCAGCCCCCGTCGGCGCAGACGCAGTCGTTCCCGGAGCAGGAGCCGCAGCCGTGGCCGTGACTACAGCCGCTCCCGGTCTCGTTCCTACTCTAGATCCCGTTCCAAGTCCCGCACCCCCCGGAAGAGCAAGTCCCCGTCTCGATCGAGGTCCCGTGGCGCTTCCAGATCCCGCTCCCGCAGCCCGGCATCCAACAAAGGCTCCAAATCCAGGTCGAGGTCCAAGAGCAGGCCAAAGTCCCCAGAGGACAACGGAACCGACTCTTAGTAACAAAAGCTCCAACACGGACCCATTAAAACGGTACACAGGGAAGTGGAGGAGGGGTGTGACTATCACAGAGATGTATAAAGATGGTTTGGTGAGTGTAGGACAGACTAGAGGGTAGGTTTACATTTAAATGCACGTGGACAGTGTTCTGCAGCCTTGTCAGTCTCTGATAGTGACATTTTAGTCTTGGTTTAAGTCACCAGTGTTGCAGCGTACCAGTCAAGACTGCAGAATCCTGACCCTGGGTTGTTGCGGGGGGGAAACTGTATAATTGTAAACTAGGTTTTCTTACCAGTTCAGAAAGTAGTGCAGACGTACAAATACATGCAGGGTACAAAAGTCAAGTCAGGAAGGAAGGAAACAGTGTGGGTGTCTACCAATGTTTTACATCCAAACTGACACATCAGCCAATATTAGGATTTTATCTACATGGAAGGTCACGAGTAAAGTAGGCAAAAATTGTTTACAATATTTATAAAATGGGCTTTTTTTTTTTTCTCTCTTTTCTTTTTTGATATGCTATATTTATGGCGGGGTGCTAAAATCAAACGTTGGTTTACCTAAATGTGGAATTCTCTCCTCCAAGCTGCGGTCCTCTTGTCAAACAGAGAGGTGAGGGTGTGGCAGAGATGGCAGTGTGAGAGCAGTTAGTGTGGTGTGACGCGACCCGCCCATGTGACCTGCCTGTTGCTGAGTTGGTGGGTGCGATGGCAGTTGCTATGGAGCAGGTCGTCAATGGCGACGCATGGTCCGTGCTGTCAGTTGGTGAGGTGTGAGGTGGTGGTGAGGTACGGAACTTTCACAGGACCACAGACAGAATTCTGCTGGCTGTACCGCTGTGTCTGTGGTCTCACTGGTGAAGGAGGGAGGACACCAAGGTTTGTTCTCCAATAAATGCCTGAGTAAAAATAAGATAATGGTGATGTTGAGAGGTAGCTTTGGGTTGGGGGCCCTTGGAGTGTGAAGATGACCAACGGGGGCTGACGCTGTTAGGAACTAATTTCCTACCCACAAGGGAATGGGTCAGTTCTATACCAGTAACATGGACAACTGACATGTTAAATCACCATTTTAAAAACAAACTGACAATTCCTCGATGGAATGGTCGATCTGTACATTTTACTTTACATTGACACAACTAGACAATCCTTTGACCTCCACCAACACAGCTTGTCTTTTCTTTCCAGATGACATACGATGGAGGCTTCTTCTCTGCGGACGCCCACCAGCTCATAAGTCTGCCAGTGGACACCTTTCTACGCCCCACAGAATACTGACCAAAAGGTTATTGCGACTTGGTCCTAAATGTTTTAAATGATTTATTTGGTTTCCAGTTGCCCAGAAAGACTCTACTATATATTTACCAATGCGATGTAACTCCGATGACTAGAGTAGAGGCCGTGTTTAAAGGTTTTGAGGTGAAGACTGGATTTAGTCTTATTGTTAGTTCTGGTTTGTTGCATATGGATTTGATATGATCTTGTTAATAAATCATTTTATGATTAAGTAGCTACAGCTTTTCTTTCTGTGTTTGGTCTTCTCTCTACAGATGTATTCTTGTTTTTGAGTTACTGGTGTTTTTTTTCTTTTGCAGAGTTGAT
Source organism: Thymallus thymallus (assembly GCA_023634145.1). NCBI lineage: Eukaryota > Metazoa > Chordata > Actinopteri > Salmoniformes > Salmonidae > Thymallus > Thymallus thymallus. The sequence continues at coordinate 30,332,720 of CM042387.1, read as the reverse complement.
TTTAGGAAAGGGAGCGTCACTAGCCCCAAAATATTTTCCATTCTTTTGTACGCAAAACCAGTAACATGTAGAGTGAAATGAAAAGGAACAATAAGCCAATATTGTATCAAATGGCATGTTATGTAGTTGGTTAACCTAACTATTTTTTTTTTGTATACTAGAGTTTTTTTCTTGACGTTTCTCTGTTATAAGTTTGCTTTCCTGTGAATTCTAACCCTCCTCTCTTATCTTTTGTGCACTAGGCGCAGTTGTGTAGCCGTTGAGTATTGCTGGTTAGCTGTTAAGGTGCGATGCAGTGCTGATGATGGTGAGGTGGCAGTGCAGTGGCTGGCGGGGGTGTTGCGGTACCCGGTGGGTGCCTGGTGCAGTTGTCGCCTGGCGCTCGTCTTGGTGCTACTGCTGCCATTTGCCTTGGGTCTGGTTTGTAAGAATCAATCACAGCTCTGGCGGTAGATCTGATCGCGCCATTTCTCCCCCTGTGTTGTTCTCATATGGTCTCTTCCCATTCCTGATGTACAAATAAACTCCCCCTTCTCTCTATCCCAACCCTAGCCTGGTGGAATCAGCCTGATATCTGCATTTTAACGTTCTTTCGATCATGCTGGTTCCACCAGGCTATCCCAACCCCCCCTCCAACTGTTTTAGTCCCTCTGTGAGCTGGTTGTACATTGTTGATGGAACAGTCTTTATGTCTCAATAGGGGAGGGTTTGATAAAGGGCATTCCACTAGCTTGATAAATTAATCTGCATTTTGTGTTCCCTCGCAAGATGTCTTGTGACTGCTTTAGGTGCATGCTAATAAACTTTTTTTTCTTCTGTGGTTAATTTGATTCACTATTTTGTTATGGACTGTTAGGGTAGATCTCCTCATGAGAGCCCATCAGTAGTGGCAACTTGGGTCCTTCACACCTCTAGCCAGACTCATTAAATTATTTAAACTAGATTCCATATGTTGCATTAATACAAGTCTACACTTCTGAAAATGGAAAAAACATGTTTAATTTTGTCAGTCAATTATTTTATTGCTACACCTTGAATGAAGCTGATGGTCATATTTACCAAATATGTGACTGTTTTAATATGGCCGTTAGTGAGCCCCTTGGCTCATCTTCCAAAAATTGTGAAATGTCTTGGTCCCCGAGGAGAGGTTTGAGAACCACCATGTCCATGACTCCCAACTTAAATCTGGAACTTGAAACCAGTACCACTGCTTTTTCATTTCCCCCTCTAGTCAGTGATTGCGTTCAACCTGGCACACCAGGTGGGTGCAATTAGTTCAGGTAGAACAGAAAATGAGCAAGCTCTGGACCTTAGTAAGATTTGAATACCCCTGCTCTATACCCACAGGTTGTTCTCAGTCAAAATTATGCCATGCTCACTGTCCACTGAAAGGGCTACCTGTAAAGCGCTTAAGTGAGAAGCTTGCAACGTAATGTTCACCCTATAGTCGGTCCCTGTGTGTTTTGATGCTGCTAGGGTCAAGCTTTCCTAAAGCATTGGGTGCTTTCAGCTGTCTGACGCCTGCCAGATCTCAGCTGTGTAGTGTTATGGCTAAAACCAGAACGTGCACCCTTTGGGTCCCGAAGACAGAGTTTGGGGAAACGCTGGTATATGTATGTTATGTATCAGCTAACCACATCATGGGTGCGTGCGTTCCTCTGCCCAGGCATTGCTGTATGGATTCTGTTTTCACGTGCTTTTGATAACACTCATCTGCTTTCCCAATGAAAACTAGTTTCAAAATTCAAAAGAGATTTATGTCTCTGAAGGATGCACCATGCTGCCTTGTTGACAGTGGCTTTCAGTTCTCATAATGGGGTTAACCATCAGTGACTGAGTTGACAACACATACTCCAAACACATTTTTGCCTCGAAGTTCAATGCAAACAATTGTAAAATATGGAAAATGATTTTGAGAAGGGTCCGTGCTATCCAAGATCATTGGGAAGTCCCTACACCATTGAAGTTGACAATCAAAATGGTTACGGTTATGCTTAAGGTAAGGGTTAAGGTTAGGGAGGTCCCAAAGACCCCGGATAGCACTGATCATTTGAGAAGGTCGCCCCTCTTTCACCGCTTTCGGCCGTTCACCGTAACGGGCCATAGACCGGCGCACCGCATCTCAGGTTAATAGAACTCTCACTAGGGATGGAGGAAATTACGTTTCATTTCGAGGCGTGTCACCTCCGTCAAGGCAACTTTTTTTTTCTACGACCTTTGTCGCGTTCAAAACGACTGGGAACTCTGATGTATCCGACTTCAGTGCGTCCATGACAACTGGGAATTCGGAAGAAAAAGTAGCCCCGACTGGGTAAAATCGTTTTGACGGTCATCCAACTTGGAATTCCAAGGCGGAAACTTGAGCATCTTCCTACAGCTCCGACCTGAAGATCACTGACGTCATGATTTGACCTGGTTTTTTACGAGTTACCAGTTGTATTGAAAGCACCGTATTAGTGGACACGTTTGTGGGTCATATTACAGCAACAAAGCCATCGGGATGCGGTGAGGCAAACTGCGACTGACTATCACATGAGTGAGAATACAGGGGAGAGGCTTATTTAACGGTATTTCTCCGGTATAGGCTAAGCGGTAGAGCCTACTATTTTTAAAACACAAAAATAAACAAATCATATTTTTCTGACTCGAATAGTCGATACGCTTTCTGTCATCAACAATGGAATTGAGTTTTATGTTGTCTATTATCTTCACGTTTCTTGCTATCATTCTGGTGAAAACATTGTTCAGTAACAATGATGATACTGCCTCGTCCTCTGCTGCATCCAAAGCAGATAACTCAGGGGAGGAGAGCTCTTTGACGCAGTCCTTGAGAGAGGAGGTGAAAGCCGGATTTGTTAAATCAGGACCGTCGGTCAATCTGACGGAGAAGCAGGGGTTAGTAGCAGGGCTAACCTCTACGGACAAACCGGAGGAGGACAGTGAATGCCGATTCGTGGGGAAGATAACGGATCCGGTGGCAGCGGACAGAAGGACAGTTGGGGAGGAGGGGCTGCACGCTGCTGAAGTTATGATCCATGCTGCCGCGCACGAGGAAAAGGTGAAATCTGACATTATGGTAAAATAATGTTCTGTATGAGTTGCCTACAGTAGCCTATCTTAATATGTTTGATTATAATATTATTGATATATTATCAGAATTTACGGTTTCTCACCGTGGTCAGGAAGGTATTGCAGGTAATGCGCATGATAGGCAGCTTTTGGACTAAGGTGACACTATTTGCTGCACACCGCAAATTACATGATTACACGGTGGCCAATACATCGCAAATGTCATATTTATCTGGTAGAGTACTTCTAATTGAATGAGCCAGGGGCTGACCCTATAGATAGGCCGTCATTGTAAATAATAATTTGTTCCTAACTGACTTGCCTACTTAAATAACGGTTACATGCATGCCCCAAGTGGCGCAGTGGTCTGACACTGCATCTCAGTTCAAGAGGCGTCGCTACAGACAACCTTCATTGTAAATAAGAATTTGTTCATAAAGGTTACATTTAAAATAATAATAAGTAAGTAGCCTACAAGCATGCCTCAAGGATTTGCTAAAGTGCACTGTGGGTGGCAGTCCAGTCCACTATGTCTACCTGGCTGAACCATCACCATAGATACTGAGATACTCTGGTGTCAGCACCTTGGAGGGAGGTAAAGAGAAAGGGAGCAGACCTGAGTCTTTGTTAAGTGTCAAGGGGAGAGTCAGGTGTCGGGTCAGTAGCCTTCTGAGAGAGAGTAGAATAAAGTGAGGGGAGAGGAGACTTGGTGAGACAGACTGTCAAGTGCTAGATCAGCACCTAGCAGATCATAAACATGAGCTGTATAATTCATTTACACAACACAGGCTTTGACTGGCATGAAATCACTTCAGCAACACAGCATAAAGCTGTGTATTATGGTCTAGTCCAGGATTCCCCAACTGGCGGCCCGCCTGTGATTTTATTTATTTATGGACATAAAAGACTATAAACACCAGCAAATCAGCTCCAAGTGATTTTAATTGTAGAAATCTGTTCCAAAGTATTCCCACGCATAGAGAGATATACAGTTGAAGTCGGAAGTTTACATACACCTTAGCCAAATACATTTAAACTCAGTTTTTCACAATTCCTGACATTTAATCCTATTAAAAGTTCCCTGTCTTAGGTCAGTTAGGATCACCACTTTATTTTAAGAATGTGAAATGTCAGAATAATAGTAGAGAGAATTATTTATTTCATATTTTATTTCTTTCATCACATTCGGGTAGCCTTCCACAAGCTTCCCACAATAAGTTGGGTGAATTGAGTCAGGTCTCCTTGCTCGCACACACGTTTTCAGTTCTGTCCACAAATTTTCTATAGGATCGAGGTCAGGGCTTTGTGAATGCCACTCCAATACCTTGACTTTGTTGTCCTTAAGCCATTTTGCCACAACTTTGGAAATATGCTTGGGGTCAATTTTCAATTTGGAAGACCCATTTGCGATCAAGCTTTAACTTCCTGGCTTTTTTATAGTGGCTTTTGAGCAGTGTCTTCTTCCCTGCTCTGGATTTGTATATGATGACACGTATACAAAACATAAGGAAAACCTTCCTAATATTGAGTTACGCCCCCCAGTCTTGATACATACGAGAAACTGTTGAACATGAAAAACCCAGCAGCATTGCAGTTCTTGACACAAACTGGTGTGTCTGGCACCTACTACCATAACCCGTTCAAAGGCATTTCAACATTTTATCTTGCCCATTCACCCTCTGAATGGAACACATACACACTCCATATCTCTATTGTCTCAAGACTTAAAAACCCTTCTTTAACCTGTCTCCTCCCCTTCATCTACACCGATTGAAGTGGATTTAATAAGGGATTATATCTTTTACCTGGATTCACCTGGTCAGTCATTGTCATGGAAAGAGCAGGTGTTCTTAAATGTTTTGTATTGTATTCAGGGGTTTTTTTGCTCAGAAAACTTGGGGGGCCGCCAGTTGGGGAATACATTCCCATCATCATGTTATCAAATTGACTTTAGACAGATGGCAATGTTGTCACTAGCTGACTGAAATCTGTAGGTGCGGGGGGGCTCAATCTTAGTTAGCTAGCTAACATTAAATTGCATCGAAAGTCAATCTGGTGACAAAAGGTTTTCCTACTGATTATTAGCCTATTTTAAAAATGTAATTGTGTTTTCAAGCCACAGTAATGCACTTTAGACCAAATCTTCATCAGCGACAAATGAGGATACATTGAGTAGAATGCTCAGTTGGGCATCAGTCCTAAAACGAATGTTCAAAACAATATTGTGACGCAACTAATTAATTAAATTACTACAGGGGCTATTTCATAAACCCTCGAGGTTCCAGAATGGGGTGAAAATGGAAGCCATATTGGTCGGAGAAATCCAAACCAGTCTAATTGGAATGAATGGCAGTAGAGGCATAATCCCCATTTTACTGATGCAGGAAAATAAAAGTAAGGCATGTGATGTGTCAGAAATTGTGTAATAGAATGGTCAACCTAAAAAATATAGGGTTTTATACAACATTCCTGTATAAATAGCCTCTCAAATATATGTAAACATACCATAAATGTCAACATTTTAGTTTTTTGCAAAGCTTTGAGTACTGTTATATGATACAATATCAGTACTTGTGGCATTTACAACTTTTCTATGTCCTATCATCAACTGATTTCAGCCAGGCCCTATGCTGCTTGTGCCTGGAGCCGGCCCTGAGTCCAATGTTTCTCAACCTCACTTTCTCCTTCCATCTCTCGCTGTCTCTCTTCCTCTCTCTCTTCATCTCTGACAGTCTGGCCAACAGTGCTGGACCTCAAACCCTGCCTCAGCGCCGGTGGACATTCCAGGAAGTGACTTTGGTAACCTACAGTTCCCTGAGGGGTGGTCATTAATGTGTCCTTTCTCCTACCAACAGACAGAGGGCGCCACAGAGAGCCCAGAGGACAGCAACGGTGAGTAAGATAATGCTTTAATCATTGTGCATGGAGCAGTGGCCACCAACTTTGGTGCCGTTGACCAACACAATGTGCCAGCTTTTGTTTCAGCTTAGCAATAACACACCTGATTTCAGCTAATCAAGGCCTTCTTGATCAGTAGAGTCAGGTGTGTTAGTGTTGGCTGGAACAAAAGCCTGCATAACATGTATCTTTCCAGGAGTAGGGCTGGTGACTGACCACTGGGATTCCAACAGCACCAACAAGTATTTTCTCTCAGCAGATATGGAAGAAGTGGACGCAGAACGTGCGCCCATGAAATACGCCCCCAGGATGCTGCGGACCAGCCAGATGGAGAAGATGATGACCAAAGAGGAGCTGGAGGAGGAACAGAGGTCAGTGCTGTACTGGGCAGCATCTCAATACTCTGACATGGCTTCCTCTCCGAGTCTCCTCTCCTTTCCACTTATTTAAGTGCCGAATAACCAAACTTGCGTTCTAAATAGTAGGCTTTTTGGGTATGCAAACGTAATATAGGATGTGAGATTTCGAAAATGTAGAATGCTTTAAATGCCAGGATGTCATACTCATTTCAGCTTTTCATCTAGTAGAACTTGCTGCACACTATTGAGGAAGACAATCATCTTTTGAGACCCATGTGCGTTTGACAACAGCTAATAATCAGAATAGGGAATAACTGACTTGCCTAGTTAAATAAAGGTTACATTTAAAATAAAATAAAATAAAAATGGCGGGGAACAAGCGCGATTTTGCGTTCATGACGCCTTCTCATTATGGAGGAGCTTAGAATGTTCATCTTTGTTGCTTTACTGCATACATTTTTATAAAAAAGTATGTTCTAAATACTATGTAGTACGATTAGTACACAGTATGTCGTTTTCGGATGTAGTAGGCAAGACAGATTTCGGGACACAGCCATTGTAAATAGATTGTAAATAGTCTTTCCAACTCAGTTGAACCCTCTCCTGTCCAGTGACCTCTGCTACCTTACAGCTCCTCTCCCTGTCTCCGAGCGTGTGTGTGTGTGTCAGTGAGTGTTCGTCTCTGTGAGGTGACTTTGCTTAGCAGCTGCTTCTATCCATGGCAAACTGGGGACTTAGGACCGACCAGGGCTCAGAAAACAAGGCAAAGAAAGAAAGAAAGAAAGAAAGAAAGAAAGAAAGAAAGAAAGAAAGAAAGAAAGAAAGAAAGAAAGAAAGAAAGAAAGAAAGAAAGAAAGAAAGAAAGAAACACAAATCAGACCTTGTATCAGTGTTTGAGGGCAGTTTCATTTTACTCCAGCAGAAACCCAGGCTTCATATTCAGAGACCCAACCAGGCCTGGTGTCTGTCTGTAACATCTGTGTCCTGCTCTCTGTTTCTGCAGGGTAGAGTTCACCACTGACTTTACCTCTCTGTAAGCCCCTCGGACGGACAGACAGACAGACAGACATGCAGACAGACAGGGGTTGTAGTAAAAGCATGGTAAAGTATGAACATATGATTTGCCCTAATTTATTTGGGTTAGAACGGATGGATGTGCAATGCTTGAACTCTAGCCTCCGATGTGATTTTGAAACTGAATCTAAACTAAACTGACACCAAAAAGCAAAGGTATTTTCAAAGGTATTCAGTTTTGAAGCCCCTTTTCAAGCATGGACATCTAGTGATCTACCATCCAGTCCCTTGGCCTTACACTTACACCAGATGTCCCAACTCCATTCCTCGAGAGACGAGCAGACGCTGCTGCCCTCAAGGACTGGACCCATCCCACATCTCCATGTCCTTCATGCTCCTCAACCCTACAACACCACATGGATGCAGCCACCCTCCTCTTCTTCTTCCCTGCTCCATCCCCCCAGCTCCCCTGAGGCCATTGCCATGGTTCCCAGGTGTTAAGTACAAACGGGCGTTTCTCAGTGGTAGGTAAGGTGTTGATTGGGACCGCAGACAGATAACGGTTCCCCCATTTAATACAACTCAGATGGCAATTCCCCATTTGACCAATGAGTGGTAACACTGCATCACCAAACTCTATTTGCTAGTTAGTTTGCATTTGGCTGGTGTGCTGATCGAGAGCAAACAATTAATTGACTTTATTTTAGTTTCAGATTTGATCCAAACAGGGCGTGTAGAATGATTGTATGATACGCCCTGCCTGGTCATATGTTGTTGTTTTTTTAGATCGGTTCAGTGGCCATTTTCCTCACATGCTGCGCTTCACTGAGTTGGGCTGGGCTGGGAGAGACTATAAAAACACTGCTGACCTGCAAAACTAATAACCAAAATCTAAAACATAACCTAACCTTAACTTAATTTTAACCAATTCTGAAATTAAATGTTGGTTTGCAGGTAAGGAGTGTCTGTATAGCTTTTTCTGGCTGGGCTGTACCATCATCTATCTTTGCTGACCTAGTTTCTGCACTTTTATCATGAACCACTTGTCGTTAACCATCTGCATGTACAGTTGAAGTCGGAGGTTTACGTACACTTAGGTTGAAGTCATTAAAACTCATTTTTCAACCACTCCACAGATTTCATGTTAACAAACTAAGTTTACATACATTAAGTTGACTGTGCCTTTAAACAGCTTGGAAAGTTCCAGAAAATTATGTCATGGCTTTTGAAGCTTCTGATAGGCTAATTGACATAATTTGAGTCAATTGGAGGTGTACCTGTGGATGTATTTCAAGGCCTACCTTCAAACTCAGTGCCTCTTTGCTCGACATCATGGGAAAATCAAAAGAAATCACCTCAGAAAGAAAATTGTAGATCTCCACAAGTCTGGTTCATACTTGGTAGCAATTTCCAAATGCCTGAATTACGACGTGTGTACAAACAGTAGTACGCAAGCATAAACACCATGGGACCACGCAGCCGCCATACTGTTCAGGAAGGAGATGCATTGTGTCTCCTGGAGATTCACAAAATAGATGGGATCATGTGGAAGGAAAATTATGTGGATATATTGAAGCAGCATCTCAAGACATCAATCAGGAAGTTAAAGCTTGGTCTCGAATGGGTCTTCCAAATGGACAATGACCCCAAGCATACTTCCAAAGTTGTGGCAAAATGGCTTAAGGACAACAAAGTCAAGGTATTGGAGTGGCCATCACAAAGCCCTGACCTCAATCCTATAGAAAATTTGTGGGCAGAACTGAAAAAGCGTGTGCGAGCAAGGAGGCCTACAAACCTGACTCAGTTACACCAGTTCTGTCAGGAGGAATGGGCCAAAATTCACCCAACTTATTGTGGGAAGCTTGTGGAAGGCTACCTGAAACGTTTGACCCAAGTTAAACAATTTAAAGGCAATGCTACCAAATACTAATTGAGTGTATGTAAACTTCTGACCCACTGGGAATGTGATAAAGAAATAAAAGCTGAAATAAATCATTCTCTCTACTATTATTCTGACATTTCACATTCTTAAAATAAAGTGGTGATCCTAACTGACCTAAGACAGGGCATTTTTACTAGGATTGAATGTCAGGAATTATGAAAAACTGAGTTTAAATGTATTTGGCTAAGGTGTATGTAAACTTCTGACTTCAATTGTATGTAGACTAGAGTTTATGTTTAAAAACCACCCTCTGTCCCTCTGGGCTCTATCTCTTTCATTGGCAGAGTGGAGACACAGATTTGTATACCTGTTGTGTTTTTCCCAGGGTGCAACGGGATCAGCTGGCAGCCATCTTCCAGCTGCTGAAGGAGAACCAGGAGACGTTTGGGGAAGTGTCAGAGGGAGACGTGGAGGAGCAGCTCAGACTCTACTCCATCTAAACCCCTAGTCTACTCACAGTCTACTACAGCTCTACTCAGACTCTACTCCATCTAAACCCCTAGTTTACTCACAGTCTAATACAGCTCTACTCAGACTCTACTCCATCTAAACCCCTAGTCTACTCACAGTCTACTACAGCTAATGGGTTTCAAAGGGGGTGTTGTTTCAAAGATCCACTCTATTTTGAGGCACGTACTCTTCTCTAAAGATTCGGAGGCGATAGCCAATCACGCTTTGGAAAGTTGGACCTGAGTGATTTGATTGGTCTGATACAATCTAAGAGGTTCTCATACCATACACACCTGTGAAAGCCAACAGTTTCAGCAAGCCTCACAACAAACACTTATCTGAACGTACCTTACTCCTTTCAGCTATTACCTCGGCCGAATCCTTCTCTCACCCATTATTTTCTCTCACCCATTATTTTCTCTCACCCATTGCTATCTTACCTCACCCTTTCCTATGGAGCACCCTTTTCCTCAAGACCCCTCTGTTTAAACAAACACATCATTGGTGCAAACACAAACATGCACATTAGATACTCCAATATTGCTTCTGCTGTTTATTACTTTTATATACCATTCAAAGCAATAAACACTGTGTATTTGATACAAGTAATGGCGTCATCATTGTGTCAATTCTGGATTTTGTCTTCTCCCCTGTGTGTGCACGTGTGTGGCTGGCAATGTCATCTGTGACTAAATGCCTGTAATAATAATAATAATAATAATAATAATAATACATTTTATATGTAGACCCCTTTTCCTTTACAGACAAAAATCTAAGCTGGGGCAGAGTTGTATACTTACTGCATTTATACTGCATACTTTTTACACTAAGTTTTAAACTGGTTTTGAAGATGCAACAGATAATGTGAAGACATCAGCCATCCATTCCATTAAGGATTGTGCAACACCTTCTCCAAAGACAATAAGCACCATCTACAATAAGACTATAATGAGCTTACAAGTTAAATGTATTGCTAAAGCTATTAGGATTTGAAATGTCTTTACATGTTGCAAAGTACTTAAGTAGTACTTTAAAGTATTTTTACTTAAGTCGTTTTTGGAGGTATCTGTACTTGATTATTTATATTTTTGACAACTTTTACTTCTACTTCACTACATTCCTAAAGAAAATAATGTACTTTTTACTCCATACATTTTCCCGGACACCCAAAAGTATTCGTTACATTTTGAATGCTTAGCAGGACAGAAAAACTGTCTAATTCACGCACGTATCAAGAGAACATCCCTGGTCAACCCTACTGCCTCTGATCTGGTGGACTCACTATACATATGCTTCGTTTGTAAATTATCAGTGTTGGAGTGTAACCCTGGCTATCTGTAAATAAATAAAAAACTAGAAAATGTGGCTGTCTGCTTCGCTAAATATAAGGAATTACAAAGTATTTCTACTTGTATTTTTACGTTTGATACTTAAGTATATTTAAAACCAAACACTTTTAGACTTTTACTCAAGTAGTATTTTACTGGGTGACTTTCACTTTTACTTGAGTAATTTTCTATTAAGGTATCTTTACTTTTACTCAAGTATGAAAATTGGGTACTTCTGTTTATTATTTGGTCAGTCACACAGTAGCCCAATCCCAACCAAACCCGTCTGCCGCGCCTATATTCATTATATTGTGCTTAGCATTTAGCAATTTGTTATGTTTAGCTTTAGAAAGCCATAAACGTTTTAAATACTGCGAAACATTATTATTAAGGATTAATAAAGATTACTTTAACTCTTAGGACTGTCGTAAGTACAGTAGTGATTGAGAGGTAAAATTACAAAGGTGTATCAACCAACATGTTTTCTGGCCGCTTGATGCGCCGGGTTGTTTATCATCGTTACGCACCATGGCCCAGAGCGGGCGCACATGTGAAACCTGACATGTGGCAAAGAGGGGTGGAGAGAGGCAAAACACTTCAGCGCATCCCACCACGACCAAATACTTATCATAAAATATTGTTATAGTCATTACCTAGGTAAATCCTCTTTCTCTCTCTTGGAAATGACATCCCGATTCCGGGGAGTTTTACCCTGGGCGCTGGTGATCGTTGTGTGCGCACTGATCTATGTGCTTCTGTACGGACATATCTCCGAACACAGCATCGGGTATGTATTCTGCGCCAAAATATTGCAACATATTTGACTTGTTTAGTTAGGACAGTATTCAGCCATTAGGATTTAAAATTGTGCGGAACATTCACAACAACAATACAAAACTTCTTAATGTAATTACCAAGTGCACTATTACAGTGCACTTGGTAATTACATGTATTTATTCACACACTGTTCAGTCTTACACTGTAATCACTTAAAAAAAAGATTGGAAACTGCAGTAAAAGTGCAGTAACTGCGGTGGACTGTGGTATTTTGGACGCAGTCAAACTGCAAAATTACTGCATAAAAAAAGTGTTATTTTGGAGGCAGTATTTGCAGCATTATGCAGTTATTTTGCAGTTTGACTGCAGTTATACAGCAGTGTACTGAAGTTAGACTGCGCTCTGACTGCAATCTTTTTTTCATAAGGGATTGCACTGTACGCTGTAACTCTAACCTTACAATGCACTTATAGTGTAAACATTATGTACTTGTTACACTCTAATTACATTTACACTTACATAGTGATAAAGGCAGTGATGTAAAGTGTTACGGAAAATGATAATAATAATTAATTTTGGATTATAATGCCCAAAAAATTCAGATTATTTAAAAGTGGTAGAATTGTGAAGCGGAAGGGAAATTGTTTTTTATCTGAAAAAACAAGCAAAAGAACATTAGAGCGGCAGGTAGCCTAGTGGTTAGAGCTTTGGGCCAGTAACCGAAAGGTCGCTGTTTCGAATACCCGAGCCGACAAGGTGAAAAACCTGTCGGTGTGTCCTTGAGCAAGGCACTTAACCCTAATTTGCTCCAGGGGCTGACCCTGTAGGTAGGCCGTCATTGTAAATAAGAATTTATTCTTAATTGACTTTCCTAGTTAAATACAGGTTATCTTTTTGAATACAGAACCTCCTTGTTTTTTCTCTCTCACTGCTGGATGTATAGGTGTCTGTATAAGTAAAAATAAAACTATGATGTCAGCTATGATTTTTTTATTCAGCAATTCTCAAAAACTACAGCTACTTCCTAGGGGAGGGCATCTCCGCGAAACTATAGTAAAAATACAACAGATGTTTTTGGCAATATTCATGAAGTATAGACTTTCTACCACTCTCAAATCATCAAAGGTAAGTAAGGACATGTTAAATAATCTATATTTCTATAATTCTTGAATCCAGGGTCCGTTTCTACGGTGATGGAGACGTTGTGGCTGTCCACGACATGTCTAAAAGGGGGAGCTGGTCCAGATGGTTTAAAAATTTCCACAACACCTCCAATGTGGACTCAAATATTAATATAACGGAGAAAACTGCAGCTGGTGACTTGACAGCAATCACAACCAAAGAAAAAAGTGATTCCGTGAGGACTGACCCAACAACTTTAAAACAAACTGTAAAACAGACAAATGGATTAACAGGTGGGCCCGGGTCTGCACACAAGGAGACCCCCATGCTCCCCCTGCAAAAAAAGGACTTCAAGCAATATCCCGACTGGGATTTTGATGATGTTTATATCCGGGACAAGCAACCGAGACAGACGGTAAGCATGTGTTTTAGACAGTCACTGGTCAAGGATTTGTAAATATTAACAAACATCCCAAATAAACTGTGTGTTTGTGTGTGTGTGTGTGTGTGTGCGTGTGTGCCAGGCCTGTCCCCAGTCTCTGAGGAACTCCAAGGACCCAGACTTCAAGCAGGCCTTTATACCAGACATCCAGTTGTACCTCCGCAGTGAACTACTCAACGTGTCAGAGTGGAACAGGCTAGCTCACTTCAATAATCCCTTTGGCTTCATGGAATACACAAACTACACAGGTGTGTGTGAGTGTGAGTGTGAGCGTGCGAGCGCACGCACGTGTGTGTGTACAGGAGGTGTGTGTCCAGGAGTAGAACAATCCTTGGCAGGCAACTCAGCTCATATGGCCAACTCCCTCTTCAGCCGTGTAAACACTTGACACAATACCAAACGTTCATCCTTTAGTACACAATAATGCACCGGTAAAGAGGGCGGGTCTACATTGGCTAAGGGTGTGCAGAATCAGGGACATGGCAAGTGGAATATGTGTCACACTGCCACACTCGGTCACCCCAAGTTTAAACAAGAGCATAAGGAGTTCTGCCTAGTTTGGGTTTGAGTGGCAGAATAATGAATTCCCAGACATGATTCAACTTCACAAGTTGTATTTCCTCCTCCACAATAGTCCACAATGCAAACTGAAGCACTAACTAAACAGTCATTTAACACAGGTTGTGGTGCATGGCGGAGGAGACCACTAACTAAACAGTCATTTAACACAGGTTGTGGTGCATGGTGGAGGAGAGCACTAACTAAACAGTCATTTAACATTTAACAATATTACATGAAAAAAAATGATCTCAAACTTAAGTCAGCAATTTACAACGTTAGACCACAGCTACATGGTAAACTTCTCTTTTACCTGCACAAAGACAGGATTTATAGGAAAAGTCAATTAGAACAATTCATCAATCATTCAATTAGCAGTTTTCTTCTCAAACCAAGACAGCATGCACAAGCAAATGGTGGCTCATTGGGAGATTCTCATTTGGGCAAAAGACTGTCCTCTCCTCGACTCCTCCGTCCTCTCTCCTCCGTGACCCGGAAACCGATACGTGATCGAGGACCGTGACAATTCGTTAGGCGAACAGAAGCGTGTCCTCCCCTCCTTGATAGCCACCTTTCGTTGAGGATAGTTTTGTACACCCTTTGAAAAGAGGTTTCCTCAAGACATCTTGGGTAAGGGTAATGGTTTACGTGGAGCCATAATGACTCAAATAACCCTTTGAGCCCTTCAATGGTTCTTTGCAGTTCAGAAAAGGGTTATTTAATCTTTTAGTGATAATTCAAATGTAGGGGCAGCCACTCATTAGAATATTTGGGGGCGTGGTTTGCTCTTTTTGTGAAAACTTGACAAGTGAGAGTGTCATTCCAGTTGATCTAATCTGTTCTGTTCTATCAATATATCTTAAATATAACTATGGCCAATAACAGTATCTCAATAACAGTCAATTGAGAACTGTTAACTAAATCAGTAGTCCCTGCCAAGTCCCCAACAACCGGATGTGACACTCCACTTAACTCCTCCTCCACATTTACTGGATTGGTTGAACAGTACAGAAGAGGACCTCCCCCGACAGTTGTTTTTCCTCTTGTCAGGAGTAGTATGTAAGAGATCTAGTTTCAGGCGTTTCTTTTACACCTGCTAAGTTAGGTTACTAAAACAGTAGTAGTCAATTCTCTCCTCAGGGACCCCCAGCTGTTCCAGAGATATACACCTGATTCAACTTGTGAATTAAAACAAAAGTAACACCTAAGGAATTTTAACAATATAATATAGCTATACATTCTGTATTCTGGACATAGCTCAAGTTTACAACGTAGGTAACAGACACCTTGCACACGCTTGCCTGCATCTAGCGGATCTAGGGTGTAATTATTAGTCCAACAGTTGCAAACAAGAGTTTCTATTGGACAAATTCAGGTATGTTTATCCCATTTTTTGTTTAGTTTTCTTTCGTTTAAGAAACATTTTCAACAGAATCGGTGGAATGAATACACTGTTGATCACACACAAACACAGTTCACTTTCATAGCAGCCACATACAAACAGCATGATCACTTTGCTCGTTGTATTCCTTCTCGCATCTACGCGTTCTCCTCCTCTCACCTTTTCTCTTCACTTGTGGACTTCAATGAACAACACATAAGCTTTCTGTGACCAGGTGAAAAAACCTTTCCAAGCCAAACCTTCAATTCAATAAACACTAACCGCTACACACAGCCTACATTGGTGTCACCATATTAGCTAACGTCATAGTCAACATAGCTCCTAGAAATAACGCGTTAGTAAACCCGCTACAATAATGCAGTAACATTACAGTGTACAGTAGGTAAGCAATTTAGCAGTTACACCGGCAGGTCCCAGTGGCAATAAATTAATAAAACCAAAAGCTTACCTTGAATCGGAAGAGTTCCAGTGTTGGATAGCCATAGCCAACTAGCTAACATAGCATCCCTCTCTGTTTGAGCCGGGTGTTTGAGAAGGATAAACTAGCTAACTCTAAGTGAAAGTGAAAAAAATACGAGACATATCCCTCTCTCTCTCTCTCTTTCTCTTGCTTCTCCTTTATTTTTTAAGAAGTTAGTTTGTTCAAAACTGTTAAACTATTTTCTTTCTCTTTCAGTGAACTACTCACCACATTTTATGCACTGCAGTGCTAGCTAGCTGTAGCTTATGCTTTCATTACTAGATTCATTCTCTGATTCTTTGATTGGGTGAACAACATGTCGATTCATGCTGCAAGAGCTCTGATAGTTTGGAGGACGTCCTCCGGAAGTTGTCATAATTACTGTCTAAGTCAATGGAAGGGGGTGAGAACCATGAGCCTCCTAGGTTTTGTATTGAAGTCAATGTACCCAGAGGAGGACTTCAACTATCTGTCTTCCGGCCACACCATAGTGCTTCCCTACAGAGTGCTGTTGAATATATTTAGTATAGTTTTATCTAAAAAGGATAACTTTAATCATTCACTGGTGTATTAGTATGTACTGTTAGACATTTACTGCACTGTTGGAGCTACAAACATAAGCATTTCGCTGCACCTGCGGTTACAATGTGTAGTAGTACAGTACTTTCTGGTACTGCTATCATCAAATGGTGCCAAGTCAAGTGGTGCTTGCTTTATGGAATTTCAAAGACACAAACAAGTAAAGCATACTGTGTGTGTGTGTGTGTGTGTGGTTACAGAGATAAAGGCAGTGGTGGACCTGATCCCCGAGCCAAGAGAGGCCCTGCTCCTGCCGCGGGGAAACCCCAGGTGTATTCGCTGTGCTGTGGTGGCCAACGGAGGAATACTCAGCGGCTCTGGGATGGGGAAGGAGATCGATGCCCATGACTACGTGTTCCGGTCAGTGTGTGTGTGTGTCTTTTTGTTCATGCGCCTGTGCATGTGTGTATTCCTAGGACTGCATGCATCAGCGCAATGACTGGGCAATTTTATTTAACCTTTATTAGGTCAGGGAGTCCCATTGAGACCCAAGTCGATTTTTCAAAGAAGACTTGCTATGTACAATAGAAACGAAAGGCACAAAATAGGATAAAAAGTAACGCTAACTTAAAAAACAAAATGTGTGGATAATGTTTTGGCTGGAACCTATTTTTGGTTCTGGTTCCGGAATGTGTGAGATATATGCCCATGAGTTTAACCTGTGGTCCATTCCACGGTAACGGAATTATGCTGAGTGTCCGATTTTTCACTTTAAAATGTATTCCAAAAAAAAGCTATTGATTTCAAAGTTTAACAAACCATACAACTCTATGCACAATGACTACTATATATATTTTGTACATTTACTGCAAAAACTGCAAAATCTCCCTCAGTTTTAATCTGTTACCAAACATTGTATCTGCACAGGTCGTCCTGTAAATGTTTTTATTTTAAAAAATGTACAGCAGAAATTGTTAAAAGTAGTCCTTGTGCATAGAGTTGTATAGTTTGTTAAACTTTGAAATCAATGGTTTTTGTTTGTGCCTTCAAAAAGTATTCACATCCCTTGACTTTTTTCACATTTTGTGTTACAGCCAAATGTATTATTCTCTGTACCCCACACATACAGTTGAAGTCGGAGGTTTACATACACCTTAGCCAAATACATTTAAACTCAGTTTTTTCACAATTCCTGACATTTAATCCTAGTAAAAATGACCTGTTTTAGGTCACTTTATTTTAAGAATGTGAAATGTCAGAATAATAGTAGAGATAATTATTTATTTCAGCTTTTATTTCTTTCATCACATTCCCAGTGGGTCAGAAGTTTACATACACTCAATTAGTATTTGGTAGCATTGAATATAAATTGTTTAACTTGGGTCAAACGTTTCAGGTAGCCTTCCACAAGCTTCCCACAATAAGTTGGGTGAATTTTGGCCCATTCCTCCTGACAGAACTGGTGTAACTGAGTCAGGTTTGTAGGCCTCCTTGCTCGCACACACTTTTTCAGTTCTGCCTACAAATTTTCTATTTGATTGAGGTCAGGGCTTTGTGATGGCTACTCCAATACTTTGACTTTGTTGTCCTTAAGCCATTTTGCCACAACTTTGGAAGTATGCTTGGGGTCATTGTCCATTTGGAAGACCCATTTGCGACCAAGCTTTAACTTCCTGACTGATGTCTTGAGTTGTTGCTTCAATATATCCACATAATTTTCCTTCCTCATGATGCCATCTATTTTGTGAAGTGCACCAGTCCCTCCTGCAGCAAAGCACCCCCACAACATAATGCTGCCACCCCTGTGCTTCACGATTGGGATGGTGTTCTTCGGCTTGCAAGCCTCCCCCTTTTTCCTCCAAACATAACGATGGTCATTATGGCCAAACAGTTCTTTTTTGTTTCATCAGACCAGAGGACATTTCTCTGAAAAGTACGATCTTTGTCCCCATATGCAGTTGCAAACCGTAGTCTGGCTTTTTTATGGCAGTTTTGGAGCAGTGGCTTCATGTTGATATAGGACTTGTTTTACTGTGGATATTGATACTTTTGTACCTGTTTCCTCCAGCATCTTCACATCTTTGCTGTTGTTCTGGGATTGATTTACCTTTTCGCACCAAAGTACGTTCATCTCTAGGAGACAGAATGCGTCTCCTTCCTGAGCGGTATGACGGCTGTGTGGTCACATGGTGTTTATACTTGCGTACTATTGTTTGTACAGATGAACGTGGTACCTCCAGGTGTTTGGAAATTGCTCCCAAGGATGAACCAGACTTGTGGTGGTCTACAATTTTCTTTCTGAGGTCTTGGCTGATTTCTTTTGATTTTCCCATGATGTCAAGCAAAGAGGCACTGAGTTTGAAGGTAGGCCTTGAAATACATCCACAGGTACACCTCCAATTGACTCAACTTATGTCAATTAGCTTATCAGAAGCTTCAAAAGCCATGACATCATTTTCTGGAATTTTCCAAGCTGTTTAAAGGCACAGTCAACTTAGTGTATGTAAACTTCTGAACCACTGGAATTGTGATATAGTGAATTATAAGAGAAATAATCTGTCTGTAATCTACCTATTGGTAGATAGGTAAACATACAACACACATTGAATATCCCTTTGAGCATGGTGAAGTTATTAATTACACTTTGGATGGTGTATCAATACACCCAGTCACTACAAAGATACAGGCATCCTTCCTAACTCAGTTGCTGGAGAGGAAGGAAACCGCTCAGAGATTTCACCATGAGGCCAATGGTGACTTTAAAACAGTTACAGAGTTTAATGGCTGTGATAGAAGAAAACTGAGGATGGATAAAACAACATTGTAGTTACTCCACAATACTAACCTAAATTACAGAGTAAAAAGAAGGACGCCTGTACAGAATAAAAATATTCCAAAACATCCTGTTTGCAACAAGACACTAAAGTAATACTTCAAAATATGTTGCAAAGCAATTAACTTCTTTTCCTGTTTGGGGCAAATCCAATACACCAAATTACTGAGTACCACTCCATATTTTCAAGCATAGTGGTGGCTGCATCATGTTATGGGTATGCTTGTAATCAATAAGGACTGGGGAGTTTTTCAGGATAAAAAAGAAACACAATGGAGCTAAGCACAGTCAAAATCCTAGAGGAAAACCTGGTTCAGTCTGCTTTACACCAGACACTGGGAGATAAAGTCACCTTTCAGCAGGACAATAACCTAAAACACAAGGCCAAATCTACACTGGAGTTGCTAACCAAGAATACAGTGAATGTTGAGTGGTTGAATTACAGTTTTGACATAAATCTCCTTGAAATTCTATGGCAATAACTGAAAATGCTTGTCTAGCAATGATCAACAACCAATTTGACAGAGCTTGAAGAATTTTGAAAAGAATAATGGGCAAATGTTGCTTAATCCAGGTGTGGAAAAGCTCATAGAGACTTACCCAGAAAGACTCACAACTGTAATCGATGGGTGCTAAAGGTGCTTCTACAAAGTACTGACTGAGGGGTGTGAATACTGACAGTATCAGTCAAACGTTTGGAGCCACCTACTCATTCAAGGGTTTTTCTTTATTTTTTCAATTTTCTACATTGTAGAATAATAGTGAAGACATCAAAACTATTAAATAACACATATGGAATCATGTAGTAACCAAAAAAGTGTTATGTTTTATATTTGAGATTCTTCAAAGTAGCGACCCTTTGCCTTGATGGCAGCTTTTCACACTCTTGGCATTCTCTCAACCAGCTTCACCTGGAATGCTTTTTCAGTTCCCACATACGCTGAGCACTTGTTGGCTGTATTTCATTTTTCCATGTTTTCACATTGTCATTATGGGGTATAGTGTGTAGATGGGTGAGAGAAAAAAATTATGTAATACATTTTGAATTCAGGCTGTAACAAAACAAAATGTGGAATAAGTCAAGGGGTGTGAATATTTTCTGAAGGCACTGTACATTTTAAAGTGAAAAATCTGAGTATCAGCATAATTCCTTTATCATGGAATTGACCCATTACCTTTGACCTTACCAGGAAAAACTCCCTTACTCCTGGCCAGCACTGTACTGGAGGTTTTTGTCCAAGCAGGGTGAATTATTATAACACCAACAGGATAGTCCATGAACATGTATTATCTACACAGTCCTCCAGTATGATCTCTGCAACAGTTTGTGGCAACCTCTTTGGCATCATACTAGGCTCCTCCAGACTTTTTCTACATCAAATATTTGTTGTACAACATTGTCTTAAGGTGTGGTTACACAGAGAAAGAGAGAGCAAGATACCTAATTTCCGTTTGTACTGTACTCTGACACTATCTATTAAGAATAATTTGTTTTTTGTGATTGCTTATACACACGGAATTTGGCTCATTGTGTCAAAACCCTTGGAGATAAACATCTCACTTATGTCAAAACCTAACAATCCTTTTTCTAAATGGCATTTTTGCAACAACATTATACACACATGCACCATTTTAATTACTCTTTCAAAGCAGCGACCAAAAACACTGCTGTCTTTAGTACTTTGTATACCTTTTTAATTTTCTCATACAGGTTTCTGTGAAAGATTGTTCCAGTACAGTACATCTACTCACATTTCAATGAACACAAAAATAGAAAAAAGTATATACAGCTTATTGCAGGTTTTTACAACCAAAAAACACAAAGAAAAATATAATTACAGTACAGTAAGCAATACAATATGTTACTGTAAACAAAAATAATTACAGTAAAATGACAAAAGAGTATGGGGATGTTTATGGATCCCGGGGTGGATGTTTATGGATCCCGCCTTCTGTTAGGGTCTGGCCACATCACCTCATCCACATCACAAGCAATGTCATCCCTGGCTAGACAACGGGGAAAATATGGCCTTGCGTGCCGTATCCAACCCTGGACTGACCCCACCTCAATGTCTCCGCATACCTCTTCCATTGCCGTCAGAAGAGGCAGGTGGGCATGTGGATGGCGGTCATACACTTTCCAACGCCAAGCCGATAATAATTCCTCAATCAGATTGAGAAATGGGGAGTAAGAGGGCAAGCATACAACTGTGACGTTATTGTGGTTGGTGAACCAGTCCCTGACCAGAGCAGCCCGGTGGAAACTAACATCATCCCTGATGACATCAAACCTGGGCTGCTCTGGTCTGTCCTGTACAACTGCATTATGTAGTGCATCCAGAAATAAGATTATGTGTGCAGTATTGTAAGGGACCTAGGGTGTCATGGTGAGGGAGAACTCCTTTCAGACTAATGGCGGAACACAAAGTGATATTTCCCCCAAGCTGTCCAGGGACATTCACAACGGCTCTTTGTCCCCGACTCTCAAAGTCCAGGACTCTCTGTAACAGAAAATGCATACACTGTATTGTGAATATGGTGTAACTCAGAACACAGGACTACAATGTCTACATTTTCACACAAGGATGGGGGTGAGGGTTGGGGGTGGGTTGGGGGTGGGTTGGGTCAGACACATTCAGTCAAAACTACAAGCAAGGCAGGTGCCGCCACAGACATTGCTCTCGTAGTTGATGTAGGCGGATGGTGTTGTTTGCCAACACTAGATTGACAATAGCCAGTTCCTGTTCATGGGTAAACATACGTTGCCTTCCACCCTCAGGAGGTCGTCTGGCAGTTCTGTAGAAAATGCAAGAATATGTTAGGTTCTTTTTTTCCCATACTGTACTGTCATATTGTACACAGTAACATCTGTATTACATGCACTTCACAGCACTATACCTAGTTGTGTTGTTCACTGAGGAGCATAGACCTAATATTGTAAGACTACATTGTATTGTACTGTGGTGCAGAATGATGTGCAACAATTACATAGGTACAGTCTAGTGTAGAAAGTTGAAGACATACCTGTTCTCCAGTCTAAATGTCCGTATTATGGATGCTACCATGTAGCAACTCCGGTTGGGCTGGACTCTCTGCCCAGCCTCCCTCATCGTCAGGCCATGATTTATGACATGGTCCACCATAGTGGCCCTAATGTCGTCGGAAATATGTCTCTGTCTATTGTCTGGTCCACTTCTTTGTTCTTGTCCTCGTCCTCATCCTCCTCATCTCTCTCTTCCTCTACCTCTTCCTCTTCCTCTCGCTCTCACTACCTCCATGTTGGCAAAGTTCTCACAAAAGAGGTGAGCTTACCTGAGGTCTATTTGTAGTGCTAAGGCTCAGACTAATTGGTGTTCAATTACTGTATAAGTGTTTTCATGTGTGGGTATGGGTATGTTTTGCATTTTGAATAGAAGTATTTTCCCAATGATTGCAAGAGATTTCATTCTTGAACAAAGTGTCTAATGTAAGAAATAGTGTGTAGTGTTTTTGCAAGTGTGTTGCAGAATTGCAAACAAAGTGCTAAGCAGAAAATGTGTTTGTACTTTTGATGCTTTTGTCTAAGCATTCACTTTCAGTGTGTAAGCAATCAGCAAAAACTGTAAACCACAACCACAGTACTGTTCCTTTCTGGTTCACCTGGTTGGACTTTGTAGGGGTTATTAAAGGATGCATGCTTAAGTCTTAGTCCTGTTAAAGGGCTGAATAGACTAATCCGCTATGAGCTTTACACTGAACAAAAATATATAAACACAACACAGCATCTCAGTGCTAGAGGCATCACTACAGATCCTGGTTCGGTCCCGGGCTGTGTCACAACCGGCCCTGATCAGGAGTCCCATAAGACGGCGCACAATTGGCCCAGCGTTGTCCTGGTTAGGGGAGGCCGGGGTGGACCGTCATTGTAAATAAGAATTTGTTCTTAACTGACTTGCTTAATTAAATCAAGCGTAAATAAAAATAGAAGTAAAGTGTTGGTCCCATGTTTCATGAGCTGAAATAAAAGATCCCAGAAATGATCCAGACTCACAAATAGCATTATTTCTTTCATATCGTGCACACATTTGTTTACCTGACAGGTGAAGCATATCAAGTACCTGAATAAAAAGCATGATCATTACACAGGTGCATCTTGTGCTAAAGACTAAATCGTGCAGTTGTCACAACACAATGCCACATGTTTTGAGGGAGCGTGCCATTGGCATGCTGACTGCAGGAATGCCCACCAGAGCTGTTGGCATGCTGACTGCAGGAATGCCCACCAGAGCTGTTGTCATGCTGACTGCAGGAATGTCCACCAGAGCTGTTGTCATGCTGACTGCAGGAATGTCCACCAGAGCTGTTGTCATGCTGACTGCAGGAATGTCCACCAGAGCTGTTGGCATGCTGACTGCAGGAATGTCCACCAGAGCTGTTGGCATGCTGACTGCAGGAAAGTCCACCAGAGCTGTTGCCAGAGAATTTAATGTTAATTTCTCTACCATAAGCCGCCACTAATGTCGTTGTAGAGAATTTGTCAGTACGTCCAACCGGCCTCACAACTGCAGACCATGTGTATGGCATCGTGTGGGCGAGCAGTTTGCTGATGTCAACATTGTCAACAGAGTGCCCCATGGTGGCGGTGGGGTTATGGTATGGGCAGGAATAAGCTACGGACAACAAACACAATTGAATTTTATCGATGGCAATTTGAATGCACAGAAATACCATGACAAGATCCCGAGGCCCTTTGTGAAGCCCATATCTATATTCCCAGTCATGTGGAATCCATAGATTAGGGCCTATTGAATTTATTTAAATTGACCGATTTCCTCATATGAACTGTAACTCAATGAAAAAAAATAGAATTGTTGCATATATTTTTGTTCAGTATAGGTGGGTTAAATCACATTGGAATGACAGTCAGAAGCTGATATTAACAATTAGTATTAGACGAAAAAAGGGTTCCAAAAGGGTTCTTTGTGGAGGGATAGAGTTAACTAGAACCTTTTACACCATGCCCAAACAGGGTGGCGCGTCCGTCCGCATACGCCATCGCGCGCAAATTGATTTTAACACCCCCAAACCAAATGCGATCACCGACACACAGGTTGAAATATCAAAACAAACTCTGAACCAATTATATTAATTTGGGGACAGGTCGAAAAGCATTAAACATGTAAGGCAATTTAGATAGCTAGCTTGCTGTTGCTAGCTAATTTGCCATATTTAGCAAGCTAGCTTGCTGTTGCTAGCTAATTTGCCATATTTAGCAAGCTAGCTTGATGTTGCTAGCTAATTTGCCATATTTAGCAAGCTAGCTTGATGTTGCTAGCTAATCTTTCCTGGTATATAAACATTGGGTTATACCTGAAAAGCACAAGGTCCTCTACTCCGACAATTAATCCACAGATAAAACAGTCAGCCTAATAGTTTTTTCTCATTTCTCCTCCTTCCTTCATAATAATGTGCATTACCCCAGCCGACCAGTTCATCTTTCAATCACCCACGTGGGTATGTGCCTCTAAACACCAATGAGGAGATGGCACGTGGGTATGTGCTCCTAAAAGCCAATGAGGAGATGGGAGAGGCAGGACATGTAGCGCGATCGGCGTCACAAATAGAACCAACTTCTATTTTAGCACCTGGCAATGCAGCTCGTTGGCGCGGGTGAGCAGTGTGGGTGCAATAATTGAATAACATGTATGTGTACATTTATTTTGCAACGCTCTGGCACTCGACATGAGCAGTGTGGGCAGCGTCAGAACCGTTTTTCCTAAGAACCATTGTTTTTTTATATTATTCTTTGGAAGGCAAGAAGGATTCTTTGGAAGGCAAGAAGGGTTCTATCGAATCCGAATAAGCTTTTTTATTGTATTTTTCTTTCTTTTAAATTGTGCCTGAGCATGTTTACATTTTAACATCAGGAGTTGAGTAATCTGATACATTTAAAAAGATAGGTGTGAGAATATTTTAAATTGTACCTATATGGGAATATTGGGCACCGGTGGGGTAAACGGCTCTGGCCAAGGAGCGGGGAAAACAACCGGGCCCGGACTGGGCACCGGTGGGGCAAACGGCTCCGGCCATGGAGCTGGGCAATTTCCTGGGCCCGGACTGGGCACCGGTGGGGCAAACGGCTCCGGCCATGGAGCGGGGGAAACAACCGGGTCCGGACTGGGCACCGGTGGGGTAAACGGCTCCGACCATGGAGCGGGGAAAATAACCGGGCCCGGACTGGGCACTGGTGGGGCAAACGGCTCCGGCCATGGAGTGGGGAAAACAACCGGGCCCGGACTGGGCACCGGTGGGGTAAACGACTCCGGCAATGGAGTGGGGAAAACAACCGGGTCCGGACTGGGCACCGGTGGGGTAAACGGCTCCGACCATGGAGCGGGGCAAATAACCGGGCCCGGACTGGGCACCGGTGGGGTAAACGGCTCCGGCCATGGAGTGGGGAAAACAACCGGGCCCGGACTGGGCACGGGTGGGGCGGACTGCTCAGGCACTGGAGCGGAGCAGACCACCGGACCAGGACTGGGCACCGGGGGAGCTGACTGCTCTGGCTCAGGAGCGGAGCAGACGGCTGGACCCGGAATAGGCACCGGTGGAGCGGACTGCTCAGGCACTGGAGTGGAGCAGACGGCTGGACCCGGATTGGGCACCGGTGGAGCGGACTGCTCTGGCTCAGGAGCGGAGCAGACGGCTGGACCTGGACTGGGGATGCTCACCTTGGGCACCTTTAGCTCCAGCTCCCTCCTCTCGCTTTCACACTCCTCCATATTACGCCAACACAGCTCCATTATCCTCTCATACTCCTCCCTCCGGTATTTCACCACGCTCAACTCCTCCTGGCACCTCGCCCCCCACTTATTTTCCGGCCTCGGCGACTGCCACCTGGAAAGTGGTCATGGTGCCTCTTCCTCTACACCAGACCACCCCCATAGCCCCTCCCCAAAATTACCTTGGGGTTGCTTTCGGGCTCTTCTCCGTCTCGCGCCCCGTCTATTACGCGGCACTTCCTCTCTCTCCGTCTCTCCCCAGTTACGCTGCTTGGTCTCGTACTGGTGGGTCGTTCTGGCACGTGATGGTGCATACATCGACCAAGACGCAGCGCAGGGATTATAGTTCGACATTCTGTTATTTCATGAATATTCAATGTCCAGATGAACGAACTATATAACACAACAAACATACACGATACGACAAATGAGAAAAACGAAGCACACTTACTGTCACCGTGGCTGCGAAATAATTACGACAACAACCCGCATCCCCGGTGTGGAACATACAAACCTATGTAGGATCCCTAATTAGAGACGATGAAAGACCCTGAAAGAAAGGCCTGTATGTAATGGATTGTCATAAAAAATATGCAAATAAGACTGGTAGAACCATTCATGGATAGACGTTTTTTATCTAACTAGGCAAGTCAGTTAAGAACAAATTCTTATTTACAATGATGGCCTATACCAGCCAAACTCAAACGACACTAGTCCAATTGTGCACCACCCTATGGGACTCCCAATCACAGCCGGTTGTGATACAGCCTGGATTTGAACCAGGTTGTATGTAGTGATGCCACTAGCATGAGATGCAGCGACTTAGACCGCTGCGCAACTTGGGACTCCCTAGAATCAAAAAGAGTTCCCCTATGGGGGCAAACGGAAGAACCCTAATTTGTTCTACTTAGCATATTTTTTTCTAAGAGCTTACCTACCAGTCACCATGATCATGTAATGGAGAGCACACAGTGAACCACACTTGTGTGAACAGTGATGAATAACTTTGCCTCTCTCTTTCCTCGTCCCTGTCCCTGTCTCTCTCCATGTATCTGTCCCTTTTCCTGTCTCTCTCCCTGTCCCATTTCCTGTCTCTGTCCCTCTCAGGATGAATGGTGCGGTAACCAAGGGTTACGAGGAGGATGTAGGTAATAGAACTTCGGTGTACGTTCACACCGCCCACGCCATCACCGAGTCTCCTCTTGTATTCCATAAGTACGGCTACAACAGTGCACCTCATGACGAGGTAGGTTACCACAGTTCTGCTGTAATAGACCACAGCAACTTTTTTTTTAAAGGCCCCAGTGCAGTCAAAAGCTAGATTGTTTGAAGATATCTATATATATATTGATTATATGAGGTTGAAATAAAACTGTGTAAAAGCCTTTAATTTCAGCCTGTTTGAGTGGGATGCCCAGTCAGTTACATAACTTAATGCATTCAACAGAAATGGGTTGTTAAGTGCCTTGCTCAAGGGCAGAACGGCAGATTTTTCTGCCGGCTTGGGGACTCGAACCAGTGACCTTGCGGTTATTGGCCCAACGCTCTTAACCGCTAGGCTACCTGCCGCACTATGGAATCTTTGGCACGCCGCATAAAGTCACAAGGCGATCTGATTATCAATGAACGTTTCTCATTTATTTGTATATATCCTAGTTATGGTACTAGTCCCGCCAAAAAGCAAGAGATATTATGCAGTATGTCTTCCATCTGAACAATCGCTTCGTCTAATTTGGCTTCGATTTATTTGTCATAATCAAGTGTCAGAGAAGTTCAGTCCGAACTTCCGCATAATTATGCACAGCACACTTCACATCAGGCTGGATTGAAAATCAGGTTAGGAACACGTAGATTTCTCAGCAGCTCCATCAAGGTTGTGTCGCATGGCTCTTGAAACCAGCAGCAGCAGCAGCAGCAACCATTCATTAAGTAAATGTCTAGTTATTTTTCTAATATAAGAAAGGGCATGCTATTCATGTGTTGCATACTTTTAACATTTTCTTGAGGATTGACACCAGAATAAACGTTCTGCTACTGAGCCATGTGCTGATGAAGATTTAGTAGGCTATAAGGTGCATTATAGTGACTTGGAAAAACATTGATATTTCTAGAGGCCAGGTGTAGCTGCCGGAGCGCGAGGGACCAATTCGACAATACACACGAGGTGGTAAAACATTTTCTGGAATATTTATTCTTATAAATTCTAAAAAGATGACTGAAATTCCATGAAAAATGATAGAATCAGTGGCGACGTGTCATTCAGGGCAGATGATGCAGTCACCTGTTTTGCGCCCCACCTGTTTGTTGCCTGTTTTGCATGTTTTTTTTGGGCATTAATACGTGTCACATAACGGTTCGCAAACAATGTAAATTTGTTTTTATATTATAATAATTTAATAAACAAAACATGGTCTCTTTTTTGTTTTCTTGAGTAAGGCAGCTCCAAAATGCAGGTGTTTCAGCCAAGCTCAGTGCTTTGTGTGGTGGTGGGGCAGCCAGGAGAAAATACGGAGCGTAGGTGTTCTGTCACTCATGAGGACACTACGTCAACACAAAATCTACAGGTAGAGCTTAAAAATTAGTTACATTAGAAGTGCCCATCCAAAAAGGCTCAAGGTCATTGGTCACAGATAAAAAGACGTCAAATCACGTTATATCTACAGTAGCTTTGATTGGACTAATCATGTCAACATCATACTTTCAACATATTAGCTAGCAAGTACGGCCAAGCCCTAGGTCTTATTCGGGTCGGCAGCCGACTTCGTCAAGCTGAATCCCCGTCTCTTGACGTTCTCCATCCTGTTGTGTTTGGACCCACAGCATCCCATAGTCAAGTTCCTCATCCAGGACTTTGACAACCCTCTGTTTCATCCAGAACCGGAAAGAGTGTTTGCCAAGATGTGTCAGACCTTCTGGATACTACGAGGCCGGGAGGCTATTCGACAACATCAACACACCTGTCTGGAGTGTAGGAAATGGCGAGCAAATCCTGTCATCCCAAAGATGGCGGATTTACCTCCATCCCGCCTCAGGCTTTACAAGCCGCCTTTCTGGTCTACCGGGGCTGGAAAACTTACAGAGAAGAGATGGGGAGTCATCTTTAAGTGCCTCACCAATTGCTGTACCCATCTCGATCTACTGATCAGAATGGATGCTGATACCTTCCTGATGGCTCTCCGCTGCTTCATTGCCAGACAAGGAAAACCCTTTGAGATCCTTTCGGACAATGGGTCCAATTTCCAAGGGGCAGACAGAGCTGCAAGAGGCCTTCACGCCCCTCGGGCCTGATCTCCAGAAACAGCTGGCTGAACAGAAGGTCACCTTTCGGTTCAACCCCCTGAAAGCACCGCATTTCGGAGGTGCCTGGGAGAGGGAGATAAGGTCTGTGAAGAATGCTCTTCGTGTAGCAGTCGGAGATAAGTCACAACATGAAGATGTCCTCCTGACGATCCAAGCCCCTTGGTTATGACCCCCCGTTTTTGACCAAATGTAAGTCGTCAGTACAAATACTTATTTCACTTTTATAATATTCCTGTTGCTCTTGTTATATGTAATTTGTATGTAGAGGGGTAACGTTTGTCACCAGTTCTCTTACCATTATGTAATTTGGCCTACCAGTTGGTGTAACTATAGTGTTAATTCTCCAGAGAGGAATTACGTGTTATTTTTCTCTTATTGTAAATTGTGAATAGAGATTGCTGACATTACTGTTTAATGTAATATTGTTTATTGGATTCACATTGTATTAATGTTATATTTATTTTATCCTGTTTCCCTCTGTACACAGACCACATGTATACTCTGTTTCATCATTAAACTCCTAGACTGGGCTTCTGTGTCTGTCATCCCTCCTTGACCAGAGTGCAGTGCGGCGTCTGTTTACTCCCAGTGGCCTATCCACACATCAGAGAGCACCAGACTCCGTTTTAAGGCCTGCAGGATGAGGAGGACCATGAGGTCATGGATTTCTTGGGAGGAAAATGCTTTTGATGAGGAGCTACTTGGTGAAGACAAGGACAAAGAGTATGAAAAACACGAACACACACAGGACAGACAGATGAACATCGGCTGGCAGAGAAGCAGCTGAACTGGTTCCTCCTAACTCTCCTAGGTTGATGCTGGTGGAGATAGATAGATAGATAGATAGATAGGTAGGTAGGTAGGTAGGTAGGTAGGTAGGTAGGTAGGTAGGTAGGTAGGTAGGTAGGTAGGTAGGTAGGTAGGTAGGTAGGTAGGTAGGTAGGTAGGTAGGTAGGTAGGTAGGTAGGTAGGTAGGTAGGTAGGTAGGTAGGTAGGTAGGTAGGTAGGTAGGTAGGTAGGTAGGTAGGTAGGTAGGTAGGTAGGTAGGTAGGTAGGTAGGTAGGTAGGTAGGTAGGTAGGTAGGTAGGTAGGTAGGTAGGTAGGTAGGTAGGTAGGTAGGTAGGTAGGTAGATAGATAGATAGATAGATAGATAGATAGATAGATAGATAGATAGATAGATAGATAGATAGATAGATAGATAGATAGATAGATAGATAGATAGATAGACAATTTCAGAGGGTGGGTGACGTTGTCCATGATGGCCAGCAGTTTGGCCAGGATCCGTCTCTCCGCCACCTCCTCTAGTGTCCAGGCTCATCCCCAGGACAGATCAGCTTATTTACCCAAGAAGCATCACCGGCTTTTATGTTGGCTCCCCAGCACACCACTGCAAAAAAGATGGCACTGGCCACCACAGACTGGTAGAAGGTATGCAGTAGTTTACTGCACACGTTGAAGGACCTGAGCCTCGTCAGAAAGTAGAGTCGGCTCTGGCCCTTTTTGTACAGGGCCCCGGTGTTACCAGCCCATTCCAGCCTGTTGTCCATATGGACTCCCAGGAACTTGTGTGACCCAACCATTTCCACATCCATCCCCTTTATAGGGACTGCAGTCAGTTGTGACTTGGTTCTCCTGAACTCAACCACCATCTCCTTTGTTTTGCTGATGTTGAGCTGAAGGTGGTTCTGCTCACACCACAACACGAAGTCACTGATTGTGCTCCTGTACTACTCCTCCCGCCCACCCCTGATGCGCCCTACAATTGCGGAGTCATCCGAGAACTTCTGTAGGTGGCATGTTTCAGAGTTATATCTGAAGTCCGAGGTGTAGAGGGTGAACAGGAAGGGGGACAGGACCGTTCCCTGGGGGGCCCCTGTGTTGCTCACTGCCCGTTCTGACACACAGCTCTGTAGTCGCACAAATTGTGGCCTACCGGTCAGGTAGTCCGTGACCCAGGAGACTAAGGGTGCTTCCACTTTCATCCTCTTCAACTTCTCACCCAGTAGCAGGGTGAGAAAAAACATAACCCTCACATTGCAACCTGCATTGTACAGGTGAGAGTAGGCCCTCTAAAGAAGGTAGATGATTGCGCTGGTATGCGAACTGCAGGGGGTCCAGTGATGTACACACCAGGGGTCTGAGGTGAGAGAGGACTAACCTTTCCAGGGTCTTCATGATGTGGGATGTTAGCGCTACAGATCTGAAGTCATTCAGGACAGTGGGGTGTGCCTTCTTGGGCACTGGGAAGAGGCAGGATGTTTTCCACAGCACAGGGACCCTTTCTAGGCTCAGGCTAAGATTGAAGAGACGCTGGAGTATTCCACACAGTTGGTCAGCACAGACCCTAAGCACCCTTGGGTTGATGCCATCAGGGCCCGCCGCTTTCCACTGATGTAGTCTCTCCAGCTCTCTCTTCACTTGGTTGGTGGTGAAAGCCAGCCCAGGTGGGGAGGTGGGGGGAAGGGGGGTGTTGAGGATCAGTCCAGAGGGAGCAGGGGTGGAGGTGGGGTCGCTGATTGTCTCAACAGATGTGTTGTGAGCAAAGTGGGGGTGGGACAGCCGTGAGGGTGTGTGGCCTGGGGAGCTGGAAGGGAGGTGGACAGGGCCAGTATCGAACCTGTTAAAAAATTGGTTCAGCTCATTGGCTCTGTCCTGGGTCCCCTCCGTCTGCCGACTGTTTGACTTTTTGAAGCCAGTGATATTTCTCATACCCGTCCACACCTCTCTCAACTGGCTCTGCCTCAGCTTGTCCTCCATCTTCTCCTTATACTCTCTCTTCCCCTCAGCAATCCGCAACTTCAGCTCCCTCTGGACGCATTTCAATTTGTCCTTGTCCCCCTCCTTGAAGGCCCTTTTCTTCTCATTCAGCAGGGCCTTCAGGTCGCTGGTGACCCAGGGTTTATTATTTGGAAAACAGCGTACCTTCCTGGTGGGTACAGTGTTGTCTACACAAACATTGATATAGTACGTTATGCAGTCAGAAAGTCCATCGATGTCCTCCCCAGTCCTGTAGGACCTCATTCGCCTCCGGGGACCATCTCCTAATGGTCCTAGTGGTCGCAGGCTGCTGTTGGACCAAAGGCCTGTAGAGTGGAGTGAGGTGGACAAGGTTGTGATCCGATCTACCGAGGGGAGGGAGTGCAGTGGAGTTGTATGCATCCTGGAGAAAAACTGTCCCGTGAGCTAGAATCAGTGCCGCTGTCTAACGGCACCATCGCCCGGCGCATCGCAGACTTAGCCCAGGACATAAAGTGTCAGCTGATTGACAGAGTGAAGAAAGGGAAATATCCTATGCAGTTAGATGAATCCACATATATATCAAACTATGCCCAGCTGTTTGTATTCGTCAGATACATTGACGGAAAACTTGAGGAGGACATGCTTATTTGCACTGCGCTGGATGGAACGTGAACAGGTGAGGACATTTTCACAAAACTTGACAACAAACTAAAAGAAGAGGGCCTGTCTTGGGATGAGTGCATTGGTGTTTGTAAAGATGGTGCTGGGCGATGCTGGGGAAAAAGAAAGGACTGAAATCAAGAGTCTTACAAGTGGCGCCTCATGGAACTTTCACGCACTGTATTATACACAGAGAAGCTTGCAAGCAAAACCCTCGACACAGAGCTTAAAAGTGTTCTTGACACTGCGATAAAAATGGTTAACTACCTAAAATCGCGCCCACTCAACACCAGGCTGTTTGCCACTCTCTGCAATGAACTAGGCTCGGAGCATGAGAGCCTGCTGTTCCATACTGAGGTGAGGTGGCTTTCGCGAGGAAATGTTCTCACCCGTCTGTATGAGCTGCGGGATGAGATGCGCTTATTTCTGATGGAGACTGGGTTACAGCTCGCTGACCACCTGACTGACCCTGACTGGTTAACAAAGCTAGCATATTTGTCTTGCATATTTGATAAACTGAATGGACTTAATATGTCATTAATAGGTGAAAACATGCATTCAAGAGGAAAGTTGAACGTTGGACTGCACGAGTTGAAATGGGTAGGATTGATATGTTTCCTGAGCTGGACGAATTCATGGAGGAAAAGGAACTGAGTGTTAACACTGTGAAGAAGTCTCTCACTACCCACCTTCAAGCCCTCCTGGAACGCTTGAATAATGATTTCCCAGAGGATACAACTCCGGAACAATACGACTGGATAAGATCACCATTCAATGTAATGACCGTACAACACCTGTCATCTGACCTGGAGGACACACTGGTTGAACTGTCAAGCGATCGAACCTTAAAGACAGCGTTTCATTCCAAGACGCTGGCTGAGTTCTGGATTTCAGTTGAGAGGGAATACCCACAGCTATCCAAGGCCCCAATGGGTGTACTGATGACGTTTGCATGTACTGTACATACTTATGTGAAAAGACTTTCTCGGCACTGACATACATAAAAAATAAGTACAGATCGCGATTGAACGCGGAGGATGATCTCCGAGTGGCAGTCAGTACTATATTAATTAATATTATGGTTGTTAGGCTATGGTGTTCTTTGTGTTATCGTTATGCCCGTGTTTGAATAGTCTAGGCCTATTAGTGCGTGTGCGCACAAACGTTTGTATGGTTCAACCTCCGGGGAGAGTGGGGGTCGCAAGTCTCTGGCACCGTTATTTGGGGGGTCGGGGGCTGAAAGGTTTGGGAACCCATTGTCAGGCTCTGGCCATCTCTATATTTCTATGGTCAGAGTCTGGCAGATCTATTATTTCTACATCTGTGTGGTGTTGTGTGTGGGATCCCTAATTAGAGGCAGCTGCTATGCATTACCTCTAATTAGGGATCCTACTTATATGTCTGTGTTCCACTCCCTTGGCGTGGTTCATTGTTATATGTATGTCCCGTGTTCGTGCTAAGTGTGTTTCCGTATCGAATTGCATATTTGTTACTTTGTATAGTCGATGTCCAGTATAGTTTATTTATATAATAAACGATGTCGAACTATCGCTACGCTGCGCCTTGGTCTCTCTACACACCCGAACGTGACACCCATGCAATATATGATAGTTGTCATGCCATGTTACCATAGCAGTTGGCTATACATATGAGCTATACATATGAGCAAAAACATATGGCTATAGCAAAAACAGACCGAAGACCAAGCTAACATTTGGCTGATTGTCATGTGACAATGTATTCCCCTAACCAGTGGCGATTTTAGCATGTAAATCTTGGTGGGGCCAGATACACTAAACAATACATTAATTGCACTATAACGGTGACAAACGGTGCCCACAAACTGTTAGGGCCTACATAATGCTGTCCCAACACCTTACCACTGCTACACCTGGCTATCAGCAGAGCCTTTTCTTGCAGCACAACTGTTCATTCAGCCTCTTTTACTTGATTAAACAAATGTGGTTTCTACTCACAATTGAGATGTACAAACTATGGCATAAGGAGACGACAAGAGAATAATTACTTATAAATAAATTCGTAATTTCGATCTAGGACGGATGTAGTCAATATAACTATTTGTTCAGCACTTTTGAAATGTACAGCGACATAATTCAGAACATTGGGCCGTTCTTACAGTGTTCTCCCTGTACACCAAGTCAGAACCATAGGATAAATAAAAGGGGGCATATAAGCAGACAATAAAAGCTCTTATAATATTCAATGATTACATTTCTCAAAAACAGGTTATAGGCTACATGTGGACCACCAAGTCAGAACAGTAGGCGTAATTAAGAGGTGAAAATAGACTAAATTATTAGGATGAGGCACATGGGCTACTAACAGCTAACTACACAACTTACACTTAGTATTACTTTCTTAGCTACAGTATACATATCTCCCTGGCATATTACATAATTTATGCAGCAGCATACAAGACATGTTTGGACTCACCTTGTTGTGCTGTGCTCACTTGAACAGGAAGGTGGCGCGGCAGTCCTTCATGTGCAAATTTTGTTATTAAACTTCATCAAAGTCTGGCATTCTCTGGATTTATGGTGCTTTCAAGACAACTCGGAGCTCTGGGGAAAAAAAAGGTTGAATCATGATGACGTCAGTGATCTTCAGGTCGTAGCTCTAGAAAGAGGCCCGAGTTCTGAATTTACAATTCCGAGTTGGATGAAAGTTCAAAATGTATTTTCCCAGTCGTAGCTCGTTTTTACGAGTTCCCAGTTGTCTTGAACTCACTAGTCAGATTTTGCAAGAGATAACAGTTGTTTTGTGCGCGGCACAAATAATGCTTCATTGACAATGTTGTCAATGTTGAATGTTTATCATTTTAAAATAGGAAAAGACCCTTAATCTTAGACTTGGGACCACACAGCCACTCCACTGAATAGCAGGCTAACGATTGCATTGCAATGCTTGCAGTTAGCCACTGATTCCTTCCAAACCACTCATTGTTGAATTTGCGATTTCCAACTTTTTGTGTAATATTTATGTCCAATGGCTGATAAGCACCGATACGTTTTATCTATAATTTCTCCTCATTATTTATCTTCATATGATAAGCATTAAAAAGGATTTGCCAGTATATTGTCAACTTGATTCATGATGATGACTGATAGCTAAGATTTTGAAAGTTTGATGTTGACATTATCAGTCCAATCAAAGCTACCGTAGATATGTGATTTGACGTAATTTTATCTGTGGCCAATGACCTTAAGCCTTCTTGGATGGGCACTTCTAATGTAACTCTATGGCAGCACCCAAGGGGCTTGAATTTTCTAGTTCTACCCTTAGACTTGGCGGTGACGTAGTGTCCCCATGAGTGACAGAACACTGAGCCAATCACGGCGCAACACTCCGTATTTTCCCCTGACTGCCCCACCACCTCAAAAAGCACTGAGCTAGGCTGAAACACCTGCATTTTGAAGCTGCCTTACTCAAGAAAACAAAAAAAAAGAGACCATGTTTTTATGCTGCTTTATTAACTCAATTACATATATTTGTTTTTGCTAAAAAATGTGGGGCTCAATGTCACGCTCGGGTGTATAAATGGACCAAGGCGCGACGCAGCGATAGTTCGACATCATTTATTGAATAAACTTAAATAGAACTACACTGGATGTGAACTATACAAAATAACAATAAATAAATATATATATATATATATATATATATATATATATATATATATATATATATATATATATATTAAACAGGAAAACACACTTACATGGGTGACAATGAACCACGCCTATGGAGTGGGACATACACATATAAGTAGGATCCCTAATTAGAGACAATGCATAGCAGCTGCCTCTAATTATGGATCCCACACACAACACTACACAGAGATAGAACATATAGAACTGCCAGACTCTGACCATAGAATTATAGAGAAGCAATAGGCTTCTCTATGGCCAGAGCCTAACACTCAAACAGGTGTGGGTCTGCCCTGAATGACGGTTCGCCACTGCCCTAACCTTGTTCTCTCAATAAAGTTATTGTTTTATTCATATTATATTACTTGTGTATGTCTTTCCTTATCATATTTAAGACTCAATGCTTTCTGTCATTTATTTTGGTGCAGATATGTGTTTAATTTACTACCCGGATAACAAAGTGTCTGATCACGGAAACTTCCATAGAATTCCTTATTTTGTAAGGATCAGAAATGAAATACCTTTTACTGTGAGTTAAACCTTCCAGAGCTTGAGTTGTAAAACAATATCTTGAAAAGATACTTACATGCCATGATTTTGACTTTCATTATAACCTAGTTTATTGTGTTATGTAAATGATTGACAAGAGAATTTATGAAGAATGACAACCTTTCTTTGCAGTCTGGTTTCTTTAATTACGTTCAACAACAGAAAACATTCCAAAATGTGTAATTCAAGAGAGTGTTTACACAATAGAAAAATTCTAATAAATTCTAATATCCAGTATCAGCACAAAGTCTGTTTTGACGTTGTTATTATACTGAAGAATGTGCCATGGGCCTCAGACCAGAGGCCTATAGTCTGGCATTCTGCAATGAATAGAGGGCAGACGGGATGGGCTCTAGACGATTCTATCGGCCAATCAACATTTGTATCCCCACACCCACACAGTCGGACTGAGCATTTCAGTGGACCAAGGAGGCACGGGGAAACGAATGATAAAAAATACATTTTGGAGTTATATAAAAATAAACAGTGATTTATTAGACAAAGTGATCATTAAAAAGACTGCATGTGTTCTCACACACACACACACACTGCTGACTGCTGAGTGTCTCTGTTCTGTGCAGGGTATAAAGTATGTGCTGATTCCAGAGGGACTGAGGGATTTCCAGTGGCTAAAGGGTCTATTGGGAAAGACACAAGTCTCTGAAGGACCCTACAGGAACAGACAGTAAGCCTGTGACGTGGCGAGTCTCACACACACACTCACACACACTCTGCACTGCTCAGTGTTGTCTGTACTATCTTATCTGCAGGCCGTGGATGGACTACTCAGGACAGTTTGATGAGAACCGCTTCTATGTTCTTCACCCTGACTTTCTCAGATACATCCGCAAAAGGTATAACAAAGTGTCCAATAATAATAATAATCATAATAATTTGGTGGGTGCTTATATTTGTCCTAAAGTGTTGCCCAATAAGTGTTGTATGAAAGGAGAGAAGGTTAGCACTCCCCTTGACAAGGATGGAAAAGGCCCTAGTCTAGTGGCCTTCAACACACATATGGTTAAGGCACTTTGTGGCATCTTGAATGTGGTTCACTCTGGCTTAGTTGGTAGAGCACAGTGTACGCACGCATGATTGTAAATCACTTTGGATAAAATTGTCTGCTAAATGACATATATTATATTTAAGAAGACACACAACATGGTGCAGTTCCCATAGAAATGACTAGTAACGTTAGCTTAGCATAGTCATAGCGCCAAGCTAGCTACGTAGAACCATGTGATTACATTCAGTGCTGTAGTTGCTTCACTGTGACTTCTGAAATGAAACTGTGTGTGTGTGCTCCTGTAGGTTCATGTGGTCCGAGGAGCTGAATGGTTTGTTTTGGGATATATTCAGACCTACTAACGGAGCATTCACACTCTTCCTGGCCCTGCACACCTGTGACGTTGTGAGTCTGTACGCCACGAACACACACACATATAATAGAGCAGACACTAACATGATCACCGTTGAATTATTTGATGGCCTTATGTGGGTTCGATTCCAGTTGGAACCACCCATACGAAAGTGTACACACGCATGATAGTAAATCGCTTTGGATAAAGTTGTCTGCTAAATGGAATATATTCTATTTAGGAAGACACACAACATGGGGCAGTTCCCATAGAAATTACTAGTAAAGTCAGCTCTTTATTTAACTTGGGGGCTCTGGTGAAAAGTAGTGCACTACATATGGGGAACATGGCGTCATCTGAAATGTCTCCCTCTTTCCCCTCTCAGGTGGATGCGTATGGATTTATCACAGAGGACCACAGTAAATATCCCAACTACTATGTTGAGAGAAACTCTAAAACCAAAGTCATCTTCTACGCTAATCACGACTACAGCCTAGAGATTAAAACCTGGAAGAAACTCCATGACACCAAGATCATCTGGCTTTATCAGAGACAGGAGGACCCAGAGGGAAAGACAGGCAAACCAAAACAACCATAAAACCCTGTCTGTCTGCAGAGGTGGACAAAGATAATAATGTGTCTTGTTACAAAATACCCTAAAGAACAATTGTAATGTGGAAATGTATTATCAATAAAGTAGAGTGGTTAACACAAGGTTTTGCATATTAATACATTGTCCCTTTCTGTAATACACATGATTTCCAGACATGGAAGGCGAGCCGGCACCCTCTGTCGGTCTTGCTACTATCAAACGCCCGATCACAAAACGGATGAACTCCTGCTTTTGATCCGAACTAATTACGGGGAATGCTTCGCCAACTGCCTGACAGACATGGCTGGAATCTTTTTATTTTTATGGTACTTTTTAAACCTTTTTCTCTCCAATTTACAATTGGTAGTTACAGTCTCGTCCCAACATTGCAACTCCCATACTGACTCGGGAGAGGCGACGGTCGAGAGCCATGCGTCCCATGAAACACGACCCTGCCAAGCTGCACACTGCTCGCTTAACCCGGAAGCCGGCAGCAACAATGTGTCGGAGGAAACACCGTCCAGCTGGCGACCGAAATCAGCTTGCAGTCTCTAGAGTGCTGTGGGACAAGAAAATCCTGACCAGCGAAACCCTTCCCTCACTCGGATGACGCGTGGCAAATTGTACAGTCGTGGGTCTCCCAGTCACGGCCAGCTGTGACACAGCCTGGGATCAAACCCGGGTCTGTAGTGACGCCTCAAGTACTGCGATGCAGTGCCTTAGACCGCTGAGCCACTTTTAAATAATGTTTATTAATTATGTTTCTGAATGTATTAATTATGTTTTATTAATTATGCAATTATGAAAAATATTAATAACATTCTACCCATAAGGCCACTAAAGGCCGATTTGGTCATTTGACTGCAGGAAAGGGCTACGTATCCCCCTGGGATTTTACCCTCCACCGAGCCGACAGGTCAGTAAAGTTGTCTCTAAAATCAAGAGATGGTGGTATTTGCTTCATGAATAATCAGCACTGGTGTACCAACTCTATAGTACTAGATCAATCAGTAGTCCTGGCCTACGTAGCCCTTTCCTGCAGTCAAATGACCAAATCGCCCTCTAGTGTCCTCATAGATGGAACGTTATTAATATTTTTCATAATTTCACAATTAATTAACATAATTAATACATTAATAAACATAATTAACCTTTTTTTTGCACTGAAAATCTGGTGTTTCTATGTCAAACAGTTTTGTTATATTTCAGTCTTCTTTGATGTACTGTATATAAAGTGTAATATTGGGATGCTAACTCAATGTAATACATTTAAACTCTATATCTGACATGGTTCAGGTGTCTTCTTTTTTATAAGCTTATAACCATGTGTGTGAAGTGTATACTTTTGTCTCAAAGTAGATTTGAAACAAAACAGAAACACTGTGTGACCCTGATTTAGCAGTAAAAGGTTAAAATCATGCTCTTCCCCATTGATGGACCCACTCCAGTTTGCCTACAGAGCTAATAGTCAGTTGAAGATGTTGTCAACCTGGCACTCCACCACACACTGCAACACCTGGAGACACCTAACACCTACTGTACGCATGCATCTACTCACGCATCTTGCTAAATATGTGTATTTGATTTGATTTCATAGATTTTTGCTTGGCCTTCAATACCATCAATCCCCACAAACTATTCACTAAGCTGCAGGCCATGGACATCAACCCAGCTTTGTGTCACTGGATACTGGACCTCCTGCAGAACAGAAGTCAGACTGTCAAGGTAAAAAATCAGACATCTCGCCTTCTGACCCGCAGTACTGATGCACCACAGGGCTGCGTGCTGTCCCCCCTGCTCTTCTCCCTCATCACAAGCCAGTTTACATCTCAGGAGACCTCAGTTAAGGTCTTTGAATATGCTGACGACACCGCCATAGTCTGCCTCTTCACAGACCACAATGAAACACAGTACCGCCGTGAAGTGGCTCGGGCGGGGACGTGGTGTAAGGACAACGACCTCATGTTCAACGCCTCAATAACCTTAGAGATAGCCATAGACTACAGGATAAGAAAGAACCACAAGGCCCCCGTCATAATCACTGATCAACCAATAACCCTGAACCACAAGGCTCCCGTCATAATCACTGAACAACCAATAACCCTGAACCATAAGGCCCCCGTCATAATCACTGACCAACCAATAACCCTGATAGATCCTTTCAAATTCCTTGGCACTTACATCAGCAACTCATTGAAATGGGACTTCAACTCCAACCACATCATCAAGAAGGCCCAGCAGAGACTGTACTCTTTAAGGCAACTGAAAAAGTACAGGGTCAAACAACAGCTGCTTGTTCAGTTTTACACAGCCATCATACAGAGCATTCTCACATAATCCATTACAGTTTGGTATGGGAACACAGACAGTCACACTAAGAAGAGACTAGAGAGGGTTGTGTCGAAAGCCTTAAAGATCACTGGCTGAGACCTTCCATCTGTGACATGCAGAAAATAATCTATGACCCCGCCTATCCAGCCAATTACCTCTTTCAGTCCCTACCCTCTGGTAGGCACTACAGGTCATTGACCACCAAAACGTAACATTTTAAAAACATTTTTTCCCGCAGCAGTCAGAACATTGAACTCCCTTCACTTCAATTAATGTTTGTTGAATGAGGTGAGGAGCATATACTGTATGTATATGTGTTGCACTTCAGAGCTACCATGCTTTACCATAAACACATACCCAGCCAGGTCACCCGTGATACAAGTTAGTATTCGACGTCCATCCATGTCTGAGGACGTGGGGAGATGATGTGAAAACCAGCCACTAGGGGCAACAGTGAGCGCTGTTAACTTCAAGTAGGTTTTGGTTTTGCTAGGGCGTTGTGGACGTAAGCATCTGCAAGCATCTGCCTAATTCCAAAGTTTGCAAGTTTTTTGTTTTTTGTTTTAAACCTATCCCTAACCTTAACCCATATCTTAACCATTCGGAGTAAATGCCTAACCTAAACTGTGAGACTGTTAGACT
This sequence comes from Thymallus thymallus, assembly GCA_023634145.1. Classification (NCBI taxonomy): domain Eukaryota; kingdom Metazoa; phylum Chordata; class Actinopteri; order Salmoniformes; family Salmonidae; genus Thymallus; species Thymallus thymallus. The sequence continues at coordinate 30,290,946 of CM042387.1, read as the reverse complement.
GTGAGACTGTGAGACTGTGAGGCTGTTAGACTGTTAGACTGTTAGACTGTGAGACTGTTAGACTGTGAGACTGTGAGGCTGTTAGACTGTTAGACTGTTAGACTGTGAGACTGTGAGACTGTTAGACTGTGAGACTGTGAGGCTGTTAGACTGTTAGACTGTTAGACTGTGAGACTGTGAGACTGTGAGACTGTTAGACTGTTAGACTGTTAGACTGTGAGACTGTTAGACTGTGAGACTGTGAGGCTGTTAGACTGTTAGACTGTGAGACTGTTAGACTGTGAGACTGTGAGGCTGTTAGACTGTTAGACTGTTAGACTGTGAGACTGTGAGACTGTGAGACTGTTAGACTGTTAGACTGTTAGACTGTGAGACTGTGAGACTGTGAGGCTGTTAGACTGTTAGACTGTTAGACTGTGAGACTGTTAGACTGTGAGACTGTTAGACTGTTAGACTGTTAGACTGTGAGACTGTGAGACTGTGAGACTGTTAGACTGTGAGACTGTGAGGCTGTTAGAGTGTTAGACTGTTAGACTGTGAGACTGTGAGACTGTTAGACTGTGAGACTGTGAGGCTGTTAGACTGTGAGACTGTGAGGCTGTTAGACTGTGAGACTGTGAGACTGTGAGACTGTGAGACTGTTAGACTGTGAGACTGTGAGACTGTGAGTGTGAGACTGTGAGGCTGTGAGGCTGTGAGACTGTGAGACTGTGAGACTGTGAGACTGTGAGGCTGTGAGACTGTGAGACTGTGAGACTGTGCTCTAAATTCTCTTCCCCTTCTTTCCTTGAAGAAGGTTAGCTTTAACGTAGCTTAAAGACTAAGTCTGCTGAGACTGTTTAGTTCATGGGCTCTTCCGTCCCAATTTCTGTTGTTGTATTACAAATCAAATCAACTGTTATTTGTCACATGCGCCGAATACAACATGTGTAGACCTTACCTTACTTACAAGCCCTTAACCAACAATGCAGCTTTAAGAAAATAGAGTAGAGAAAATATTTACTAAATAAACTAAATTAAAAAATATATATAATAGTAACACAAAATAGCAATGATGAGCCTATATACAGGCAGTACCGGTACCGAGTCAATGTGCAGGGGTACAGGTTAGTCCAGGTAATTTGTACATGTAGGTAGGGGTAAAGTGACTATGCATGCTTTGGGGACCTTTAACAGAATGTGACTGGCAGAACAGGTGTTGTATGTAGTGCTTATGAAGGCTTTATGAAGGCTTTATGAAGCGGGACCCATATTTATTTTGATCCTGACAAAGTCCTCAGTCCCTGATGGTGACAAGCATACCCATAACATGATATTGCCACCACAATACTTGTAAATACAAATAATTAATAACATTGCATTTACTCCACATTAGTGGCTTGTATGACAAAGCGAAAAGAAGGAAGCCTGTGTTAAAATCCACTCCAAATCATCCATTCTGTTTGCAACAAGGCCGTTAAGTAATACTTGCAGACAACACACAAAGAAATGTACTTTTTGGCCTTAATTAAAAACTACAGGTTTGGATCAAATCCAATACAACACAACGTGAGCCACTCTGTATTTCCTAGTATTGTTGTGGCAGCATCATATTATAGGTATACTCAGACCTGGTGCCACGATAAAGTGACCAAGGAGCCAGTTGAAATAGGCAAGGGGGCTCCATTTTATTTATTTTTTTGCATTGGAATTATATTGTATTCTGCTTTTATAATCACACTATACCACAATAAACATAAAGTTCAAATGCCAAGAATCCAGGATCATTGAGTGCTTTTGAAATCTGTAGCCTATCTCTGCTGCGCTGCATCAGCACATTGGACAGCAAGGCCATTTTGGTCATGAATATAGATAGATATAGTACACAAAAGTACACAAAAGACAGATACACGGTACATGATACATATAGCGGCAGTATGAAAAAGTATAGAAATACAAGATATCTGGAGTGCAAAAAAAGCTTTAAAAAGACATTGCATAGTATGGGTGGTTGGCTGAATATGTACACTATACATTGGTGGATGTTGGATGGTTAACTATACTATACAGGTCGATGGCAGAGAAATACTTCATTAGGTAAAAATGTGTATGATATGAGTGATTGTAATAATAGTTTACTTAATAGACAGACTGGGTAAATGAACAGGTAAGTGAACATTTTGCATGGTTAAATTAGCTGTACAGGTAAGTATACAGTTATATTTACAGATAAGTGAATACTTGCATGGTTACACAAACTGTACAGGTAAATGACAGGAAGAGATACTTTAATAGCTAAATGTGTGTATGATATAATTTGGGGTAATAATAGTAATTCCCTTAAAATACAGTCCTTAGTGCGCAGGGTTTAATTACAGACAACTGCACGTATTGCACATTCGATATACTAAAAGCAATGAGAAAAGGTGCAACTGACAGGATACTAATATACATTCCTGAGTGAATGCCTACGTAAGTTAGGTCCAAGAATTTCTAGCAATATTGCACGTGATATGATATAACAACTGTACATGAGTATGTATATACAGACCTGCATGACTAAATAGGTCCTGTGTGAATGAGTGCTGACGGACCAGAGTTACTCAAGCATGGATGCATAATTGTTAAACTAGGTCCTAGCACCCCAACAGTTCCAGATCTATGTTGCCGATGGCAGGGCACCCCGGTGAGGCATTATATAGTCTAATAGCCGCCGGCAGGAAGGACCTCCTGTAGCGCTCTCTGGCACACCGTGGTGGGATCAGTCTGTGACTGAAAGTGCTCCTCTGCGTCATAACCATAGCGTGCAGAGGGTGGGTGACGTTGTCCATGATGGCCAGCAGTTTGGCCAGGATCCGTCTCTCCGCCACCTCCTCTAGAGTATCAAGGCTCATCCCCAGGACAGAGCTAGCCTTCCTGATCAGCTTATTTAGCCGAGAAGCATCACCGGCTTTGATGTTTGCTCCCCAGCGCACCACAGACTGGTAGAAAGTATGCAGTAGTTTACTGCACACGTTGAAGGACCTGAGCCTGCTCAGAAAGTAGAGTCGGCTCTGGCCCTTTTTGTACAGGGCCCCTGTGTTACCAGCCCATTCCAGCCTGTTGTCCATATGGACTCCCAGGAACTTGTATGACCCAACCATTTCCACATCCTTTCCCTGTATAGGGACTGCAGTCAGTTGTGCCTTGGTTCTCCTGAAGTCCACCACCATCTCCTTTGTTTTGCTGATGTTGAGCTGAAGGTGGTTCTGCTCACACCACAACACAAAGTCACTGATTGTGCTCCTGTACTCCTCCTCCTGCCCATCCCTGATGCACCCTACAATAGTAATCCGAGAACTTCTGTAGGTGGCATGTTTCAGAGTTATATCTGAAGTCCGAGGTTTAGAGGGTGAACAGGAAGGGGGACAGGACCGTTCCCTGGGGGGGCCCTGTGTTTCTAACTGCCTGTTCTGACACACAGCTCTGTAGTCGCACAAATTGTGGCCTATCGGTCAGGTAGTCCGTGACCCAGGAGACTAAGGGTGCTTCCACTTTCATCCTCTTCATCTTCTCACCCAGTAGCAGGGGCTGAATGGTATTGAAGGCACTGGAGAAGTCAAAAAACATAACCCTCACAGTGCAACCTGCGTTGTCCAGGTGAGAGTAGGCCCTCTGCAGAAGGTAGATGATTGCATCATCCACCCCGATGTTGCGCTGTTATGCAAACTGCAGGGGGTCCAGTGATGTACACACCAGGCTACAGCAAGGCCATTTTGGTAATGAATATAGGTTACAGCAAGGCCATTTTGGTAATGAATATAGGTTACAGCATGGCCATTTTGGTAATGAATATAGGTTACAGCAAGGCCATTTTGGTAATGAATATAGGTTACAGCATGGCCATTTTGGTAATGAATATAGGTTACAGCAAGGCCATTTTGGTAATGAATATAGGTTACAGCATGGCCATTTTGGTAATGAATATAGGTTACAGCATGGCCATTTTGGTAATGAATATAGGTTACAGCAAGGCCAGTTTGGTAATGAATATAGGCTACAGCAAAGCCATTTAGGGCAATTCACCTATTACAAACAGCCTATGTGACTGCAGCCATTCACACAGCTGTCTTTCCAAAATAATGCAAAATAAATGGTGAAAATAGTACTGAAAACCTGCGGCTATGGTAGGATTCTAGGCTAACCTGGGCTCGCTCTTCTGTTCCAAGATCATCTGGAACAGTCGGAGGTGGAGACGACTGTGAAGCGATTATCCTGGCGGCGTTTGTGGAAGGGTGGGTAGGCTCTGCACACGGATCTAGCTGGAGCTAGGCGGCGGCCTCGATGGTGTCATGCTGCTGCTTCTGCCTATCTCTCTTCTTTGTTTGGGTACTTTGGCGAAGCCAATTTCTGATATCCATCGAGGCAGATTATCTGGTTCGAGCTAGCTAAATAGGCTAAGTTTTTTACAGCTAGCTAAGAAGCTAACTAAACTTGGTAGTGGTGGGGCGTGAGGCAGAGTTGAGTGAAGCAGCTTCAACTTATAACCCCGCTCTTATAAATCTAAATCAAATATTACAGGTGGAGGAGTATCACGTTAGTCACAGCCTACCACAGAGATGAGAGATGAGAAGCACTTTTTCCCACTTTTTATGGAATCCCAAAGTATTCATACCTAACCTCCCTGTGGCTTTCTATAGCCCCACTACACACACCGCAGCACACCCTGTCTATTGTGCTGACACAGCGCAGCGGAGATACAGATTTTTATTTGTGCCAACCTGTCATTAAATTATTTAACCTTTTTGCTATTTTTATATAGGGACATAAAACAAGAACTGAGGGGGCTCAAGTTTGAACTGAAGGGGCTAAGCCCCCTTTAGCCCCCTCGTGGAGCCGGGTCCGGGTATACTTGTTATCGGCAGGGGAGTTTGTCAGGATCAAAATAAATATGAAAGGAGCAAAGCCCAGGAATAAAGTTTGAGGAAATCCCGCCGTAGCATAGTTTTATTTTTCAGCAGGACAATTACAGAAATTGTAATGCAAAGACACAACAGAATGGCTTTGCAGGAGGTGTTGAGTGTGAATATTGATTCCTAACCAAATTTACTGAGCTTGAGCAATTTTGACAAAAACAATGGCTACAGTATACTGTATGTTTTCCTAAGAGTTGTGCACAATTTGTAGAATCTTATTCTAAATGATTCACAGCTGAAATGGCTGCCAAGTTGCTCCCAGCAAGTATTAACTCTGGGATATGAAGACATATTCAATCAAGACATCTTTGTTTTTTATGCTTTTTATTAATTTAGAAAATATTCTATGATTTTCTTTCACTTTGAAAATGTGGAGTAGGTTGTGTAGATCTGTAGGGAAAATAACCTAATTTAATCCCTTTTTAGATTAAAATGTAAGGCAGCAAAATGTCAAGACTGTGCAAGGGGTGTGTAAACTTTCACTAGGCACTGTACAGTGCAGAGGGTACTTGTAATTTTTATCTGCCTCTTTGTGTGCCATCAACGATCAGTAGTCTTTTTATTTATTTTTATTTAATCTTTATTTAACTAGGCAAGTCAGTTAAGAACAAATTCTTATTTACAATGACAGGGGTTGGGATTTAAAATAAATAAATAAAAATCAAGTATAGGACAAAACACACATCAGGACAAGAGAGACACCACAACACTACATAAAGAGAGACCTAAGACAACAACACAGAACGGTAACAACACAACATGACAACAACATGGTAGCAACACAATATGGCAGCAGCACAAAATATGGTACAAACATTATTGGTGAGAAACAACAGTACAAAGGGCAAGAAGGTACAGACAAAAATACATAATGTGAAGCAGCCACAACTGTCAGTAAGAGTGTCCATGATTGAGCCTTTGAATGAAAAGATGGAGATAAAACTGTCCAGTTTGAGTTTTTTTGCAGCTCGTTCCAGTCGCTAGCTGCAGCAAACTGAAAAGAGGAGCGTCCCATGGATGTGTGTGCTTTGGGGACCTTTAACAGAATGTGACTGGCAGAACAGGGGTGTTTTATGTGGAGGATGAGGGCTGCAGTAGGTATCTCAGATAGGGGGAAGTGAGGCCTAAGAGGGTTTTTATAAATAAGCATCAACCAGTGGGTCTTGCGACAGGTATACAGAGATGACCAGTTTACAGAGGGGTATAAAGTGCAATGATGTGTCCTATAAGGAGTTTCGGTGGCAAATCTGATGGCCGAATGGTAAAAAACATCTAGCCGCTCGAGAACACCCTTACCTGCCGATCTTAAAATTACGTCTCCGTAATCTAGCATGGGTAGGATGGTCATCTGAACCAGGGTTAGTTTGGCAGCTGGGGTGAAAGAGGAGTGATTACGATAGTGGAAAGTCTAGATTTAACTTTAGCCTGCAGCTTTGATGTGCTGAGAGAAGGACAGTGTACTGTCTAGCCATACTCCCAAGTACTTGTATGAAGTGACTACCTCAAGATCTAAACCCTCAGAGGTAGTAATCACACCGGTGGGGAGAGGGGAATTCTTCTTACCAAACCAAATGACCTTTGTTTTGGAGGTGTCCAGAACAAGGTTAAGGGTAGAGAAAGGTTGTTGGGCACTAAGAAAGCTTTGTTGTAGAGCGTTTAACACAAAATCCGGGGAGGGGCCAGCTGAGTATAAGACTGTATCTGCATTTAAATGGATGAGAGAGCTTCCAACTGCCTGATCTATGTTGTTGATGTAAATTGAGAAGAGCGTGGGGCCTAGGATCGAGCCTTGGGGTACTCCCTTGGCGACAGGCAGTGGCTGAGACAGCAGATTTTCTGACTTTATACACGACACTGTTTGAGAGGGGTAGTTAGCAAACCAGGCCAAAGACCCCTCAGAGACACCAATACTCCTTAGCTGGCCCACAAGAATGGAATGATCTACCATATCAAAAGCTTTAGCCAAGTCAATAAAAATAGCAGCACAAAATCAAGGGCAATGGTGACATCATCTAGGACCTTTAAGGTTGCAATGACACATCCATAACCTGAGTGGAAACCAGATTGCATATCACAGAGAATACTATAGACATCAAGAAAGCCAGTCAGTTGATTATTGACAAGTTTTTCCAACACTTTTGATAAACAGGGCAAAATAGAAATTGGCCTATAACAGATAGGATCAACTTGATCTTTCAATAAAGGACTAACTGTGGCTGCCTTCCAAGCAATGGGAACCTCCCCAGAGAGGAGAGACAGGTTAAAAAGGTCAGAGATATGTTTGGTGATGATAGGGGAAGCAACCTTAAAGAAGAAAGGGTCTAAACTATCTGACACAGATGTTTTTGGGGGGTCAAGTTTAAGGAGCTTCTTTAGCACTTCGGACTCAGTGACCGCTTGCAGGGAGAAACTTTGTAGCAGGGCAGGGGGAAAAGAGGGAGGAGCATAGGACAACCGGGAATTCTGAAAAATACAAGGTCAAATCACAACGTCAGTGATCTTCAGGTCGGAAAGACGGAGCTCTAGAAAGAGGCCAGAGTTTTTGAAATTCGGAGTTGGATGACCGTTCAAAACTATTTTTCCCAGTCTGAGATTGTTTTTTTCAGAGTTCGCAGCTGTCTTGAAAGCACTGAACGCACTACATGATTCCATATGTGTTATGTCATAGTTTTGATGTCTTCACTTTTATTCTACAAGGTAAAAAATTTGTGCAAATAAAGAAAAACCCTTGAATGAGTAATATTCCAAACTTTTGATCGGGGGTGTAAATGTGATGTAATTTACAATACATGATATTAATCTCTGACTTCAGACTTCAGTGTGTTCAAGACAAAATATATGTAATATTTGAGATTCTTCAAAGTAGCCACCCTTTGCCTTGATGACAGCTTTGCACACTCATGGCATTCTCTCAACCAGCTTCATGAGGACCGCCACAGGAATGGAAGACCCAGAAATACCTCTGCTGCAGAGGATAAGTTCATTCGAGTTACCAGCCTCAGAAATCGCAGCCCAAATAAATGCTTCACAGAGTTCAAGTAACAGACATCTCAACATCAACTGTGTGGATCAGGCCTTCGTGGTCGAATTGCTGTAAAGAAACCACTACTAAAGGACACCAATAAGAAGAAGAGACTTGCTTGAGCCAAGAAACACGAGCAATGGGTGGAAATTTGTGCTTTGGTCTAGAGTCCAAATTTGAGATTTTTGGTTCCAACCTCAACCAAATTTAGATGGTTTGGGATGAGTGGGACCGCAGTGAAGGAAAAGCAGCCAACAAGTGCTCAGCATATGTGGGAACTCCTTCAAGACTGATGGAAAAGCCTTCCAGGTGAAGCTGGTTGAGAGAATGCCAAGAGTGTGCAAAGCTGTCATCAAGGCAAAGGGTGGCTATTTGAAGAAATAAATAAAAAAACTGAGTAATAATCCACATTTTTGATCGGGGGTGTACATTATAATCCCCCCCACCCCCCAAAAAAAAAAAACATTTTTCAAAGAGAATCAAAAGTCAAGAACATTCACCCCCTCCGCGTTTCGTTTATACGGTTCGTCTCCATTTAAGTTCCGTTATAATTTGTTTAAAAACTGTTTCGCTGGGTACCAATATATTTTAAATTGTCATTTGATACTACGTATCCATCATAGTACAATAACATACTGTACTGTACCATGCTCTCAGAGCGACCAGGCTAAGCTGTTGTTCTCATGCCTGTGTCTGTTTATTTCTACCTGTAACTAGTCTCAAGTAATACACCACCATAGTTGGCTCCATGATTGTGATGTACCTGTCAGCTACCTAGTTTTGCCTACTCAAACACCCGGCTCAAACAGTATGGCTATGGCTATCCAACACTAGAACTTTTCCAAGTAAGCTTTTAGTTTTATGAATGTATTGCCACCGGGCAGCCGGTGTAACTGCTAAACTGCTTTCTGACTGTAACGTTACACTGTACTGCATGATTGCGTGTCACACACACACAATGTGTCAGGTTTCATGGATGTGCACAGTGCAACAAATATTCAGCCTTTTAAAAGCCAGTCTCTCTCCCGCGCCCCTTTTCTCTTCCCTCCCCGTCTCCCCTCTTCCGTCCCCGTCTCCCCTTTTCCGTCCCCCGTCTCCCCTCTTCCGTCCCCCGTCTCGCTCAACTCCTTCCGTTAACGTGACACACATCGGTTGTGTGACAGGTCACGTGAGGTTGGAGGAGGAACAGGACCAGCCGGAAGGAGGGGGAGCCGATGTTTAGCCCGATTGAACGACTAGTCTAGCAAGCCAGCATTCCTCTTCTCCCCGACGATCCCCTAGAAAGAAGGAGAGAGAGATTAAAAAAACGAGGGTCACAAATTATAATTCAGATACAGATTGGATTTGTATGATCAAGACGATTCGCCGTGGACTCGGCTATAAACAACAACGCGACAGAAGGCCTCGAAAAATGGCCACATATACACCGCTGGATCTGAAAGAACTGGCGAGGCGTGTTTGAACGCGACGGATTCTTTTTGTTTCGTTGTGATCAGCAAACCAAACGAGTTTTGGGAATAACCAAGGCCCTGTATGGATTCTTTCTTGCTTTTTTTAAAGTGAGGAGTGCAAGATGGCTGATGACAGCTACATTTTAGTAAGGCCAGAATTGCAACGTCCTCTTTAAGATAAGATTAGAACGGTGTTTATATATATATATATATTTTTTATACACATTAGATAGAATATTGGATGTATATGTTAACCGTGGTAGTCGTAAATATTCTTGCGTAGCCTTATTTATGCGCTTGTGCAGCGGCAGAATATTGAGGTGACGTCTCTGATAATCGAAACGATTTAATTAACCTTACGAAGTAAGTGGAGAGAGATGTTTTTTTTTTCTTCTGAATGTGAGTTAAGTCATGATCCGTCTCTGATAAACTAAAGGCATGAAGCCACAACGTTTTAGGGTATAGAGACGTTTTGATGGTCTGTGTTTCTGATCTGAAGGATCGCCACAGCAGACAACATTCCAGTGGATTCTAAAACCCCTTTGTTTTGTGCGTATGAACTGGAGTCGGCTATTAAACCATAAACTATGCAGTACATAGCCATCTAACGAAGTATTTGTTTACATGTTTGTTTAATTAAGTCTTTATAGGCTCAAATAGCCGAGAGGAAAGAGTATTTGGTGAGAAACGTCGAGGCCTTGTGTGCAGATATGCGAGCGTTGCCTGTGGAAGCTTCATAGCTGACGACGTTACATCAAACAAATAGGCTGTTATTACGTCGCTATCGTGAGGATCAAAGCCCGTCGCAATGTGAAAATGTGTTTATTGAAGGCCTAAGGACACTTGTCATATGTATCTGATTTGCAAATCCGAATAATATTTTTTTTGTTATATTTTACTATCAAAAAAACCTGTCACGAGCATAATCGTATTAATTTTTGAATGCACCCAAAATAGTCGGTGCATTATTGGGGGAGAGGACAAAAGAACATAACAATTAATTGTTCCTTTATTGGAACGTCGGCGTTTCATTAACCTTGGGCAAGCGTGATCGATTTTCAAATCGCTTTATTCAGGGTGTGGGTATAGGAATACATTCGGCAACGTAATCTTTTCCTTATGTTCATTTCTGGACCTCAATCGATTGAGGGACAAACAAACAGGTTATAAATCGAGGAAGTCGAGGCTAGGTCGTCAAAGTAAGACCTACGCAGAAGAGGAGAGGAGGAAAGGGTAAGCGTTCAAGTCTTTCATCAGCTGTATAGAAATCAATTCAAGCTCGGCGGTGATGTAACCATCTAAACGGCCCTAATTTAGACCGATTCAATGTAACGTCTGAACCGTATTGCTTGGTAGATCTCTGTGCCTTCGTTGCTATCATACCGTAGCCTATACGTGTAGCTGGAAATACGAACGATTTAGCTGCCAGAAATAGGCCTATATTACGCACAAAGTCACCCGTTTCTAGCCTAACCCGTGTGATTTAAGATAAACGGGAAGGGCTTGCTACAGCTTTACGGTAATATGCATAACGTCAGCCCGTACTGTGTGTTGTAATCACCGAGGTGTTGTCATCGTTGCCCCGAGGCCTCTTCTGCCTGCCGCTGTGGAATCTGTCCTACAGGATGTGTCCTGCTGCCTGGATTTAAAGCAATACTGAGGACATTCACAAGACTCACTGACAGTGTCACTAGTCGGTTGGACTAAACTGGTTTACAGTGCAGGTGATAAAAATAACCCTTCATTGCTACGTTTTTGACTCTGGCACAATATACAATTATCCCCCAAGGACTAACATTGGACTAGTGTTTCCGTTTACAAGAGTCACAGGTCTGCCCTCAGTCCTCAATATATTTGAGGGGCTTTAGTTCATGGCTATAGATCCATAGTAAATCCAAAGGATTGTTATTTTTTTCATGTGAGAAGTTTGTCATTGTCACGTGTCTATGTCCGCCACTCCCAACATGGCCTCCAACACGGCGACCTCCGACCTGTCCGAGACGTGGAGGAACTGTTTCGAAGAGGAGCTAATCTGCCCCATCTGCCTGCACGTCTTCTCCGAGCCCATCCAGCTGCCCTGCAAGCACAACTTCTGCCGGGGCTGCATCTCAGAGGCCTGGGCTAAAGACTCCTCCCTGGTCCGCTGCCCAGAGTGCAACCATGCCTACAGCCAGAAGCCCGCTCTGGAAAAGAACCACAAGCTGTCCAACATCGTGGACAAGTTTAACGCGCTGTCCGTAGAGAAGTCCGCCTCGCCGGTGCTGCAGTGTATTCTGTGCCGCCGTGGGCCACCGCTCCCGGCCGTCAAGGTGTGCCTACGCTGTAGCGCCCCCTGTTGCCAGAGCCACGTCCAGACACACCTGCAGCAGCCCTGCTCTGCCCTGGGACACCTGCTGGTTGAGGCTGAGGCGGTCAAGGCCTGGACGTGTCCGCAGCACGACGAGTACAGACTGTACCACTGTGAGGCAGAACAGACGGCCGTGTGTCAGTACTGCTGCTTCACACGATGTCATCCCAGTCACGGACACGGGGTCACTGACGTGGAGCTGCGACGCAACGATATACGGGTAAGATTAAGATCTATAATCTTTCTTACACCCTTTCCTTTGATTGTGAACAAAGCAGGTCAAATTGGGGAAAAGATTAAAATGTTCAGGTTTCAGACAATTCATTAAGTATTTGTTTTCAAAATGCATCCTGCCCTCCAGCTCATTGCAAAGTGTTGTGCGACGCGCTGAAGCCTGCCTAGTTGCTTATGCACTTGAATGGCGAATGGGACGCTTCTATTACCAGTTGAGAAATAAAAATAGTAGCTCTTTTGAATCGTGGCCATCAAAACAGTTTTTAAAACGTGATTGCATTTGTAATTGTTGTGCAATCATGGGGCTTTATAAAATCAGCATCAATGAATGTGCGGCAGCAGCAGCTCTCACGCTACATCAGCTGCTTATTTCCATCAATGAACAGGTTAAAATGCATTATTTCGCAATGGGATTTTTTTATTCTCCCGGACAATTGGCCGGCGGCAATTGATTGGCTTTTTCTTTTTTTATCGGACAAAAGCCGGCTGTTACCGACTAACGGAAAACCTGGTGTGTTTGTTTCACGTGAGTCTATACTTGGGGGAATGGATTTTGATTAATTCCAACCCCCACTCATCTGTTGAGAATGACAAACAATGTGTTGGAGGGGTGGAACAATGAGGGGTCTCAGTCAGCCTTATCTCCCCAGCACAGGTGCATCCTCGCATAGGTCCGCATGCCGGGAAAGGGGGGGTGGGGGGGGTTTGTGTGAAGTGAGGTTCTACACTCCATTCTGTGGTAGAAAAGGAAGAAGAATGGTTGTTTATGGTTTCCTTTTGTTTTCTTGTGAATCTCTTATTTCCTGGGATCTAGTAAGGAAAGCTGTGGTTGTTTTAAAAACTACCAACTATCTGCAGATTTGGGATATCAGATAGGGGATAGTCAGAGTCATACAGGCTTTTCTCCTGACTCATATTGGTGACTGCTTTTGGTCTCTTACTCAATAGTATGTTATTACTGTGTGTTGGTGGATGGGTGTGTGTGTTTGGGAACAGCCACATATTGCATGGTTAGGAGGACATTCTGTTTCGTATAACAACCTACAGTTTGAATTCCTATCCTCTGATTGTTGCTGTGACTGACTACCATCTCCATATGTGATGAGTGACTCTGGGAGCCAGGGGCTAATGCACTGTGAAAGTGTGACTGCTTAAGTGGAGGTGGTGGTGGCAGAGGGGGTAGAGATGACCTGCAGCCTCTCCCCAAATCATCCCTCCCCTCTGGGAGTCCTCGTGGAAAAGATGTTGAATGGAAATGATAGATTGATATTCAATCTCCCCAGTAGCCCTTAAAGTACTGAACCCCCCCATTGAGTTACTGCTGCCCAACCCAACACCCACCCCCATCCAGAGAAGTACTGCTGCCCAACCCACCACCCACCCCCACTGTCCATCTCTGCCCTAGGCTTCTGCCCTAGTCAGTGCATTCAGTAGAGGCCTTCACAGGTCCACAAAGTTGTTCCTTTTCCGAAATGGATCTGTAGCTTTCTCACCCGACCCGATATGCATGAATTACTTTTTTTATTTTTTATTACGGAGACCTGCTCCAAATGGACCCGTGGATAGTCGGACCCATTCCGAAAAGGCCAGTGGAAAAACAGACCAGTGCTAGTTCAGATCCGAGAGTAGAAAGAGAGCAAGAAAGAAACCTCCAACAGGGTGCTGCCAGCGCCAGCAATAAACAAGCGGTATTGGCCAAAAGATCCACAGTGTCCTTAAACTGCCTATTAAAAAATATGATATATTTGTTATGTTTAGATTAAAACTGCATAGCCTATTGTTTTATTTGTTTTTATTTTCCTTAACAATAATTGTCCACTTCACGGTTCAGCAGTCAGAGATTTGAGCTCTAAATGCGTCAGGGTATTGCATTGGCCTATGTGTCTACTGTATGATATTAATATTAAAACATTTAAATAAAGGAAGTGAAGCTTAGGCTAGCCCTAGAGAGACCGAGAGAAAGATGGAGATATGCCGGCGCCATGTTGTGTATAGCAATAGGATAATTTGTTAATTTTCTATCACAATATTTCTATTTTATAGATAAGCATTATGTTGTTTGATTAAAGGAGTAACTCTGGTAGGCCTGAAACATTCTTCCTCCCATCAAGTTCTACTGTCGTTTGTACACACTGCCTTCATAGGGCTGCGTTACCTAAACCTAATAATAGCCACACCAAACCTTTATTAGGGTAATATCAAAAGCCATTGTTTATAGGGAAAATACCAACAGGTTATTATATTGCAGTATTCAATTTAAGTTTTACATCTCGCCCTCTTTGGTTTTTCTTTTTCATGGTTTGAGTAGCCCTAGGCCTACCGGTAACTCTATTATATTGCGGCAAACAACATTACAGTTGAAACTTAATTTGGCCAAAGAAAATTACTTAACATAATTAAACAAAACACTTGTTGCATATTTTAAATAACTGGTCAAAAGCTCCTCAACAGTCATTGTGAAAATTACTTTCTGTCATGGCTAACTACCAGGAAGTTTCAAAAAGACAGTCTGAGTGGGCGGGGAGCTTATATTCATGAGCTCGCCTTGACTGACAGCTCTTTTGAAAAGCCCATGTCAAGCAACTTGAATGCAGTTATCAGTGTTGCAGTTAAATCATCTCAAGCAAATTTGGTGATAGACAAAGCAACTCGCAGAACATTGAATTGGCATCAATTTTAGGGGTTATTCAGGGTTATTCTTTATTTTGACTATTTCCTACATTGTAGAATAAGTGAAGACATAAACTATGAAATAACACGTATAGAATCATGTAGTAACCAAAAAAGTGTTAAATAAATCAAAATATGTTTTAGATTCTGTAGTAGCCACCCTTTGCCTTGATGACAGCTTTGCACACTCTTGGCATTCTCTCAACCAGGAAGGCTTTTCCAACAGTCTTGAAGGAGTTCCCACATATGCTGAGCACTTGTTGGCTGCTTTTCCTTCACTCTGTGGTCCAACTCATCCCAAACCATCTCAATTGGGTTGAGGTTGGGTGATTGTGGAGGCCAGGTCATCTGATGCAGCACTCATCACTCTCCTTCTTGGTCAAATAACCCCTACACAGCCTGGAGGTGTTTTGGGTCATTGTCCTGTTGAAAAACAAATGATTGTCCCACTAAGCGCAAACCAGATGGGATGGCGTATTGCTGCAGAATTCTTTGGTAGCAATCCTGGTTTAAGTGTGCCTTGAATTCTAAATAAATCACAGACAGTGTCACCAGCAAAGCACCATCACACCTCCTCCTCCATGCTTCACGGTGGGAACTACACATGCGGAGATCATCCCTTTACCTACTCTGTGTCTCACAAAGACACGGCGGTTGGAACCAAAAATCAGACTAAAGGACAGATTTCCACGGGTCTAATGTCCATTGCTCGTGTTTCTTGGCCCAAGCAAGTGTCTTCTTCTTATTGGTGTCCTTTTTAATAGTGGTTTATTTGCAGCAATTTGACCATGAAGGCCTGATTTCATGCAGTCTCCTCAGAACAGTTGATGTTGAGATGTCTTACTTGAACTCTGTGAAGCATTTATTTGGACTGCAATCTGAGGTGCAGTTAACTCTAATGAACTTATCTTCTGCAGCAGAGGTAACTGGGTCTTCCTTTCCTTTGGCGGTCCTCATGAGAGCCAGTTTCATCATAGCGCTTGATGGTTTTTGCGACTTGACTTGATGAAACTTTCAAAGTTCTTGACATTTTCTGTGTTGACTGACCTTCATGTCTTAAAGTGATGGATGTTTCTCTTTGCTTATTTTAGCTGTTCTTGCCATAATATGGACTTGGTATTTTACCAAATAGGGATATCTTCTGTATACTCCCCTACCTTGTCACAACACAACTGCATTAAGGAAAGAAATTCCACAAATTAAGGCACACCTGTTAATTGAAATCCATTCCAGGTGACTACCCCATGAAGCTGGTTGAGAGAATGCCAAGAGTGTGCAAAGCTGTCAGCAAGGCAAAGGGTGGCTACTTTGAAGAATCTCAAATATAAAATATACAGTATTTAGATTTAACGCTTTTCTTGGTTATTACATGATTCCATGTGTTATTTCATAGTTTGGATGTCTTCACTATTATTCTACAATGTAGAAAATAGTAAAAAATAAAGAAAACTCACGGATGTGTTGACTTGACAACTGCGTCAGAGTTTTGAACGATCCTGTTGTTCTATGCAAGACCTAGCTAGCCAGTAACTACCTAACACCAGACACTGATGAAAGGGGAAACATAAGTGTCTTTGCCGTGGATAAATAGGGTAACATTTTAATTATATTTGACACCCTACTGTCAAATTTTGGCACCAGTAGAGTAGCTATATAAACCACGCCCCTCTCCAAACAATCCTTCTCCAATGTTGGTTACAAGCACTGAACAAATTTCCGGTCTGCTGAGCACGAACTTGAACGTTGTGAAAATGCTGTGCGACTTCCAGAGCTTGTTTACTGTGAACATTAAGAATGTACCCGCTTTAATGTACCTGCTTACAGTTTTAACAGTGGCCATGTAGGCTACTGTGGCTATTTGACCTACCATATTGGCCTACCATCAAAAACAAAATAATATGCATTATTATTCCCATACCGTTTATTAGAGAATCTGACATATTATGCTACCCTCTGCCTATTTAGCTTATTCAAGCCGGTCTCAAAATACAACACTGCCCCTTTTTAAAACAAAAACAAATATCTTTACCTGACTCGCTTTTCAAATATGAAATGTATACATTTTTTACTCTTGTAGGAAGCAATCACTCCCCTATTGCTGACTACAAATGATCTATAAGTGGGCTAATAACTCACTAACTAGCAAAGGATATGAACAAAATGTGCATGTGGCTACATGCAGCTCTCGCTTTGATCTCAAAACAAGCACATCTACTCACGATCACTCATGCTGTTAACACAGTCCAGTTCAAAGTAGATGGCACAGATCCATATATGGCAATGGTCTATTTCCATATAGGCCTGCTGCAGCTCTGATTGTTTATGCAACACCAGTCTGTGTAGAATATGGGCTGAGTAGTGCGTGTCAATGCAATAGAATCCTACTTCGATGGGTCCTGCCTACAACAATCTCTTGCTTAGTTTTTGTTTCTGTATGTTTCATTGATTAGATCACAATTGCCACAGTAAAGGGAAATGTTGAGTGTTAACAGGGGGAACTATAGAACAGTGGTAACTAACTTTTTCTGAGTTAAAATGCAAGCGGAGATATATCGCTCAGATTTTCTTTTAACTTGGGGGAGGGGGGGGGCTTTATTGGCATGGGAAACATATGTTAACATTGCCAAAGCAAGTGAAGTAGATAGTAAACAATACAAATTAACAATAAACATTACACTCAGAAGTTCCAAAAGAATAAAGACATTTCAAATGTCATTATGTGTCTATATACAGTGTTGTAACAGAAGGAAAATATCTCCCGCTTGCCTCTCTGTTATTAGAATATCCTAACAGACGTTAGTATTTGAATACTTGCAAGAGTATTTAAAAAATATATATAATTTGCCTATTTTAACAATGAAAAGGCTTTGTCGCTATTGAAATTATATATGTTACGTTTCTACACACAAGGATATACCAGAATATTTGTAATTCTTAATTTAATAAACCAACAAACTTTTGATTGTAGTTTTTGATGTGTGCGCCATATAAAGGCTGTGCAGCCTATATCCTTAGCTAACTTAGATAGCTTCTTTACATCGATTTGATACAGTAAAGACAGCCACTGCCAGATTTTTTTTAACTCTTATTTTACCAGGTAAGTTGACTGAGAACACATTCTCATTTACAGCAACGACCTGGAGAATACTTACAGGGAAGAGCCAATTGGAAACTGATGATTAGGTGGCCATGATGGTTTGAGGGCCAGATTGGGATTTTAGCCAGGGCACCGGGTAAATTTCTCGTTCTCTCCCACTTTCTCTCTCTGTCTCGTCTCTCGCTCCCTCCCCCTTCTCCCCTTCCCACAGCAAAATCTACTGCGGCAGCAGGAGAGGGTGGAGGAGAGAGTTCAGGACATCGATGAGCAGCTCTGTAAACTGGACTCTGACAAGTGTGTGGTGGAGGTACGTCTGATTTCTCAAACTCTGTATGTGTATACATACGTATACTCTGTATGTATACTCTGTATGTATACTCTGTATGTATACTCTGTATGTGTGTACATACGTATACTCTGTATGTATACTCTGTATGTGTATACATTTATTTAATTTTTTTATTTCACCTTTATTTAACCAGGTAGGTCAGTTGAGAACAAGTTCTCATTTGCAACTGCGACCTGGCCAAGACAAAGCAAAGCAGTGTGACAAAAACAACAGAGTTACACAGTAAACAAACATGGTAAAAACACAATAGAAAATCTAAATACAGAGTGCAAAATGTAGTAAGGTAAGGAGGTAGGACAATAAATAGACCATAGTGGTGAGATAAATTACAGATCATCATCACACAGAGTATACATACGTATACTCTGTATGTATACTCTGTATGTGTATACATACGTATACTCTGTATGTATACTCTGTATGTGTATACATACGTAAGCATGCACACACACAGTTAATTAGGTACACCCATCTAGTACCGGAACGGCCCCCCTTTGCCTCCAGAACAGACTGAATTCTTGAGGGCTTGAATTTTAGCTTGATTCGTATCAAGGTACCTAACGTGTTCCAGGACAGATGGCCACCAGCCTGTACCGTTGACTCATGCTGCTTACGCCAAATCCTAACTCTTCCATCAGCATGATGCAACAGGAACTGGTATTCGTTGGACCAGGCAATGTTTTTCCACTCCTCAGTTGTCCAGTGTTGGCGATTGCGTCCCACTGGAGCTGCTGCTTCTTGTTTTTAGCTGATAGCAGTGCGGCACGCCTGGCACCAAAGTCGCTTAGGTCACTTGTTTTGCCCATTCAAACATTAAATCGAACAGTCACTAAATGCCTTGATGCCCGTCTGTCTGCTGTATATAGCAAGCCAAGGCCACGTGACTCACTGTAGGATCGATACATTTTCGTGAACGGGGTTGCGTACGTAATAAACTGGCCACTCCCTCAACTAGTGAACACAGGCCGCACCCACACCCTTCCGCACCCACACTCATGCACATCCATTTACATTTCAGTCATTTAGCAGACACTCTTATCCAGAGTGAGTGCGTACATTTTCCTACTGGTCCCTCGTGGGAATCCAACCCACAACGCTGGCATTGCAAGCGCCATGCTCTACAACAAAAATATAAACGATTTTACTGAGTTACAGTTCGTATAAGGAAATCAGTAAATTTGAATAAATGTATTAGGCCCTAATCTATGGATTTCACATGACTGGGGAGCCAGGCCCAGCCAATCAGAATGAGTTTTTCCACACAAAAGGGCTTTATTACAGACAGAAATACTCCTCAGTTTCATCAGCTGTCCGGGTAGCTGGTGTCAGACGATCCCGCAGGTGAAGAAGCCAGATGTGGAGGTCCTGGGCTGGTGTGGTTACAAGTGGTCTGCAGTTGTGTGGCCATTTGGACGTACTGCTAAACTCTGTTAAACGACGTTGGAGGTGGCTTATTTTAGAGAAATTAAAATGTAATTATTTGGCAACAGCTCTGGTGGACATTCCTGCAGTCAGCTTGCCAATTGTATGCTCCCTCATTTGAGAAAATTTAGAACATTTCTGGGTTCTTTTATTTCCGCTCATGAAATATGGGACCAACACTTTACATGTTGCGTTTATATTTTCGTTCAGTATATAACCCTAAAGATCCTTTTAAACTAAGATATTATGATGTGTGTGTTTTCTACTACAGGACAGAGTGTGTGAGCTGAAAGAGGAGGTGCGGGTTCAGTACCAGAGGATGCAGCACTTCTTGGAAGAAGACCTGTCCCGTACGCTGGAGGTTCTAGAACGGGCCCGTTCTAGGTTCTGCCAGGAAAACGCGGGCCAGGTTCTAGCTCTGGGAGAACAGAGACACGAGGCCCAGAAGCTGCTCAGCTCAGTCCACACAGCCTTTGGCAAAGCTGAGGAGCTGGGCTTCATGAAGAACACCAAGCCTGTCAAGATCCTCATGGAGAGGTGAGAGACTAGGACCGTTACACATCTTATTACGCACATTACCACTGTAAGCATGTTAGAATGGTCATGCTTGTAACACACTACAACTATAGGTACAGTATATGTTTTGGGTGAGGGCGAAGTTCCAAACTCCTTACATATTTTTATTACAGGATATGAGCAGTAGCAGGGAGACAGAGTAGGGCTTATGCAGGGATCGAACCAGGATCCCAGCAGCAGGGGGAAGCATATGGTTCCGGAGTGTTAATCACTCGTCCAGACTCCGGTCCCACAACTATACTTTTAATAGAGTGCTAAGATACCAGGCTTATTACATACATATTTGTGTGTGTTGCAGGTCTCAAGCGTGCGTGGGCAGTGCACTCCCTCCCTACAAGGTGGGAAATCTCAACTCTAAACTGTTCCTGTCAGAACTCTCCAAGAGGGAGAAGAGCCTACGGAAAACATTGGAAGGTATGATTGAGAGAATCCTCTTTACAGAACCATCACAGGCATATCTGATTGTTTGTGTTAGTGGATCAAGGTCATTCAGATCTTCTCTTTCCTCCTCCCTCCCTTTCTCCCCCCAGCCCCCTTAACCCCTCCCTCCTCATTCCTCCAGTCCGTCCCAGCGTCTCCCAACGGCCTCTGCTCGGGGGCGGAGAAACGCAAACACTCCTCGGCGTTCCCAGAAGGCAACGGGAGCGCTGGGAAAAACGCTGCTTCCGGGTTCAAGGACTCCTCCTCTTCCTCCTCTAAGCAGCCCTACCTGGGCCCAAACTCCGCCCCCGGAGAGGGCCAATCCTCCAATCAGCAGCCTCTCGGTCCCTGTGGCCCCTCCCACATGAGTGAAGGTGGCGGGACAGGAAGTGGAAGCGGCTCTCTGACCAATCACCATTCAGCATCTGTGTTCAGTCCCTCCCACTTCCCCCCTGCCGGTGGTAGCTCCTCCCATTCTTCCCAGCAGGCTGTGCTCCCCCAGTATGGCGGGCGTAAGATCCTGGTGTGTACCATGGATAACTGCTACTGCTCCGGTGTACCCTCTGTGTCGGGGCACCGCGGCCACCCGCCCTACCCACGTTCAGGCTCCTTTCCCTGGGTAAGCGCCCAGGACTACCCCCATCCCCCCGGCCTAGCCTCTGGAGCTCCAGCCATGCAAGGGCTTGCTGTCAGAGACTGGATAGACGCACAGCAGACGCACCGACACACAGACTTCTATGGGCTGTATGGACAGCCCTCCACCAAGCATTATGTCACCAGTTAACACACACATTTCTACAAGCAAACAGCTCTCTAGTTAGCACTACGCTACTAGTTAACATACACACACATATTGATATAGATGCACTTATACACACACACACACACACACACACATGCTGAACATGTATACCGGGACACACACACAGGCGTACACTTCTACCGGTTATACGGACAATCCTCTGCTTAGCACCATGTTACGACTCATAGACGCATTCACGCACACACTCCACACCACTCCACACCACTCCACACCACTCCACACCACGCCACCCTCGGGGTCAGGGTTGATATATTAGTTTTCTATGTTTTCACTGTCAGACAGACAGACAGTGTTACTGTATGATGATTATATGTGTGTTTGTGCAGCAACTGTTGACGCTGAAGCACTTTGGCTCAACATAAATGTTTTAGCGACATCTCCCTCCCTGTTGTAGTGAGATCGATTAGCCTTATAATATTATTATTAATGTTATAATTATTATTTTCTGTCTGTTGGACATGGGGTATCTGATGGATGTGTGAAGAGAGGAAAGGTTTATTGCTGTTAAAGCTCTGGTTTTGTTGCAACACTTTTGTCTCCTTGCAGAGTTCAGGGATGTACTGTACAGCTTGAACTGACACACACACTCACGCTTCCAGGTTCTCGTCTGTGTGTGTGTGTGGGACCCCCTCCATGCTCTTTGGGGATGTTGGGATTTCTCTCGGTGTAGAAGTTGCCCTGTAGACACAGGTCTAGGATCGGCTTACCCGCCCTCTGCCCAATCCTAACCTTAAACATCATAGGGTCAAATGGCAGAGACTGGCCCTAGTTCAGGATGTAGGGGCAACTTTAAGCCTCCTCCATTATGGACCTTCTCTATTCCGGTTCTCTATCCCCATCCCACTGGAGAGGGTTTCCGAACCCCTTCCCTCCTGCTGTCAGGCTTCCCATCGGATTGAATTCTTCCGTCTGAAAGACTGAGTCTCCTTTATTTTCTAGTTATTAATATATGGATCGTGTCACGTGAGTTATTGCCATATGACATATGAGTAATAACACCATATGAGGAGGTTTCATGTTTGTCTTAAAGCCAGTTGGACTGGTAGACATGACTGAGGCTCTGCGAGCCACTACATGGCCTGGACTGGACAGACCAAACAACTCAAGCATCTGGGAGTGGGATGATGTCACTTCCTTTCAACAAGCACACAAGCTCTCGGCTTCCTGTTTGCGGCTGTAAGCATGCGGGGAAGAGTTTTATAAAGCACTCTAGAATAAAATAAAAAAATAAATAATCGCTAACAGTTTTAAAAAGGATTAGTGAAAGTACTGTGAGGGTTTTTTCATGAACTTTTTCTTAAGAGAACTGGACTGTCTGATGTAAGCATTGGTCAAAAACGCTGAAAATAAATCATTGTTACAAAAAAATGGAAAACCAATATCTTTTTTGTAAATATTTTGTGAAATGAAAAATAAAGGACGTCATTTGGAGGAGGGTTCCAAATAAATCAATGAATTGAATTGAATTCTCAATTTCTTGTCATCATAGCCTAAGGCTTCTCTCTTTTTTTCTCACTGTCTCTCCCATTCAGCTTTTCGTATTCATATGTTAACTTGTTTTTTAAAAAATATTTTTTAATACGTAACTGAACTAAATGTCATCATGTAGTGAGTTGAAGGGAGACTCCCATAAGAATACAACCAACACCCATATGGTAAGACATCCAACTAAGCCTTTCATTGACTGGGTGTTTGTCAGAGTAAGATCCTGTGGTGACAAACACGCAGTCCAAGATGTCCTACTCCTTCTTTGTGGTGAGGAGTCAGGTGTGGGAGGAGCTGAGCTCCACTAAACAAACACTCCTAAGAAGTCAGCTGATCTCTTGAGGCGAGGTTGGTCTGTGGAGGGCCGGGTGGCTGAATCTTGGTCAGTCTTAGGTTCGCTGTCCACCCCCTCACCCCTACAGCTCACACACAGTCATCTGTTAACTCAAGAAATTAGTCAAAGAGAAACTGAGATCCTCCCACTGCTCCCACCAACATAACTACATACTAACATCAGTAGGTTTTTATTGCAGTGGAAACTTAATGTGTAGTGACGGCACATCTGAGAAAGAGAGAGGAAAAGATCTGTCAGGTTGGGTTTATTGGTGTTGGTTTGTTTGTGTGTGTGTGTGTGTCGTGTAGAGTTTGTGTATCTGAGAGTATTACATTACTATCTGCTCGTAGTTGTTTGGCTTGACGTTTCTCTTAAACTCAGTCCTAGCCCGAGCTAAGCCATGTGCAGGTTGATACCTAGCTTTGGTCCAAGGTGTTAGTGTGGCTTGCTAACGCTGAGCTCAGTTTTAGCAAGCTGCGCTTAATGCCCTGGACCAGAGCTAGCTGATGCACGATGGGTTTGGATGGTGAGGTGATTTGTAGATCAGATAATCTGAAGCCCAGCATGGAGCTCAGGCCAACCCCGGCCAACAAGCAGTATCACATGAGTCTGATATGTGCTGAAGTAGAGGCAGTCAACAAAGACTGGTTTTCAAACATTTATTAAATGAAGGCATGGTTTCACAAGTTCACCTTTTCAGGGTGGCCTCTGGCCTGGGAACACATTCACAAACCATGCAATTTAAAACATACCAAAAACACAAAGGAAGCAAAAAGCACAGGTGGTGCACCCCACGACGCAGGTGTCCATTTTCTTTCCCACATCTTCGCTCACAAGACTCTATTACCACTAAACAATGAGTGTATGGTTTGATTTATCTTAACACACTTTAAAGTGATGCACATTCTTATCATGCGTTCACCTTTTCTCCTCCACGTCTCCACCTTCTGTGCAACTCCCACCTATTTCCTATCTGTTGGTGGGATATGAAATCTGTTTCCTGTCTCGTCATCGTAGCAACTCAGCCATGATTAGTTGAAGAGAAAGGGGACAGTATGAAGCGTGGTGGTTTGGGATTTGAGTGGTTGGTTTCTCTCTCTTTCTCTCAAACACAAACAGCTGTAAAACAGCTGTCTGATTCACGAGGAGAAAAAGGCAGCAATCCTGTCGCCTCAAAGATAGGCATCACACTCCCCCGTCTGGCTCCTCACGTCGCCCACACACGACTTCTATGCACAGATAAAACAACCACAGAACTTTGGGTTCTCTCATTCAGAGCTTTCAAACAGACTTCTGTAGAAGATAACAGGCCTTAAAGAGATTTAGCCCTGCCTCTGTGCCCAAATGGCACCCTGTTCACTATGTAGTGCACTACTTTTGACCAGGACCCATAGGGTTGGAAATAGGGTGCTATTTGGGACCTGTCTGTGCCCAGAGATTTAAAGACCACAACACGTTGATTAACGCCTAAGCAGACAATAAAGATCTAATTTATCAGACACTTTGCTCCAAAGCCACATACAGTTAGCAGCATATGTAATCAGACAGTGCCTGTGGCCTATAGGAATCGAGAGAAGAGGCGAGAGAAATAAGGGAGTTTCACAATGAGTCTTTGTAAGAGCAGAGACATTTTATAGTCCCACAGCCACAGGCCCTCAGAATGCATCTCTCTCACACACACAGCTGGATGTCATTGTTTTATGGCTAGTGCTCTCTCCCTTGTAGCAGATGTAACACCCCCACAACTATGTGCAGCAGGCCTGAACCAACCAAAAAACAGCTATGGTCTGAGTTTAGTAGTTAAACATAGGCCTGTAGGAGTCAACTGTGGTAGAGTGGTTAGGCTAACTGTAAAGGCTGTGAGCCACGACACACCCATTCACACAGACAGAGCAGTCCCATTCAGGGGCCCAGCTGTCAATGTCAAAATCAGCTGACCCCACCTGCCGTGTGTGTGGCGCTAGTGTTTTGGAGAGGGCTCTGGTGTGGGTTCACCAGGCACGGGCAATGACAAGGGTCTGGGCAGCGGACATGTTTTTGTGCCACAGGGCATCTCACAGAACTGTGTGTGTGTTGGCTGGGGCCTTTTTATACTATGGCTCTACAGCCTGGTCAGAAAACAATGCTCTCTTTTTCCACTCACATTTTATTCACGTACCTTCAATCCTTGCACAGATCGTATTCAAAAGGAAAAAGCATTTGATGTAAATGCCCTCTAAAACCAAAGACAATGAAACACACCGAGAAATACAGTACCAGACCAAGGTTTGGACACACCTACTCATTCAAGGGTTTTTCTTAATGTTTACTATTTTCTGTACGCTAATATGAAAATAACACATATGGAATCATGTAGTAACAAAAAAGTGTTAAATAAATCAAAATATGTTTTAGATTCTGTAGTAGCCACCCTTTGCCTCTTCAAAGTAGCCACACGCTTGGCATTCTCTCAACCAGCTTCCTGAGGTAGTCACATGGAATGCACTTCAATTAACAGGTGTGCCTTGCTAAAAGTTAATTTGTGGAATTTATTTCCTTGAGCCAATCAGTTGTGTTGTGACAAGGTATGGGTGGTATACAGAAGATAGCCCTATCTGGTAAAAGACCAAGTCCATATTATGGCAAGAACAGCTCAAATAAGCAAAGAGAACAGTCCATCATTACTTTAAGACATGGAGGTCAATCAATCCGGAACATTTCAAGAACTTTGAAAGTTTCAGTCACAAAAACCACCAAGCGCTATGATGAAACTGGCTCTCATGAGGACCGCCACAGGAAAGGAAGACCCAGAGTTACCTCTCCTGCAGAGGATACATTCATTGGAGGTAACTGCACCTCAGATTTCAACCCAAACAAATGCTTTTATTTTTATTTTATTTAATCTTTATGCTTCACAGAGTTCAAGTAACAGACACCCCTCAACCTCAACTGTTCAGAGGAGACTGCGTGAATCAGCGCTTCATTGATAAATTGCTGCAAAGAAACCACTACTAAAGAACATCAATAAGAAGAAGCAATTTGCTGGGCCAAGAAACACAAGCAATGGACATTAGACTGGTGGAAATCTGTCCTTTGGTCTGATGACTCCTAATTTGAGATTTTTGGTTCCAACAGCCGTGTCTTTGTGTGAACGGATGATCTCCACATGTGTGGTTCCCTCCGTGAAGCATGGAGGAGGAGGTGTGATGGTGCTTTGCTGTTGACACTGTGATTTATTTAGAATTCAAGGCACACTTAACCAGCATGGCTACTATAGCATTCTGCAGCAACACGTCATTCTATCTTGTTTTCGCTTAGTGGGACTATCATTTGCTTTTCAACAGGACAATGACCCAAAACACACCTCCAGGCTGTGTAATGGCTATTTGACCAAGGAGTGTGATGGAGTGTTGCATCAGATGACCTGGCCACCACAATCATCCATCCTCAACCCAATTGAGATGGTTAGGGATGAGTTGGACCGCAGAGTGAAGGAAAAGCAGCCAACAAGTGCTCAGCATATGTGGGAACTCCTTCAAGACTGTTGGAAAAGCATTCCTTATGAAGCTGGTTGAAAGAATGCCAAGAGTGTGCAAAGCTGACATCAAGGCAAAGGGTGGCTACTTAAAGAATCTGAAATATAAAATATATTTTGATTTGTGTAACACTTTTTTGGTTACTACATGATTCCACGTGTTATTTCATAGTTTTGATGTCTTCACTATTATTCTACAATGTAGAAAATAGTAAAAATAAAGAAAAACCCTTGAATGAGTAGATGTGTACAAACTTTTGACTGGTACCGTATATTGTCATATACCCCTGTTAAAATCTATCAACACATATTACATATGCAGATATGATAGATTACATAGTACAGGTCTAATATGTCCTCTACTACATGCGCATAACATAACATGTGAATAGGGGTTATATACAATTGATCATCTAAAAATGTGTGTTATTCCATTTGATTGAATAGGCTTTGTCCAAAATGGCAACCTATTCACTATGTAGAGCTCCACTCAAATGGGCTGTGGCCAAAACTAGTTCATTATTTAGGTGACAGGGTGCCATTTTAGATATATATATACTGTATATATTTATTTTACATATTAACACACGTAACACAGGGGAGTAAAGCACAGTATACAATGTTTCCCTGTCATCCTAGTAACCACACATCGTTTCTGTTGTTTGCGAGCATCTCACAGTACGCTATTACCCTCTACTTCACCATAAATAAAGAATTACAAAAATATACCTCACTTCAAACAGAACTGCAGCAAGAAAGGAGCTTGTCATGGAAGTAAAAACAATAACTGAGAAAACTGAATGAAGGAGAATGAGAGCGAGAGAGATATGAGAAAGAAAGAGAATGAGAGGGGGAGAGAAAGAGAGAGAATGTGAGGGGGAGAGAGATGAGAAAGAGAGGGGGAGAAAAGTAGTCTGGATAACAGTCTCTTTGGCTATCATTCCACTCCTGTCATGCTTTGGAATACAACACGGAGTATAAGGAGTGGAATGTAAGCTAAAGAGACTGGTACCCAGGCTAGGAGAGAGGGAGGAGAAAGACAAGAGATAGCTGGTTTCCAGGGCAATCTGTAAATAGTGAGTGAATAGGCTGATGGTGTGTTGAAGGACAGTATAAAGATTTGGAATGTCTTAGGGAGGAGTGTCTTGAAGGGCGGGAGGTGGGATGGTTAGGCTGGGGTGGTGTCTTGACGGGCTGGAGGTGGGATGGTTAGGCTGGGGTGGGGGGTCTTGACGGAGTGGAGGTGGGATGGTTAGGCTGGGGTGGGGGGTCTTGACGGAGTGGAGGTGGGATGGTTAGGCTGGGGTGGGGGGTCATGACGGAGTGGAGGTGGGATGGTTAGGCTGGGGTGGGGGGTCTTGACGGAGTGGAGGTGGGATGGTTAGGCTAGGGTGGGGGTTCTTGACGGAGTGGAGGTGGGATGGTTTGGCTGGGGTTGAATGTCTTGACTAGGTAGAGGTGGGATGGTTAGGCTGGGGTGGAGTGTCTTGACTGGCTGAGGTGGGATGGTTAGGCTAGGGTGGGGGGTCTTGACGGGAGTGGAGATGGGATGGTTAGGCTGGGGTGTGGGGTCTTGACGGGGTGGAGGTGGCATAGTTAGGCTGGGGTGGGGGGTTTTGACTGGGTGGAGGTTGGATGGTTAGGCTGGGGTGGAATGTTTTGACAGGCTGGAGGTGGGATGGTTAAGCTGGGGTGGGAGGTCTCCAGTCTCCTGGGATGGGTTTCCTTTGTACCCCCACTCCATTTTGAAGAGCAACATGGAAGTTGTAGTTCTAGCGAGAGTTGTAGTTTAGTAAACAATGTGTAGAGGCCAGCCAGGCGGTTAAAAACTCTCTTCATGTCCATGTTGACTTAGTGTGTACATTCACAGGTATACCCCGTCCTCCCACAGGCTCAGGGAATGTGAAAACAGACAGCTGTGCTACTTCTTCTTAGCATTGACACTTTTGCAGAGCCAATTCATTCCGTCCTGAAAAGATATGGGAGGAGAATTACATTCCAATCAACTTCCTGAATTGAAAACACAAATCACCCCTAAACCCTGAGGTGTCTCACCTGTACCCCCTCCCCGGTGAGGGCAGAGCAGGATTGGATCTGCCAGACACGGTCCCTGATGGTGTGCAGGTTGAGTCCCTCAGCAATCTCAGAGGCTGGGGCTGCCGTCAGCAGGTCCTGCTTGTTGGCAAAGATCAGCACTGGAACCCCACTCAACTTCTCCTCATCCAACAGCTCAGCCAGTTCCTAGAACACACACGCATCAGCATGGGATCCCAAAATAAACCTATGTGTACGTAGAATATGTACATTACACAGCACACAAACATCACTTGAGACAAGACTCACCTGCCCCGTCTCCTCAAATCTTTTTCTGTCTGCACTGTCGATGACGTAAATCTGAAACGCAGTAGTATTTCCATTCAAAATTATTAGTAGCAAACTTCTGGTGGTGTATAAGTGTGTATATATACACACACAAAGTACCAGTCAAAAGTTTGGACACACCTACTCGTTCAAGGGTTTTTCTTAATTTTTTTATATTTTGTACATTGTAGAATAAAAGTGAAGACATCAAAACTATAAAATAACACATATGGAATCATGTAGTAGCCAAAAAAAGTGTTAAACAAATCAAAATATATTTTTTTATTTGAGATTCTTCAAAGTAGCCACATTTTGCCTTGATGACAGCTTTGCTCTTGGCATTCTCTCAACCAGCTTCAGCTGGAATGCTTTTCCATCAGTCTTGAAGGAGTTCCCACATATGCTGAGCACTTGTTGGCTGCTTTTCCTTCACTGCGGTCCGATTCATCCCAAACCATCTCAATTTGGTTGAGGTTGGAAACAAAAATCTCAAATTTGGACTCCAGACCAAAGGACACATATCCACGGGTCTAATGTCCATTGCTCGTGTTTCTTGGCCCAAGCAAGTCTCTTCATCTTTTGGTGTCCTTTAGTAGTGGATTCTTTGCAGCAATTCGACCATGAAGGCCTGATTCACACAGTCTCCTCTGAACAGTTGATGTTGAGATGTTTCTGTTACTTGAACTCTGTGAAGCATTTATTTGGGCTGTGATCTGAGGCTGGTAACTCTAATTAACTTATCTTCTGTAGCAGAGGTATTTCTGGGTCTTCCATTCCTGTGGCGGTCCTCATGAAGCTGGTTGAGGGAATGCCAATGCTGTCATCAAGGCAAAGGGTGGCTACTTTGAAGAATCTCAAATATATTTTGATTTGTTTAACACTTTTTTGGTTACTACATGATTCCATATGTGTTATGTCATAGTTGTGATGTCTTCACTTTTATTCTACAATGTAAAAAAATAGTGCAAATAAAGAAAAACCCTTGAATTAGTAATATTCCAAACTTTTGGCCCCCAGTGTGTGTGTGTGTGTGTGTGTGTGTGTGTGTGTGTGTGTGTGTGTGTGTGTGTGTGTGTGTGTGTGTGTGTGTGTGTGTGTGTGTATGTATGTATGTATGTATGTATGTATGTATGTATATATATGTGTGTGTGTATGTCATACCCCCATGTGTGTATGTCATACCCCCATGAAGGAAGCTATGGTTGAGCCACTCACCAGCACATCAGTGTTCTCAAAGTAGTTTCTCCAGTAGGGTCTGATCTTCCTCTGTCCCCCAATGTCCCACACATTCAACTTAAACCCCTGAGACTGAACACTCTTTATGTTGAAGCCCTGAAGAGACAAAGAGAGGGCTTATAAGTGATAGTCTTGCACAAATAACACCCCCAAGCCCCTAGTGATGCACGTGTGTTTGTTACCCAGTAGTACTGTACCTGTGTGGGGGTGATGTGACTGATGTCCTCGGAAGCCAGTTGTTTCAGCAGGGTGGTCTTTCCTCCGTTGTCCAAACCAAGCAACAAGATCCGAACCTCCTGATCTGGTGTGCTCTTTAGCTTCCGAAGGATTGACAGCAAACCCTGCAACATATCAAAACCCGATCCGTTATCTGTTATCCCGACTCATGACATGAGCAATGGAGCAGCAACAGGAGTATACCTGCTATCTAAATTTGCTAACTACATGAACTAGCTGGCTACTCGCATCCCCCCACAACAGGCCGATCAATTGCCTGGGACTCGAGTCTCGAAGATGCGCCGAGAGGATACAAAAAAAATAGAGGATGTTTCTCGAACTAATGATTCTCTCTCTAGGAAGACACGGTGGTTTAAAATAGGGAACGCGTTCTGAAGCGACGGTAGCTAATTGTGTAGATAGCAACAGTTTCAAAGGGTTTAGCTATGCTAGGCTGCTAATCTCACGATAAACCAACGGAGCAACAAGACCGCTGCAGAGTCAGCTGTTCCAACAAAATCTTTATTTTTCACCAATTTATGAATGTCTTAAAAAGGTACAGTGGCAGCATTTTGAACAATCGTATTCAGTAGCAATGTTTATCATGCCTTCATGTGATTCGATCTACATTATAATATAAATGTATAGCAATTAATTGAACTCACCATCTTGTTGCTTTATCTCCACTAGACGCTGCCGAGGTTACTAGGGCCCCTGGTGACGTAGTACACAAACTCACGTTGAAGAGCACACGTGTGGGCGTGGCCTAGGCCCCGGGGCACGCCGTTTAGCATTGCAATTAGCCACTTTAGCTATTAACACAAGTTCTGTCAACTAAAACATTCCCCATGTAAGTTGTTCCCACGATTGAAATACACTGTGTACTAGCGGAGGCATGAATACCAACACCGCACATGTATTACAAGCCATTTTATATATTTGATCATTGTGTCGTTTTAGCTGGATAGCTAGCATTGTTGTCACGTTCTTGTTTGTAATGTAACGTTATATTGTCTGATTTTGGAAACAGAAACGTCAATATCTGATACGTGAATAGTTTAAAGGATGAAATAAGTGAAAGTTGATATTATAATTTATTTATTACTACATTTTTCTAGAGAGTGAGATGTTCCAGACTGTATCACAACCGGCCGTGATTGGAGTCCCATAGGGCGGCGCACACTCCGCCTAGCGTCGTCCGAGTTTGGCAGGTGTAGGCCGTCATTGTAAAGAAGACTTGCCTAGTTAAATACAAAAAATGTATTACAAAAAAACTACAACAAAAGTGAGCTGCCCGGGTCTGCGGAGGAGGCGGTGCACCATCCCCTACTACGCCAACAACTACAATCCCCAGTTGAAACAATTTGAAATAGCAAGTTACTTTGTATTGGAATAGTACGATTGTTTCGCTCTATGTTTTGCACCGTTTCGTATTTCTGGACGTGCTTGTTGGACACAGCTGCTTTGCAAAAGGCGGCTAACTTGACAGGCAAGTTGTATCAGTCTGTTGAATGACAGTTTTACGGTTATTCCAAGAATGTCCCCAGAATATATGATGGTCCAATGCATATAGGAGTGCAGCTGTTCTAGACATACATTCGCAGATGCACAGGATCGATGGCAACAATTACTTTAGCTTCTCCACAGTCTTGCAAGATTGCTTCGCATGTAACTTAGCTAGTTACTTGTTTATTTTATTTATTTAACCTTTATTTAACTAGGCAAGTCAGTTAAGAACAAATTCGTATTTACAATGACTGCCTACCCAGGACGACGCTGGGCCAATTGTGCACCCCAGTATGGGACACACAATCACGGCCGGTTGTGATACAGCCTGGAATCGAACCAGGATCTGTAGTGACGCCTCTAGCACTAAGATGCAGTGCCACTCGGGAGGGGTTTCTTGCTGCAGATGAAGTTAATTGGCTTTTTAGGGTCATTTCTTTCTTGCTCTCATGGTTGAACTGGTAGGACCCATTAGTAGGGTTGCAAAGGGTCGGAAACTTTCCAGAATTTTCTGGACATTTTCCATGGGAAGTTAAGCCCTGGAATTTGGGGAATTTTGCTTAAATTCATCAAATAAGTTAGCTTATAACAGTGAACCTTTTTTGTGGGACACACATAAGGCAATTCTAGGTCTTGTGGCATATTTTGGTTAAAATATCTCCAATTTAATGGAATCGCAACACTGCATGCACAGTGCATTCTTCCATCACATGTAAAGCTGATTCTCAAGATCTTGCACACTAATGAGATGCACTTGTAGCTATTTAAGTATTTCTCTGCCATCGACCTGTATAGTATAGTTAACCATGAACCTTCCACCAATGTATAGTGTACATATTCAGCCATCCACCCATACTATGCAATGTCTTTTTATAGCTTTTTTGCACTCCAGACTTCTTGTATTTTGATACTTTTTCATACTGCCTCTCTATGTATCGTGTATCTGTCTTTTGTGTATTTTCGTTCTGGCAGTTTTCGCCTGTCCTGTGTTTGTTTTGTAGCTGCTTGACAAAGAAATTTCCCCTCGGGGATCAATAAAGTACCTATCTATTGATCTATGCTATGGAGCCCACACTACTACACTGTCTGAGCCAAGGACTACATGCTTTCTGGTAAGTTTTGATTACAATACTGGGTGGGGTGAATATATTTTGTGACATACAAGATGTTTTGTTAACTAGTGAATAGTAGCCTACAGCAAAGTGTGTTTTAAATCATTTCTAACTTGTTAACAATTTCTGCTAGTTTTTACTACCATGTGGGTTTTAGCTTGCTTGAGTCTGCTAAATGAGGAGTGTTTCCATACATGTTTCATTTTAAAACATTTATCTTACAAAGGAGTTGTTTAATCTAACTGCTTAACTATTTATCTGTACATGGAATTGTATTTTACCTATAGCAGTAGCCATTGCACGGATTGAGGGAGACAATGCCATCCTGTCTGATGTTTAGACTCTGCTTGCAGATGTCCTCTTTGGACACTGTGTTTACTAACCTTCAAACAAGCTTCAATGCCATACAACACTCCTTCCGTGGCCTCCAACTGCTCTTAAACGCTAGTAAAACTAAGTGCATGCTTTTCTATCGAACGCTGCCAGCACCCGCCCACCGGACTATCATCACTACTCTTGACGGGTCCGACTTAGAATACGTGGACACCTACAAATACCTAGGCATCTGGTTAGACTATAAACTCAACTTCCAGACTCACATCAACCATCTCCAATCCAAAATTTAAATCCAGAATTGGCTTCCTATTTCGCAACAAAGCCTCCTTCACTCATGCTGCCAAACATGCCCTTGTAAAACTGACTATCCTACCGATCCTTGATTTCGGCGATGTCATTTACAAACTAGCCTCCAACACTCTACTTAGCAAATTGGATGTAGTCTATCACAGTGCCATCCGTTTTGTTACCAAAGCCCCATATACTACCCACCACTGCGACCTGTATTCTCTCGTTGGCTGGCCCTCACTACATATTCGTCGCCAAACCCACTGGCTCCAGGTCATCTATAAGTCTTTGCTAGGTAAATCCCCGCCATATCTCAGCTCACTGGTCACCATAGCAACACCCACCCGTAGCATGCGCTCCAGCAGGTATATCTCACTGGTCACCCCCAAAGCCAACACCTCCTTTGGCCGCCATTCCTTCCAGTTAGCTGCTGCCAATGACTGGAACGAATTGCAAAAATCCTTGAAGCTAGAGGTTCCTATCTCCCTCAATAACTTTAAGCATCAGCTGTCAAAGCTGCTTATCGATCACTGCAGCTGTATATAGCCCTTCTGTAAATAGCCCACACTACTACCTCATCCCCATATTTATTTTTGTTATTGTCACTAATCTTGCACTCCAGTATCTCTATTTGCACATCATAATTTGCACATCCTTCATTCCTGTGTTAATGATGATAATCTGTAATTTATTTCACCACTATGGTCTATTTATTGTCCTACCTCCTAACCTTACTGCATTTTGCACTACATTTTGCACTCTGTATATAGATTTTCTATTGTGTTTTTGACTGTTTGTTTACTGTGTAACTCTGTGTTGTTTTTGTCGCACTGCTTTGCTTTGTCTTGGCCAGGTCGCAGTTGCAAATGAGAACTTGTTCTGAACTGACCTACCTGGTTAAATAAAGGTGAAATAAAAAAAAGAAGAAAAAAAAAGAGACGAAATCTGTACTGCCTTGCCCACTTCACTGTTGCTCCAAGTAGAGGAAACTGTAGTTCTGAAATACATCAAAAAGCGTGAAGACTTCTGCCTGAAGCCCATACACGCACGCCGCAGCGTACATGTTGGACCCCAAGTATGTTGGCAAGAGCATCCTGTCTGGTGCAGAGATCAACAAGGCCTATGGTGTCATCACTAACGTGTCTCGCCACCTTGGCCTGGATGAGGGCAAGGTTCTTGGCAGTCTGGCAATGTACACTTCCAAGCAAGGGCTTTGGGATTGAGATGCAATATGGCAGTTGTGCCAACATATCTCATCAGACACCTGGTGGAAGGGACTTTGTGGATCTGAGGCTCTTTCCCCTGTTGCCGCCATCATCCTCCAATTCCCACCAACATCAGCCGCCTCAGAGCGCAACTGGTCCTTTGTTTTGGAACACACACACCAAAGTACACAACAGGCTGACCAATACAAGGGTTGAAAAATTGGTGGCTATCCTGGGGAAATTTGAGGCTTTTTGAGCCTGACAACGAGCCATCCTCAACAAGGTTGGAAAGTGACAGTGAAGATGAGGCCTCAGAGTCTGATGTTCAAGAGGTGGACATTGAGGAGGTCCAGGGAGAAGACATGGAAGCCTGAGAGGAAGACGACCAAAGCTTTAGTTTCTAGACTATCATTTTATGGGGGGAGATGCGATGGATCATTGGGGATCATTCAATATTCCATTTTCTTTTGTTGTTCAGTGAAATCATCCCATGTGAAGAGTCACCTCATTTAATTAAAGTTCAATTCGTAACTAAATAGTTTTTAAAATTTCTATTGGAAGGATTTAATCATTTGCAATTATGTCTACTTATGATATGGTAAATATATCCAATGCGGAAAAACAGCTATTTAAATGGTATTAATATTAATTTACATATTTCAATTCTCGTTAATTCCCGTTAATTCCCACGGAAAGTTCCCACCTCTGAATATTCCCCAAAATGTGCAACACTACAGATAACCAGTACCTTCCTCTCCTAGTCTGCTTTCGCTCATTTGCTACAGTTCTGCAGAACAGGTTTCAAACCCTGTGTTTTCAGATCAGTGCAGATGAAGGAGGAGATGAGGATAAGTGACCGTTAGAGTTTTGATTACTAGACTGCCTTGTGGAAAACGAATACCTGTGGTTGATAATAGCCTTGGCCTCAGACAAGTCTCAACCTCATCACATCACATGCTTCAACTCTGTCACCCCATCTTATTCATTCACATCTTCCTCCCT
Source organism: Thymallus thymallus (assembly GCA_023634145.1). Lineage (NCBI taxonomy): Eukaryota > Metazoa > Chordata > Actinopteri > Salmoniformes > Salmonidae > Thymallus > Thymallus thymallus. The sequence goes on along the minus strand of CM042387.1, from coordinate 30,255,006 downwards.
GCACCCTTCTCTCTCTCTGCCCTTACATTCTAATTCTCTTCACACCGTACATACCAAACGATTGCTAATTAATTAATTTGCTCATGTATTTATTTATGTTTGTTTATTCGTCCATTCTGATTTGGTCGTGATCTGTTGCTGTACTGAGATGCTAGATGCTATTCTGCTCAGTCACGGTGTCCCACACCTTGACCCTGCTGTTCAAACATACAGCTCTGGTTCCAGCTTGCTTCTAGCTTTCCCTGGGCCTGGGTGCATCTCAATAGTCTTGACTGACCTCGTCTTCCTGATATCCTTACCTGCACTGCTCTAATCTGAAAACAACAGAGGTTATACTTTAATCTCTCTGGAGATTTGTTTGAAGTTTACCATTTATTCACATCAATACAGATGAAAGAAAAGAGACAAGTAGAGGAAGCCACTTTAGACGATTGAGATGCTGCCCTGGTCAACAGGCTCTGGTTTCAGGTTGCTACAGCTGCTCTGGCTCTCTGGCTGTTTGAAATAGGCAGGAAATGCTCATTTTAATAAGTTTGGAAGGGTGGGTGATTTAATTAATTGATTATAAATTGAATCTTTGGTCAGTTCAGTTTATTGCGTGAGAGATAGGAACCGCAGGGAGGTCTGCCCCAGGGTTGCGTTCAAAGGTTATGGCTAGTTGGTCAGAGCAGGTTTGATTGATTAGAAATTAGGTTATCCACTGAACCCAGGGAGGGGAGATTTGTTTTTAGGAAGGAAAATGTGAATGGTATGATACTGTAATAACAAAGGTTGTCCCAAGATTAGACCTATACTGAAGTGGGCTATTCTAACAACAAAACAGGAAACGGAATGAACATGTCTTTATGTTCTTCCAGGGGCTGGCCGGAGGGGCTGAGTGGACCACGTTGGTACAGGATCAAGGAGCTAAGCGGTGACCGACTCAACTCTTTTTGGGATGGTCCAGGTGGTTTTGAGACCTTGTTTGTGACTTTAGACCTAGGTGGTGAGGCGGAGGGTTACGATGGCTGTGAGTGGGTTTGACATAGACGCGCCACGGTGGGATCAGTCCACGTTTATGGGCAGACTGAAGCACTTTGCCGACATCACAGACTGGAGGACAGTACTACTGCCAGACTCACGACTGGACGAGGCTAAAGCACTGGTGGAGAGCTGCAGGTAATGCATACACACACACACAGATACCTCGAGGTTAGAGCGGTGGGCCAGTAACCGAAAGGTCGCTGGTTCGAATCCCTTAAGCAAGGCACTTCACCATTTTACCAGCTACTCTGGAGCAAATAGAGTTGACTCTGGCTCTGACCCCAACTCTACGTGTGTCGGAGTTGGGATCTGCTGCCAATACACATTAATAGGACAAACATAATGAAGCACCTACCAAATTATATTATTATTATTATTATACCACTGTGAAGTAGTAATTTCCCTGCAGTGTTATGTCTACAGTTGTTGTTCCTCGTGATGAGAACCTGGGTTCTGTGTGGTTCTCCTGTTCTAGAGTGGGTTCCATTCCCCCTGGCACCACAGAGGAACAGCTGCATTACGCCAAGAAGCTCTATGACTCCGCCTTTCACCCAGACACCGGCGATCGCATGAACCCGATTGGTCGAATGTCCTTTCAGGTGCCCGGAGGGATGGCCATGACAGGCGGTATGCTACAGTTCTACAGGTAGACAGCACACAAAATGATCAATCTATAGATTAGCCAAAGATAGGAGAGTTTGGTGCAATGACGTCTAGTCATGTCTTTCTCTCTCTCCGTCTCTAGGAGATGTCTCCCTGCTGTAGTGTTAACGCTTAACGCTCTACTCAACTACACCAACAGAAACGCTGCTTCCCCCATTACCTCAAGTAAGACCCTGCAGACCAAACGCACACACAGCTATGCTGAATGTAATGTAATGCACATGGAGAATATCAAGAGCTATTTAGAGTGCATTCGGAAAGCATTCGTACCCCTTGACTTTTTCCACATTTTATGTCACAGCCTTATTCTAAAATTAATCTACACACTACCCCATAATGACAAAGCAAAAACATTTTTTTTTTTTTTTTTTTTTTATACATTTCTGCAAATGTATAAATAAATAAAATGGAAATATCACATTATTCAGACCCTTTACTAAGTACTTTGTTGAAGCACCTTTGGCAGCAATTACGGCCTCAAGTCTTCTTGGGTATGACGCTACAAGCGTGGTACATCTGTATTTGGGAAGTTTCTCCTATTTTTTTATTTTCTTCTTCTGCAGATCCTCTCAAGCTCTGTCAGGTTGGATGGGGAGCGTTGCTGCATCCAGAGTTGTTTGACCGGGTTCAAGTCCGGGCTCTTGATGGGCCAATCAAGGACATTCAGAGACTTGTCCCGAAGCCACTCCTGTGTTGTCTTGGCTGTGTGTTTACGGTCGTTGTCCTGTTGGAAGGTGAACGCTCTGGAGGAGGTTTTCATCATTCTATCTCTGTACTTTGCTCCTTTCATCTTTCCCTCAATCCTGACTAGTCTCCCAGTCCCTGTCACTGAAAAACATCCCCACAGCATGATGCTGCCACCACCATGCTTCACTGTATGGATGGTGCCGGGTTTCCTCCAGACAAGACGCTTTGCATTCACGCAAAAGAGTTCAATCTTGGTTTTGTCAGACCAGAGAATCTTGTGTCTCTTGGTTAGAGTCCTTTATGTGCCTTTTGTCTGAGAAGTGGCTTCCTTCCATATTTTTTGGTACCCTTCCCCAGATCTGTGCCTTGACACAATCCTGTCTCAGAGCTCTACAGACAATTCCTTCAACCTCATGGTTTGGTTTTTTGCTCTGACATGCACTGTTAACTATGGGACCTTATGTAGACAGGCGTGTGCCTTTCCAAGTCATGTACAATCAATTGAATTTACCATAGGTGGACTCCAATCAAGTTGTAGAAACATCTCAAGGATGATCAATGTAAACCGGATGCACCTGAGCTCAATTGAGATTCATAGCAAAGGGTCAGAATACGTATGTAAATAAGGTTGTTCTGTTTTTTAAATTTTTAATACATTTGCAAACATTTCTAAAACCCAGTTTTTGCTTTGTCATTATGGGTTAGTGTGTGTTTTATTGATGAGAAAAAACATTTAATACATTTTAGAATAAGGCTGTAAAGTAACAAAATGTGAAAAAAGGGAAGGGGTCTGAATACTTTCCGAATGCACTTTAAGTGTCTTCCACGTGTTAACTCTGCTCTCCCTCTTCAGTCAGATTGGAGTAGCCTATTTTAACAGAAACTAGCACAGCTCTAGCTACTGCTGTGGGACTTAACCTCTACACAAAGGTACAGTTTAATGCACAGACACACACACTGGTTTGATTGATTACATGTTCCACTTCCCCTTCCTGTCTTGTCTCTGCACCTTCCTGTAGAAAGCTCCTCCCCTGGTGGCCCGTTGGGTTCCATTTGCAGCGGTGGCGTCAGCTAACTGTGACAACGTCCCAATGATGAGGCAACAGTGAGTTAATCTACATGGTCCTAGTGTATTAGCATCTCCATAAAGGCACAACAGTGAGTTGTTCACCATCTCCTTCTCTCCTCTCAGAGAGCTCCTGAATGGCATCACTGTAACAGATGAGAATGGAAACAAACTGGGTCATTCTAAGGTAACAACACTGGGAATGTCTGGATAATTAAATATTCAACTAAATATTGTATTTCTGACTGTTATACAAGAGCAGAAAAATGATATTTTTCCTCTCGCTTGCGAGAGAAAGCAGCTGTGGAAGGAATCACCCAGGTGGTAATTTCCCAGGTTACCATGGCAGCAGTATGTGTCAGAGGTTTAAGGGGGAGGGCTGTAGAATTTGAGCTCAGTCCTCGATCCATAGACAATGGAAAGTGGAACTGTGGTGGAGTTTGATCCTGTTACTGCCTACAATGACCCATTCCTCTCCTCTCCTCCACCTGCCACTCCTTTAGCAACTTTCTCTCCTCCTGTGCCCCCTTTTCTTTCTCCCTTTCCCCCTCTTGTCCTAGTCATTCTCCCCATCGTCTTGCAGAGACTGAAAGTTTATGCAGGTGGGCCTTTAATCAAAACACCAACTTCTGCTACTAAACATGCATAGGTTAACTAGCTACAATGTTATTGAATAAACATTCAGAGTTACAGTTCAGTTGACTAAATATCCAGTTACATTGTTCTTGACTAAGCATGTTTAGAGTGCAGATTGAGGTGCTGTTTGGTGAGCTAACCAGCACTGTCTTTCTGTTAACAGAGAATCACCTTCCTCTACGGACCTTTACAAGTCATAATGGTGGGAGTGTTGTAAGTAGGACTGTTAAGGAGGTTTCACCATGAAGATTTTGTTTGGTTCTACATTTCTCTGGATGTGCCAAATGGCACCCTATGCCCTATATAGTGCACTACTTTTGACTAGAAAAGCCAAAAGTAGTGCACTATGTAGTAGGGAATATGTTGCCATTTGGGACGCGACCGTACATGTCTCTGTCTTAGTAGGCACACAGTCACCTAATCCTCCATGTCTGTTTTGCAGCCTGGTCTTCATGGTGCCTGCAGCTTGTTCCCTCAGACTGGGCACCGGTCAGCATTTTATTATCTCATCTCTACGATCAGCAAACGCATGTTGTAGGATAGTGCTCAAGATCACACCTACAGTAACATATTAGACTCCGCCTTGGTTTGGATCTCACTCTCTCTTACTCTCTCTTTCTTTCAGCCAATGGGCGTGTCTAAGCTGGAGCCAGAGCTAAGTGGCTCGGAATTCCAAGTCGGAAACTCCCCAACGTCATGATTTGACCTCGGTTATTTCCGAGTTCCCAGTTATCTCTAAAGCACCATAAGTAGGAGATCACTGGCACTTTCAAGACAACTGGACAACTCTGGGGGGGAAAAAAAACGAGTTCAAATCATGACTTCAGTGATCTTCAGGTCGGAAAGTCGGAGCTGTAGAAAGATGCCCGAGTTAACGATCTTGAATTCCAAGTTGGATGACGGTTCAAAAACGATTTTCCCAGTAGGAGCTCGTCTTTTTCAGAATTCCCAGTTGTCTTGAATGCTCAGAAGTCCGAGTTCCCAGGTGTTTTTGAACGCAGCACTAGTTTAAGGCTTTTATTTTATGCCTGCTACATTAGGTTACATCCTTACCGATGTAGAAGTTGTGGTAATACAAACGTAACACCAGGAGACAATGTCTTATGGACGGAGAGCAGTAGAAACTGAAACTTCCCAGATGCAGCCCTATTCCCTATCTCCCTTAAACTCAACTGTGGACCTTGAAGCCAGTGCCACTCTTTTCCCCCCTCATTGTTTCCCTCTAATTAGGGGCTGATTTTAGACCTGGGACACCAGGTGTGTGCAATTATCACTTAGAACAGAACAAACAGCAGGCTCCGGACCTTGCGGGCTAAGAGTTGAACACTATAGTGCTCTGCTTTTGACCAGAGGCCTATATAGCCTGCTCAAGTTGTACAACTGATGTACTGTATATGCATTTGGTGGTTTTCTGTACAAAAATAACTTTGTGGTAGTATTTGAACCATGCTAGGACCTGAGGGGTATTTGTGGTAGTATTTGAACCATGCTTGGACCTGAGGGGTATTTGTGGTAGTATTTGAACCATGCTAGGACCTGAGGGATATACTACAAAGTAGGTTCAAAGAGGTAGTCTGCTAACGTGCCTAAATATTCTGAAATACACAGGAGGTTGGTGGCACCTTAGTTGGGCCGGACGGGCTTGTGATAATGGCTGGAGTGGAACAAGGTTTCCATGTATTTGATGCTATCCCATTTACTCCTTTCCAGACATTTATTATGAGGCGTCCTCCCATAAGCAGCCTCCACTGCTGAAATAACTTATTTTTTGGAAAGATAAGCTTGAAATGAGCATGGTCTGCTTAACTCAACAACCAAAAACACCTAAGTTTATCTTTGTTTATAAACCAGAAAATAAATGGTTATTTCTGTTTGTTTATCAAAGTTATCAGGCTAACCTGTCTTTGTCCTTGAGCAAGGCACTTAACCCTAATTTTCTCCAGGGGTGCCGTACTACTACGGCTAACCCTGTAGGTAGGCAGTCATTGTAAATAAGAATTTGAACTTAACTGACTTGCCTAGTTAAATAGATAAATAAAAATGCCCCTCTGGCCATTGAGACCAATGAGCAGCTCCAGCCTTTCCATGCATTGGCTAACATTCCCATATTATTGTGGATGATAAAACACTGGACACTTTCAACAAGGTTCTTCACCATTTCCAGAATGTAGCTATTGCTCACACCAATGTCAATTCCCAGAGCAGAACATTTCTTTTAAAAGGTATTAATCTGTGTTAGCATTTTCAAGCCTTCTGATACATTTACAATATGCGCTAATCTTCATAATGCCACATTGTTGACCACTGCAGGAATAACAATCGGCCCCAAAACTATTTTAAGATCTAAAATGTGGTATCCTTTTATTCTTCTTAACGTCAAGCATACTCCAAATGTCCCTCCCTGTACTTTAAAGTTTGTTCAACTGGCAAAGTTCTTCAAGTACTCCCTGCAATTTGGTAAGCAGGCTGTTTCAGAACCTGAAACAGAGATTCTCTATTAAGTCAGAACTCTTCAGTAATGTAACCACAGGAGGTTGGTGGCACCTTAACTAGGGAGGACAGGCTTGTGGTATTGGCTGGAGTGGAATGGTATCAACAACATCAAACACATGGGTTCCCATGTGTTTGTTGCCATTCCATTCGCTCCTTTCCAGATATTATTATGAGCCGTCCTCCCCTCAGCGCCCTCTACTGGGTGCAACATGTGAAACACTTCATTTAAATCAAGGGTGGATAACTAGCAGCAGCAGCACAGAGAAAGTTATTCTTTCAAAGGTTTGGTTTTATTTGATAATACTGTTGTATATTTTTGTCCATCGACTGAACGTCCACAAAGGACTCACAAAGCATTAAACACATGCATAGTCTGGTTGTATTTAAACTCCACCCCTTTTCTCCCCTCCCTACCACCTTGGCATGTGTACATCTGAAAGCATTGGATAAGATAGAATAAATATGGTAATACCAAGGCAGTGCCTTCTGAAAGAATGTTTCTTATGTTTCACCATGTTTCTTATCTATCCAAGCATCTTTAGATCTATGCAAGTGCCTTCCTTGCAGGTAGGTGAGATTATCTTTCTCCCAGCGAAATAAGATGTTCACCACTTCACTCTACCGCTTAACATTTATTTAAGAGCGACTTGATAGGGGGAAAAAAAACACACTCTATAACGGATGTAAAACAAAATGGAATCGGTCCAAATTATGCTTCTGATACTTTAAATCCAAATGAATATATAACATTCTTCTGAGATGTTAAGAGTGTGTGCCTGTCTAAGACCTCAGAATATGCTATATCCTATTGATGTGGTTTCCTGTGAAGTTAAACACTTCTCCAGGCATTGTAAGATCTGAACATCTGCACAGCGCAACAGACTGCAGTTAAGACTACCTTGACCGTGGCCTGGCTGTCTGGCTGCGTCCCATAAGGCACCCTATTCCCTACATAGTGCGCTTCTTTTAACCAGGGCCCTTATAGTGCTCAGGGGTCCATTTGGGATACACATCTCCCTGTCTGGGGTACTATATTAAAAATACTACAGAGAATCACACGGTTGCATCTTTACTGGAATTCCTCTTCAAAAAGTACAAATCTAGTTCTAATAACAGAAATGTTGTTAGTACTGTACAGCAGTGAAGGCAGCTATAGGAGGAAAGGCTCATTGTAATGACTGGAATGCCATCAATGGAACAGAGTCAAACAAACATATGGAAACCACATTTAACTATGTTCTATTTATGCAATTCCAGCCATTACAATGAGACAGTCCTCCTATAGCTCCTCCCACCAGCTGCCACTGCAGTGTAGCTATCAAGAGGGAGAGGAAGAGGGGTGTGTTCAGTCTGGAAGGCGCATCGAGGGGAGGGTTATGGGGGGGATACCATAAACGTCTCCATGTCCATCACACACACACACACACACCGGACCAGGCTATGGCGTGTGAGACATGCATTCTAGAAGGTTGTTTTAAGTGTTATTCCCATATCAGTCTCTTGACTGGGATGCTTTGAATAAATCAGACAAAATGAATGCAGCCGTTTATAAAAACTCTTTTCAAATGTCTATTAGAATAATCTGGGAAGTCCCGCCTCACCATCAATCTGATTGGTCCTAACGTGTATAAGAAGCAACATCAAATAGCGTTTAACTAGAGAAAAAAACAAGGCAACTTGGAATCAAACAGAATGAGGAAACGTAATGTCTAGCCATCATTGAATAGATATGGGGTTGTTCCTACCTGGGTAGTGTGAGAGGGGTAGAGGTAGGAGTTTAGGGGCAAAGAGGTGCACTTGATTTAGATCCCCAGTTTTCCCTTTTGCAACCATTCCATAGGTCCAAAAGGTGAGTCATCTGCCCAGGAGGTGCACTAGGAGCTAAATCAAGTGCACCTTTCTCTTTAAGGGTTCTGTTCCAAATGGCATCCTATAGAGTGCATTACTTTTGACCTGGGCGCTGGTCAAACGTAGTGCACCACATAGGGAATAGGGTGCCATTTGAGACACCATAGTTTAATGGATCAGTCCTCCTGACGCCAGCCTCAGGGGGATGTGACATCATCATCACTCAACCAGTCTGTGTCTCATGACCCTAAATCGCTACACAAACATCCTGAGCCCGTCTAGCTCCTTCCTCTAACCCTTCTGTGTTTGTTGACCTGAAGGAACCAGGTAGGTGTAAGAAATTTGACAAAAAACATTTAGGTGGCTAGGTAGATCCATCACCCAGGAGAGCATTTCACTGATCTCTCTGAAATCAATCAGCTTTGCCTCATTATATTTTATATGTGTATCATTTTCATCTTGCCCTTTCACACAACTTATTTTCATATTTCATGACATTTTGTTTACAATTATTAATATATTTTTTTATCAGGCTGTGCAGTGGGCAGCTGGAAGGGGGTGTTGGCAGGAAGTGACTAGGGGTCCTCGATGTCCAGGAACTCTTTCTTGGGCGGAGCCATGCCGCTGTACCAGGAACAAGAGCTGTCGGTCCTCTTGATGCAGGTGTAGTGGTTGGCTTGGCGTCCGTACACCTGCTTCTCCATAATCAGGTCTGTCCACAGACACTCCTCTGGAGCAGAGATGGCACAGGGCAGGGAGGGACAGCGCACAATCTAGACAGACACACAAGGTTAGGACAATTCACAGGAGAGGTTTCCCTACCAATCTACCCCTTCCACATCACTAGCCTACCTCCCTACCTACCTTGCAGTCACAGCCCATCTGATAGCGCTGAGTCAGACTTTTCTTCTGAGTGGGGCTCATGGACTCCCAGGGAGTGATATAGTCACACAGGGTCACATGCATATTCCCACCTGCCTCCACCTTGCCTGCAGGGGGGCAAAAGAGAAAGATATGGCGCAGAATAGAGGAGGGGGAGAGAGGTTTTCTTTAAAAACGGCAACAAATGTGGTTCTGAAACACTAACCAGTGAGTGACTAATCAGACAGAAGCTTTTCTTTTACTCTACTCCCCCTTCTTTAAAATCTGGACAGACTGCAGTAAGAAAAGGGAGGAGAGGGGTTGATGAGGGAGAGATGAGGGAGAAGGAGAGATGAGGGAGAAGGAGAGATGAGGGAGAAGGAGAGATGAGGGAGAAGGAGAGGGGGTGATGTGGGGGTGAGGAGTAGAAGGAGGGGTGAGGAGAAGGAAGAGGAGAGAGGAGGGGGGGGGGGGGGTGACTGAAAGCACCATGCCGAGGTCCGTCCGGAATCCTAAAGGATCCAGGAGGAGGAAACGCTAGCCTCAGCAGATCCTGGTCTGGTGTTCCCTGTAATTAGGCTGTGCGTGTGTGCGGCGTGCGAGAGAAGGGAAACCAGAGCATGCATGATCTTATGCCCCACTGTGTCTCGCTTTACATCTAGCCTATGTCTGCTCCAGTTGTGCTCGCTCAGCACCTTCAAGCACAGCCTGATCCCAGATCTGTTTGTGCAGTCTTGCCAACTCCTTGTAACACTAATAACCATAAGAGTAGGCAAGGCAGCACAAACAGTTCTGGGATCAGGCTACTTCTAGCACACAGCGGAGGGAGATTAACTACGCCATGCCATCAGTCTGTGGTAGGGTCAGATAGACGACTAGCCTCACCTGAGATCAGGTACTCCTTGCCACTGGTATCCAAGGTAACACCACACATAGAGGAGACTGAAGCGGTGAAGACAGCCTCAATGTCCTGGTCAGGACCCTTAAACATCTACAACACAACCACAGGTCAGGGTTAGACGAACACAGGTCTCATATCTAACACAACCACAGATGAAGGGTTGGAGGTCAGGGATATATTCTCACCTTGATCTGTTTGACATCATACTGTATCCTGGTGATGGGGTTTCCATAGATATCATTCCCAGTATCCACCTCCTTCACCCCCACCACCTTTGCTCGGATCACTGCAGGGAGACCGGGTAAGAGGACATCAACACACACTCCCGTCCCCAAAACAAAGCTTCTGTTTGAATTCCTTCTCCCACCACATCTAGTTAACCACCTAAAGATGGAGCCCAGGCAGCCTAAAACAGCCTGTACTGCAGCCTAGCATTCCTACATCACAGTAATAAACCCCAAAACAACCCACAGTCAAAACAGCCTTTGGGATGTGAACCAGCTGCCAGTAATTTTGGCTAAGATCACATCACAATTTGTTAGTACATATGGACAGGGAGAGATATGTGCGCTCACTGAAAGAAACAAGGGAGTGATTGAGGCACGTTATCGAGAGAGACAAAAATAGAAAATGTAGAAACACTGAAGAAAGGATAGGACAGGTATAGTATAATATAAGCTGTAGTTCCTGTGTGTTTTAAAGGCCTCACAGACGACATCATGCTTTAGCTATGGGAAGGGCATGGAAAATGAGCAATACGCAAGAACATAAAATCACCAGAAAAAAAACACATACACTCTCCACAGGGGTGACCGCCATTGTACTGTCCCCTCTGGGTCCCTTTATGGCTTGGAACAGAAGCAGACACGGAGGGGTTCACTACAGAGTTAACGACATCTGACTCTCCCCCTCATCTCTCCCCGGTCCAGGTCGCATGCTTTTCGGCACATGTAATCACTTCAAGTTCATAAAGAGGGAGCTCACTGAGGCTGTCGCAAACACACACCGAGCACCAGCGTTATACCTGGCTGGCTCGGTCTCCTGCATTCTGTGGAGTTTTTCCTTCTCTCGTTTCCTGGCCCAGAAGCTAATGAGCACTAAGGACTCTGGGAATAGAACAGTGTAGACAGAACACTCAGCTCAGGGAAACAGTCATTCCATGATTTGAGACTGCTGCCAGTTTAATGGCTTTTCCTGAATTTGCAGGAATTATGTTTTCCCTCTAAATAGGCACCATTTCCCCCCTGCTGCTACTTAACTAGGTCATATGACCGCCGATGTTGAGAGGAGAGCACAGAGAAAGGTTAAAACACACACCTCAACCCATCCATAGCTATGCAGAATGACATGCATGCAGAACTACACGTTTTTCCATGAAACCCCCATATGAACACATACCACATCCTGAATTCCTCTAACCCTCCCCTCAATTATCCACCACACCATGCTCAACCACTCCATCAGTGTGGTGGTTTGAGGGGGTGACCTGCCCTCCCTCTTCCAAGCCTTGGGACACTGGCTGGACTGGAGCAGGCTGGGAAGTCCTTTGTCTTAACTGGCTACAAGCTATACGTGGAAGAAGGGGTGTGTGTGTGTGTGTTCCATGGGAGTAGACCAATGACTGCATAAATGAATGGACAAAGCCATTGATCAAGTGACACCATTCATTCCTATGTGAAAATTCAATAGTGTGTTTGAAGCCCAGGAAGTCAGTTAAGATGTCTCATTTGGGATATTTATCTAGACATAACATGCGCAGTTTGAGCTACTCCAGGAAGTGACTGTGCAGGCTAGCTCAGTGCTGCCCCCTCTCATTGAGTGTCTCAAGTTGAAGGCTGACCGGGGTACTGCAGGCTGCCATTAGCTAGTATAAATTATCCTTCTGTGTAGCATTTTAAAATAAAATCGCTTCAAGGACATACATCTAGTGTAATGGAAGTAATTATTGGTACCGGTCTTTGAAATGTGTATTTATGTGATGATTGGCCTTCCCCCCCCACCCCTTTTCTTCTGCAAGCAATGCCTACAGTACCGCAGTCGGCCTTAAACTTCCATGTCTTCAGTGAGAGGGGACAGTCATTCTCCCCGGAGTAGACGCACACCAGGGTAAATGTTCATCACGTAGCTGTTAGTGTCACTCCTCTGCGAGGGTCTGTGGGCTACAGAGAATACAGACTCCGTGTTCCGTCTACTGAGTTAGTACAGTCATCTTCTCGTGTTCTGTCTACTGGGTTAGTACAGTCATCTTCTCGTGTTCTGTCTACTGGGTTAGTACAGTCATCTTCTCGTGTTCTGTCTACTGGCTTAGTACACAGTCATCTTCTTGTGTTCTGTCTACTGAGTTAGTACAGTCATCTTCTCGTGTTCTGTCTACTGGGTTAGTACACAGTCATCTTCTCGTGTTCTGTCTACTGGGTTAGTACACAGTCATCTTCTCGTGTTCTGTCTACTGGGTTAGTACACAGTCATCTTCTCGTGTTCTGTCTACTGGGTTAGTACACAGTCATCTTCTCGTCTTATTTCCTCAGAGTATAGATGGGAGCTTAGGGGCTCCCAAGTGCTAGAGGCGTCGCTAAAGACACCCTGGTTCGAATCCAGGCTGTATCATAACCGGCCGTAATTGGAAGTCCCAGAGGGCGCCACACAATTGGCCCAGCATTGTCAGAGTTTGGCCGGTATAGGCAGTCATTGTAAATAAGAATTTGTTCTTAACTGACTTGCCTAGTTAAATGTATTTTCTTTTTTTAGCTGAAGTATATTCTTGGCCTCTCTCTGAAAAGTCTAACTTAGGTTGATGAGCTTAGTGGGACTGCTACACAAAGAGGTACTTGTAGGTATGCATATGCATAGTCACTAATCAGAATGACCAGGACTCGGATGAGTTCTGAAGAAGAGTAAACACTGTTAACAAAGTCAGAGGATCCCACCCTATAAGTAAACTGTGTGTGTGTGTGTCCCGTTCTCATGATGCCATGCATATTTGTGAGAGGTCCTTGACTCTTATAGCATTTTCCTTTTGGAGGCGTACCCAGAACTGACAGCCAGATGTCATACGCTGCCAGATGGACGCATTTGTGTGTGTGACAGTGGTGTGTACTGTATGTCTGTACAGTCGTGTACACCCATGTCTCTTAAGTGATGTGTGTCTGTGTTGCTATCCTGCTGCAGTAGGTCGGTGCAGAGCAGGAAAACCCCAGAAACATTCCTGTCATAACTCGCAGCTACACCCCTCAGAGGAAGAGAGAGGGAGTAAGAGCGACTGGTGTGACAGACTGGTTCTGAGAGGGATTCTCGAGCAGAATTTATACTAGCCTGCTTATTCAATCTTAGTCTCCCCTGCTCTCCCCCTCTCTTGGTCTTCCTCTCCTTCATTTTCTCTTCCTCTTCGCTCTGCCACGTCCACAAGCCAGGCGGCACTCCTAGCCCACAGCAACTAAAGCACAGTAAACTCATAGGGGACTGTGTGTTTGTCACCTCTGTGTTAGTCCTACTGTACATGGCTGCAGCATAGTCAGGGGGACACAAGCCTTCAGATCTCAGGCAAAGTTACTAATCATCATGTGAGCCAACCACCTCAGTTACACATTTCCTGTTGTATCATCATGCAACAGAAAACCGTCAGTGTGCAAAATAATAAGTAAAGAATACATTTTGGTTGCATCCCATTGCATCCCAAATGGCACCCTATTCCTGAACGCACAAACTACAATGTGAACATGTAAACTGACACACTTCCATCATACCTATAGGCCTAAGCCTGAGAGACTGCATAAGTGACCAACTATCCCACCGCTGCCACCAGTGTAGCGACTATGGTAACAGACAGATCTGGCAAGCACATTACTACCTGCCATAAAGGACCGGACCTCTTAAGAGCCTGTAGTAGAGAAACAACAACAATCAGAAGGTGCACGTGAGGGCGTAGCCGTTGCCGGTGTATCTATACTCACCTACGTCCGCGTTACAGAAAGCCTGTTGCGGGTGCACGGGGGCACAGCTGCACGCTTCAACGAGCTCCTCCGCCTGCCACAGAATCAGCAACATCAGAGTGCAGAGGACGCCGTTAATTGATAACGGCATTTTCTCCCGCTGTGTCTCTGTTGTTTACCTTCCTTTGAAATGCGGAAAAGTGCCCGTATAGTGTGAAATTCTCCGAGCGGGCTGTAAGTGTGTCTGTGTGCGTAGGCTATCTGTGTGAGCAGAGCTACAATGGCCGTTAACCAAGACCAAAAAAGACCGTTGAGTAGTCTCTAGCAGGATAAAACAAACAAAAAATCCACCGTTAGAAAGTCTGAAAGGAACCGCTGTCCAACAGTGTGACCTTCACTTTGAGTCTGGTGAGATGTAGTTTTTCCGTGATCAGGCGGCTTTTAAGGCTGCTGCAGGTTGGACTCCTCCCTCCTCGGTAATGATTCGTCCAGCGGTAGGCGCTCGAGCCCTGGGTACAAAGTTTTCCTATTCTTTTTGCCTGCCTACCCAAACTCCTTGCTCCGGCTAAGCGCTACGCCACGCCTACGAACGTAGTTTTTTTTCCCCCGCATTGAGGGGGCTCGATTAATCTCGCCCGGGCGCCCATGTAGGCGTGTTTTGCACCGGCTGAGAGTTGATTGCATTCGATTTGGAACCGGGCTGACTCCCGGGCGTGAGCCAGGTGCCCGGCTCTGTACGACCTGCGAAGTCGTCTCAAAACAAATGTGACGTAATTAAGCACGTGTAGTAATTAGTAGGATTCTGTGTTTTCCCATGCAAAAGTGATTGCCTTTATAGATTGATAGGGCCTAGATAGATAGATCGCGAGCTAGATAGATATATGCATTTGATCATTTAAAACACAATACAACCACACGTGGATAATGCATTTAAAATCACAAGGATGACCCAACAATTATTTTCATTGTGGTCCTCTTAAATAAATGGCTAAAATGTTTAACTAACATAACATAGTAGGCCTAGGCTAAACAGTAGACATAACTTACTAGGCATACTTGGGTTACAGATACAGTATAATTATAAATAATAACAACATTTACTTGTATAGCGCTTTAAATTTTTATTAAGCTTTATCTGCCTTCCCAATGAAAACTAATTAGAAAATTGAAACATTTATTTTGTGGAAAAGAGATGTTTATGGACGATCCAACATGCTGCCTTGTTGACCGAATGGCACAAATAACTGTTCGATTTGAGAAGGGCGCTCCTCCCTCACTTTAGCCCTATGACATGATGGGCCTTTTCCCGGTTCCACCCGGGCCAGTGTAAAACAACTCCCTCATTGAGTCTGGATCTGAATACCTTACCAAGGAGTTCTAGAATGGAAATCCATTCTAGACACTCTGATTGGTCCTAGAAACCGATGGGTTGGGCCAGAGCCAGAATACACTTGGATAAAGCAGCATTTAAAAATGTGTAATTGGCTTTGATACTCTGATTGGTTAATCATGATCCAATCACTGATGTTTTGTACAAAACCTCATTTTGACCTAGACACAAATGACTTCAATGATGGCAGTTTCAGACTGAAGTATGTAATGAACGATAAAGCAGCAGAATAATTCAGTACTCAGGCAACTATTCTCCTCTCCTCTGTTCTAAATCGCAGCCTTTTCCCCAGCCTTATTTGCATTTTGAGAGAGAGAGAAAGAGAGCGAGGAATTGATAGAGAGAGGAGGGCGAGAGAGAGACCTTGCCCTCAAAGGTCATAACATTAGGGATTTTGACCCCACTGTGCAAGGTCAAGAGGTCAGGAGGATTTATATCAGGCTTTTTACGACAGTTGACCTTTAAACCAGAATATGTTGTATGGGGACATCCTCTGGAGGTGACACACAAGGCATAGACAGTTTGACAAATAGTTCAGAATTACAAATGTGTGTCACTGTCACCATGGAAACCCCAAAAGGGGTCAGTCAATCCAATCCAGACGAGAGAGAGAGAGAGAGAGAGAGAGAGAGAGAGAGAGAGAGACTAATGTAATTAGTTGTGACTTTGCAGTTCTGCTTTCAGGTGAGGATGTTACACAGAAGCAGAAGAGATGTGTAGCAATACCAGGGAAAGAGAATTGTGACAGCTTAGTTGGCCCACACTCATGGGGCAAGTCGAGCTCAACAACGCAACTCTGTTGCATGAAATAAAGATTATTTATTGCAAAAATATATGCAATTTCTTAATTTCATGCATGCCCTGTGGTCTCCTGTTCTTTAACACGAGGAGCAGTGGACGTTTTGAGCCAATCCGGTAACCCTGATCACCCACAACGATGAGACAGCCACTTCCTCAACATCAGTAAGACAAAGGAACTGATGGTGGACTACAGGAAACGGGGCTGTAGTGATGCGGGTCGAGAGCTTCAAGTTCCTCGGTGTCCACATCACTAAGGATCTATCATGGTCCAAACACACCAACACAGTTGTCAAGTGGGAACAACAATGACTCTTCCCCCTCAGGAGGCTGAAAAGATTTGTCATGGGCCCTCAGATCCTCAAAAAGTTCTACAGTTGCACCATCGAGAGCATCTTGACTGGCTGCATCACCGCTTGGCCTGCTCATGATGACATCCACTGATACCTGTTTGATGATGTCCTTGAAATCACCACCACTGTCTGTGACATTCTGCCACGTAGAGATCTTGAAAGAGGTGTGGGCCAGGATGAACGCCAAGAGGCACACACACACACCAAAAGTATCTACCTTCCTGTGAGACCTGCTCCATGGTGCTCCTAAGTGTCTCCACACACACACACACACACACACAACATACCTCAAAGCCTCAGCATGCCAACAGGAAGTGTACACCCTTTGATGTTTTAACAGGCAGGTCCAGGTCTCTTCAAGTCTTTCCATAAGTCCAGTAGGCAGGTCCAGGTCTCTTCAAGTCTTTCCATACGTCCAGTAGGCAGGTCCAGGTCTTTCCATACGTCCAGTAGGCAGGTCCAGGTCTCTCCAAGTCTTTCCATACGTCCAGTAGCTGCTGAGTAGAGTAGAGGATGGTCGTGATGACACTGCTGTAGTAACAGCTGTTCTGGGAGACTACATACCCCTGAAAAAGTTTTTATAAATGTTCATACAATGTTTTTATGATTGTGATGATTGTTCAGTATGACCTGTTCTGACCTATTGACCTGTTCAGTGTGACCTGTTCTGACCTGTTGAACTGTTCTGATGGCCTGTTCAGTATGACCTGTTCTGACCTATTGACCTGTTTAGTATGACCTGTTCTGACCTGTTCTGATGACCTGTTCAGTATGACCTATTCTGTCTTGTTGACCAGATCCGATTACCTGTTCTGATGACCTGTTCTGCTGACCTGTTCTAATGGCCTGTTCAGTATGACTTGTTCTGATCTGTTGACCTGTTCTGATGACCTGTTCTGACCTGCTCTGCTGACTATTCTAATGGCCTGTTCAGTATGACTTGTTCTGACCTGTTCTGATGACCTGTTCTAATGGCCTGTTCAGTATGACTTGTTCTGACCTGTTCTGATGACCTGTTCTAATGGCCTGTTCAGTATGACTTGTTCAGACCTGTTCTGATGGCCTGTTCCAATGGCCTGTTCAGTATGACTTGTTCTGACCTGTTCTAATGGCCTGTTCAGTATGACTTGTTCTGACCTGTTCTGATGACCTGTTCTAATGGCCTGTTCAGTATGACTTGTTCCGACCTATTCTGACCTGTTCTGATGACCTGTTATGCTGGCCTGTTCTGACCTGTTCTGATGACCTGTTCTGATGACCTGTATAGTATGACTTGTTCTGACATGTTGACATGTTCTGATGGCCTGTTCTGCTGACCTGTTCTGACCTGTTTTGATTCCCTATTCAGTGTTATTTTCTGCTATGTTTTTGTTTGTTTAGTATTTTACTGCAGTTGGATTAATAACACTCAGTTTAATTCAAATTTATATTTATTGATATTACATGGTTATATCTATGAAATACAATGTTTACAATGTTTGAATGATTAAATCTTGGAGTAAATTTGAGAGTAAACAAAACCGATTTATATGGAAGCCATGTTTGTCTCTTCAACCCTGTTATCATCTTCAACCCTGTTACCCTCTTCAACCCTGTTACCCTCTTCAACCCTGTTACCCTCTTCAACCCTGTTACCCTTGTCTCAGCCCTGTTACCCTTGTCTCAACCCTGTTACATTACCATTTTGTGATAACATTTTTGAAAAGGTTATGAAATAGGAAGTTAATGTTTGTTGAGCTCAGTCTGAAATGTTTAGGGCAATCATGAGATTATAGATTTTAGTTCAAATTCTGAAGTGAAACCATACTTTTGATAAAACTATTATGAGGTCGCTGGTATAGCAAAAGTGTGAGATTTTATATGCATTTTATATTTGCAATTATTGAATTGGGAAATGTTGATTTTATTACAAGTATCTTTTATAATCATATTCAGACAACTTCCATAGTGTCCATAACGGGGTTGAAGACAAATGGTGTCCATATCGGAACAAAATGTTCGATAATATTAGGACTTTGATGCCTGAGAAGGAAAAATATGTTTTCTTGGAGGTTCATGTCGTGGGGTGTTCAGAAAAAAATAATTATTTTTGTAAAAAATGTCAAAGCCCAAATTATTTGGTGGAATGACCCATGAAACATCTATGAAAATGGGGATGTTTTAAAATGAATATATTGTTGAGGGGAAAAGATTGTCACGGAGCAATAGCAGCACCGTGTGGCATACAGGACAGAGTGCAGATAGTTTGTGCACTAGTCTGGTTGCCAGATAGTTGACTAAAGCAGACCTGGCAACCAGGCCAGTGTATAAAATCCTCTGGTTTTAGAGTAATCCATACAAAGATGGAGACTTCTAGAAATATTTTTTTTATCATAATCATAGTATGATTTGATCTGCAAGCACACAGGTAATGACACACACACACACACACACACACACTGATGATACCAGACTCTTATTTACTATTGCTAATAAAACTTGAAACTTGAAACACGCTCACACACACCTCATTGAAACAGGTGACCAGGCAGGTGTGTTGGTTGTTTGAGACAGTTAGAAATCTTCTCTTCAGTTTCCCACCAGACTACTTTAGATCTAGCCTGGCTGGCTGGTGTGGAGTCAGTTTGGTATCAGCCAGACTACTTTAGATCTAGCCTGGCTGACTGGTGTGGAGTCAGTTTGGTATCAGCCAGACTACTTTAGATCTAGCCTGGCTGGCTGGTGTGGAGTCAGTTTGGTATCAGCCAGACTACTTTAGATCTAGCCTGGCTGGCTGGTGTGGAGTCAGTTTGGTATCAGCCAGACTACTTTAGATCTAGCCTGGCTGGCTGGTGTGGAGTCAGTTTGGTATCAGCCAGAATAATTTAGATCTAGCCTGGCTGGCTGGTGTGACCCACATGCTCCACCACACACACAGCTCAGAGTCTGCTATTGTGACCCCAATAATTTAACTGGTTTATGTCAGAACAGTAATACAGGGGTATTGTTATACAACCCTTCACACACACATTGCTGTATTTCTGTTTATCTTCTGTTTCCAGAACAAGGATGGAAAGACTGAAAAGAAGAAGAGAGAAAGAAAGGGGAGAGAAAGGAGAAGAGAAGCCAAGGCCAGCAGTTTCCCACGCAGAAAATATTGTAAAAGATTGGTCACTGAGCCCAGGATTGGTCATAT
Organism: Thymallus thymallus; assembly: GCA_023634145.1. Classification (NCBI taxonomy): domain Eukaryota; kingdom Metazoa; phylum Chordata; class Actinopteri; order Salmoniformes; family Salmonidae; genus Thymallus; species Thymallus thymallus. The sequence goes on along the minus strand of CM042387.1, from coordinate 30,235,183 downwards.
CCAATTGAGCCAGCTTATGCAGTGTTTACCGTGAATGTGGAAACATTGCCTTTTAAAGGTGCATAGCCGACAAAACACAATCAGATTTTATCCCGGCTTGACTCTGTTTGTCTTTGTTTGTCTTTTTTGTGTGCGTGTGCGTGTGTGGTGTATACAGTTTGTGTGGCTGGGGATGGGGGCAAACACAATTCTTCAGACATTATGAAATGTTCTTAGAGAAAGTTTCACTTAGTCCTTGAAAGCGACAGTAAACAGGGCTTCAACCCCCCCACCCAATTATGAATTAGCATGTTGTTGCCATGCAACTCCACGAGTGAGATAAACCCAGAGATTTAATTAGCTATAGGCCTTTCCAAGTAGGTCCCCCATTCATATGTGTGTGTGTGTGTGTGTGTGTGTGTGTCTGCTCTCATCCTTTCCTCCCTCTGTGTCAAATTACTCATTTTCAGAAGTTGGCTCTCTAGAGATGAAACCTAGAGCCTTAGGCCTGTAAAGGCCAAGGTCAGTCTTAGTTAATCGAGGTCAGGGTGGTGGAGGGGAGGAAGGTCAAGATTGGTGGAGGGGAGGAAGGTGGTTGAGACAGGTTGAGCGCAGTCAAAGAGGAACCACACAGGAGAGTTCAGAACTAATTAGAATGAATGGGAAAGTTGAGAAGAAGAACATAGAGGAGAGAAGAAGAAAAACAGAGGAGAGAAGAAGAACAGAGGAGAGAAGAAAAACAGAGGAGAGAAGAAGAACAGAGAGAAGAGAAAGAAAAAAATAAGTGAGAGAGGGTTGAGCAACAAAGGGGAAAGAAAGAGGGAACAATGATAATAATGATAATTTAGCTATATACACGGGGTACCAGTACCGAGTCGATGTGCAGGGGTACGAGATAATTGAGGTATATACACTACATGACCAAAAGTATACGGACACGTGCTCATGGCACATTCAGCAACAAGAGCATTAGTAAATTCGGACACTGATGTTGGGCGATTAGTTCTGGCTCGCAGTCAGTGTTCCAATTATCCCAGAGGTGTTCGATGAGGTTGAGGTCAGGGCTCTGTGCAGGACAGTCAAGTTCTTCAACACCAATCTAGACAAACCATTTCTACATGGACCTCGCTTTGTGCACGGGGGCATTGTCATGCTGAAACAGGAAAGGGCCTTCCCCAAACTGTTGCCACAAAGCTGGAAGCACAGAATCGTCTAGAATGTCATTGTATGCTGTAGGGTTAATATTTCCCAGAGTCCAATGGCGGCGAGCTTTACACCACTCCAGCCAATGCTTGGCATCGCGCATTGGAGTGTTGCAACCGAGGACAGACGATTGTTATTCTTTACGCGCTTCAGCACTCGGTGGTCTCGTTCTGTGAGCTTGTGTGGCCTACCACTTTGCGGCAGAGGCTTTGTTGCTCTTAGACATTTCTACTTCACGTTAATAGCAGTATTGGTGTGTTTGGACCATGATAGATCCTTAGTGATGTGGACACAGAGGAACTTGAAGCTCTCGACCCTCCTCCCTTTAGGCTGTCTCATCGTCGTCGGTGATCAGGCCTACCACCATCGTGTGTCTGCAAACTTAACGATGGTGTTTGAGGAAGTCCACGGAAGTCCACAGTGATGTGTTCAGTCCCAGGGTCCTTAGCTTAGTGATGAGCTTGGAGGACACTATGGTGTTGAACGCTGACTGTAGTCAATGAACAGCATTCTCACATAGGTGTTCCTCTTGTCCAGGTGGGAAAGGGCAGTGTGGAGTGCAACAGAGATTGCATCATCTGTGGATCTGTTGGGGCGATATGAGAATTGGAGTGGGTCCAGGGTGTCTGGGATAATGGTCTTGATGTGAGCCATGACCAGACTTTCAAAGCCTTTCGTGGCTAAAGATGTGAGAGTTCTACAGGGCGTTAGTCATTTAGACAGGTTACCTTTGTGTTCTTGAGCACAGTGACTATGGTGGTCTGCCTGAAACATGTAGGAAACATCATGGGCGTTGTTGGTAGGAATGCTACTAGGATATAGCATTCTAAAGGAAGTTGGTGGGAATTCTACTAGGAGATAGCATTACAAAGGGTGTTGTTGGTGGTGATGCTACTAGGAGATAGCATTACAAAGGGTGTTGTTGGTGGTAATGCTACGAGGAGATAGCATTATAAAGAGTGTTGTTGGTGGGAATGTTACTAGGAGATAGCAGTATAAAGGGTGTTGTTGGTGGGAATGCTACTAAGAGATAGCATTATAAAAGGTGTTGCTGATGGGAATGCTACTAGGAGATAGCAAGAGAATGATAAAAAAGAAAGAATGACAGAAAGGAAGGATGTTGGGCGTACCGACAGAAAGGTGAGAAGTGTGTGTATGTTCTGTCCTCATGTCCTCAATGCTACGGGCGGCAACAATATCATACTCGTTTGGACCAGACAGCATCAGATAGATGGCCTACACGTAGAGAGACAGAGGGGCGGGGTTTCGCTTGCTTGGATGCTTTCTCCTGTGAGATACATTCAGCCTCTTGCGAATTGAAGGAAAATTATGAAACACAGAGAGACGAAAGATAAATTATTTTATATGTTTTTCTATTTTTTCATTGGTACATTTCTTTGGGGAAGCTTGGTTCCCCTTGGCATCCATGAATACACACCACTCTGTGGAGAGGGGAGCAGCAGGTGTGTGTGTGTGTGCTTGTGTAATATGTAATCAGTTCTAAGAATACCTCAGCAACTGCTAGAGAGAAGAGGGGGTGCTGGAGAGAGAGAGAGTAAGCAGCAAACTGAAAAATAGAGGAGGGAGGTCAAGTAAATTAATGACAGTGAAGAGGAGAGAGAGGAGGGTGGAACGACAAAGAGAGAAAAGAAGAGCATACTCATAGGAGAGGAGGAGGGGAGAGAGCACTGGAGGTTGGATCATTCAGGGGAGCGCCTAGTGAGCTGAACCCAGGAACTGCGCCTCGATGGTGGGATTCATAAACCTGTGTGTGGAGCGGTGCTGCTTGGAGGGACAGACAGAGTCACAAGAAGAGAGAGACAGTGAAGAGAGGGAAGACGCTAAGAACATCGGAACACTTAGCTTTAACACATATTTTCAACACTTAGCTTCAACACTTAATTTCAACACTTAACTATAACACTTAACTTCAACACTTATCTTCAACACCTAGTTCAACACACACAGTGTAATGATGGGGACTGTTAGCAAGCTGTGTGCTTCAAGTTTCCAGGCGTTTCTTTGTCCAACAGTCAGACCTGCAGCAACTAAAGGTAGGTCACCTCTAATCATTCAGGATAACAGAAACAAGTTTATCAACTTATTTCCTGCCAGCCAAAGCAAGAGGACCACAATGGAAACTAGTTAGTAATTTTCCATGAAGAAAAATTGGTGGGACTTGCTTTAACTCTTTACAAGTATGTTTGTGGTAGTGGAAGAAGTTTAACACGTTTTACTTAAGCCAAGAAGTTAAATATAGTCAAAGTAAAATTTTGTAAAATAATTGGTCTGATTACTTTGATAGACCTATCAACCTTATTAATTTGTGGGGCAGTTAGATCACACATTTCATCACAAATAACTACACACATTGTAGAAGTTATTGTAAAACATTATTTTATCCTTAGCGTTTATCCCTTACTTTAACCATACATTCGTTTCTTAATCAAAGGATAAAGCTGTTAAAATAAAGTTATGACTGGATAGATAAATAAATATAATAGTTCAATAAATGGATAAATAAATAAATAGGCTAGATAAATAAATTGATAGATAAATAAATAATATAGATAAATAAATAGGATAGATAAATAAATAGAATGGATAGATAAATAAATAGGTTAAATAAATAAATGGATAGATAAATAAATTGATAGATAAATAAATAATATAGATAAATAAATAGGTTAAATAAATAAATAGAATGGATAGATAAATAAATAGGTTAAATAAATAAATGGATAGATAAATAAATAGGTTAAATAAATAAATGGATAGATAAATAAATTGATAGATAAATAAATAATATAGATAAATAAATAGGCTAGATAAATAAATTGATAGATAAATAAATAATATAGATAAATAAATAAGATAGATAAATAAATAGAATGGATAGATTAATAAATTGATAGATAAATAAATAGGTAAAATAAATAAGTGGATAGATAAATAAATTAATAGATAAATAAATAATATAGATGAATAAATGGATATATAAATAAATAGAATGGATAGATAAATAAATAGGTTAAATAAATAAATGGATAGATAAATACATTGATAGATAAATCGATAATATAGATAAATAAATAGGATAGATAAATAAATTGATAGATAAATGAATGGATAGATAAATAAAAGAAGGATACAGGGATAGAGAATACCTAATGGATGGAGGGATGAAGGATACAATTAGGATACGTGGGGGGGGGGGGGGGGGGTCTCATGCTTAGAATGTGCTCCCCCATTGTTATAATTTGAATGTTTTGAAAAGTTCCATGGTAGTTAATTCAACAGTGGGTAGTTAGCTTAATGAGTTGATGTGGTTACTAAAACAGCTGTACCTCTTGACTGGTAGTAGATATTTATATTATCAGATTTGAATAGCAGAGAAGTAGCCCAGGTGTCATACCCTTTAAGTTTTTGTCTACGTTGTTGGGAAAAGTGGTCAAGGTAGCAGATTTGTGTCAAAAGACACAATGTTTACTCATTGTCCCATGATTAGAATTCTGAAAAATTCCATGGCAGTTAATTAAACAGTGGGAAGTCAGCTAAATGAGTTGATGTGGTTACTAAAACAGCTGTACCTCTTGATTGGTAGTAGATATTTATGTTCTTATTTGCATAGCACAGAAGTAGACCAAGATGTCATACCCTTTAAGTTTTGTCTAAAGTGCTGGTAATGTGGTCAAAAAGGCAGTTGTTTGAAAAAATTAAGATTAAAAGTTGTTCATGCGGTTAGTAAAACAGTTGTATTGTTAGATCTGTAGAAGATATTTCTGTTCCAATTCCAGATATGAATAGCAGAGAAGTAGACTAAGATGTAATACCCTCTACGTTTTTGTCAAACTTGTTGGTTAAGTGGTCAAAAAGTTTTGAAAACGTTTTTGGGTTTTGTTATAAATATGCTAAAATTTCTGAAAACCTGTTTTCACTTTGTCATTATGGGGTATTGTGAGTAGATTGCTGAGGATTATTATTTTTTAAATCCATTTTAGAATAAGGCTGTAACGTTAGGCTCTGGTTTTTAGCTTACTACATAAATAGATACGCTAGCCTATTAGCCACGTTATGAATGAAGATGGACAAAAAGAAAGACACAAATATAATAGTATATAAAATATCAAAAAGTTGTATGCAAGCACATTATTCCAGACTAGTCTGCACATTTTTACGTTTGAATGGTGTTTCTAGCTTAAACTGATTCTTTTGATTTGTTCACCTAACACTCTGTAACAATTTACACTATCCATCCATCCATCCATCCATCCATCCATCCATCCATCCATCCATCCATCCATCCATCCATCCATCCATCCATCCATCCATCCATCCATCCATCCATCCATCCATCCATCCATCTTTTTTTCCAGATGTGTGGTTAAATTGTAAAATAAATCAACACAAACATCAAAATCCCTCTACTGTGACCATTAACAAATATACAAAGAATGATGTTGTGTCACAGACAGTTCCATATCAACGTTGCCGTGGTGATTTATAGAATCAGGGGGGGGCTGACATTTCATGAGAGAGAGAGAAAGTGTGTGTGGGTGTTAGATGAGTGGACTGACACGTTTTGAGCCTCTTGTGAGCCATGATCTTTCTTCCTCTATCTCACTCTTCTCATTTGCTTACATTTTCCATTATTCAACCACTCTATCCAATATGTCCATCTCCCTTTCCTCCTCTCTACTTCTCTCCATCTTTCTCTTGCCCTCTCCCTTCCTCTGGTTTAGTCGTCTCCTGCCACTGTGGTTAATTCCCCATTCACCATGGCTTAAATCATTTTACTGATAAACTCCTTAAGCAGAAAGTCAGATTTACTATTTATATACCTTACTTTCAGAGGCTTAAGCATATATATTTTATACCTTCATTTCAGAAACTCTTCCTCTCACTGTTTTCATACTCCTTTTTTATTTTGTATCTCTCTCCTGTCGTTTATGCCATATTTTCTTTCTCCGAAGCCAAACTCAGTTAATACAGTTCTACTTCAAGCACACAGCTGCTAAGTCCCTCTCTCCTTCCATCCTGTTTATCTGTCTCGCTTCTCTGTGTGAGCTCAAAAATACTCTTTTCACATTTCTATGCCAAGCCAAACCAAGTTGGGCCAAGCTGTACCGCACTGGCCTGGTTACGCATCCACCATAGTTGCTGGAACTGTGCTGGAAAGGACAATCTGTAAATAAAATATTCTAAATCTGCACGGTACAGTTCTGGTTCGTGTCATCTTCCTTCATTTTATACTTTTTTATCTAACTTGTTCGTCCATGATTGGGCTGCGAAATGGTGTCATACTTTGTAACGAGGATTACATTATATTTGGTTATTGAACTGGTTTACTGGCCAAGTTATTTGAAACCACCTTGACTTGGGTTTCCACTAGATGGTACAGTGGCAAAGTCAAAATGGTCTATATCGTAAAAATACAAACAGTGTGGTTAAAGCAAAACTCCTCCCCAAAACTATATTTTGGTATTTTTTTCATTAGTCCATTGTTGACATAGTCCCACAATGTTGTGCATGTCAGTAATCAGTTAAGAACAAATTCTAATTTACAATGACGGCCTACACCGGCCTCCCCTAACCTGGACGACGCTGGGCCAATTGTGCGCCGCCCTATGGGACTCCTGATCATGGCAGGTTGTGATACAGCCCGGGATCGAACCAAGGTATGTAGTGACGCCTCTAGCTCTGAGATGCAGTGCCTTAGACTGCGTTGCGTTGTGCCTAAGAACATCCCTTAGCCGTGTTATATTGGCCATATACCAGACGCCCTCGTGCCTTATCGCTTAATAACACTGCAGTGTACGGCCCTGACCTCCAGGGGGCCCTCCATTCATTAAATTTTAGTTTTTAATCCCGGTTAATGTGATTTAATGTGTAGCGGCTAATTGTAGAGTGACTGAGTTAAATGAAGCTACAACAACCAATGTGATAAAGGCTTCTCCAAATAGCATTTTGGAGTTTTTAAATTGTATAGAAATGCAGTAAATGAGCTTCAACTTTTTTTAAATGTCTTGGATGGGGACCTCACTCGGGCCGGGTCTGGACCTGACAGCTCATGCAACTTTAGTATTCTGATCATAGAGTTCTGATCATGGAGTTCTGAACGGTTCATGTGTCTACACCTACATTTAAATGTGTCTACAGTGTCCACAGTCCGGATTCCCTTTTCCCACGCTATATTCAAATGCCAGTATACATTCCACAAATGGTGGAACCCTTACGAAATAAAGATTGCAGTCAGAGTGCAGGATAATTGCAGTACACTGCAGTATAACAACAGTATAACTGCGGTAAGGGTGCAGGATAATTGCAGTACACTGCAGATATTCTGCAATTACTGCGTCCAAAATACCACAGTCGACTGCAGTTACTGCACTTTTGCTGCAGTTTACAAACTGCAATCTTTTTTTGTAAGGGAAAAGGCAAAATATGATAATAACACAACAACAACTAATGGCAGTAGCTAGCTAACTAGCCAGCAAACCTGGCTAGTTAGCTAGCTGGCAAGCATTGCAAAATGGTTTAGTATAGTTAGCTGGCTAGTATTTATGAGGCCAGCAAACACGTTCCTTGACTTTTGAGCGTATTTCCTACAATGTTATAATGAAAAGGTGCCTCTCGGGTCCCAAAACACACGTTTTCTGGAGACTTGTGGGAGGAGTGCTAATGATGTTGCCCACTTTCTGTGCTTTCGGTAGCCTGATAGCGTCCAAACAGAAGAAATCTGCACACAATGCATCCCTGGCCACCTCCTGAAGTGGTCAGCCAGATCTGAACACAATCAGACCACAAAGCGACTTTTGTGCATCTAAACCCATCTTTTCAATGCGATCTTCGTATTCTGATAGCAGAAGTGGCATGTAAGTGTCAAGTGTGTCCCTTATGAAAAAAGATTGCAGTTAGAGCGAAGTATATCTGCAGTATGCTGCAAATACTGCATAAAAAAATAACAGTTTTTTTTTACTGCAGTAATTTTGCAATGTAACTGCAGTTAGAGTGCAGTATATCTGCAGTAATTCTGCAATTACTACATCCAAAATACCACAGTTGACTGCAGTTTTTTATTTTTATTTAACTAGGCAAGTCAGTTAAGAACAAATTCTTATTTTACAATCACGGCCAGTTGTGATAAAGCCCGGGATCAAACCAGGGTCTGTAGTGACACCTCTAGTACTGAGATGCAGTGCCTTAGACTGCTGCGCCACTCAGGAACTTTTACTGCAGTTTCAAAACTGCAATCTTTTTTTGTAAGGGGTAGTCTGTTTCTACATGCTCTAGTGCTTATTGCTTATTCAGGTGGCTTCAGGAATTGGTTTGTTACAGAAACTGACGGTATCAAACGTATGATTGTCAATAACCATTCTCTAATAATCATTCTCATGTTCTCTTTCTTTCAATTTGGGCAGCTGAAGGATTGAACACGGAAAGGGCGAACATTGTGAAGAGATTGGGCGAGGACAACATCAAACGTCTATTAGATCTAGTCTTTAACCAAAACGTGATCAATCAATTTGAGAAGGAAAGCATAATGGAGACACATGGGTGGGCAGATAAAGCACGTGCCCTTGTGGACATGACCTATAACAAAGGTGAACATGTGTCTAAGATCATGATCACCTACTAAAGGATGTTGATCCCTCGCTCTACAATGACCTCTGTTTAAAAACTGATTCCGTGGATTGCATGGATGGATCTCTAGGTAAGGAAGGATACAAGATATTCCAGCCCACTGGGGTTACAAACTTTCCGATAACATTCCCAGGTTTTTCCAGAAATCCTGGTTGAAGGATTCAGGATTTCCTGCTTATCACTTCCTGGAATCTGCAGGAATCTTCCCACCAGATTTTCTGGAAAACATGAACATTTTGGGAAAGTTGTCAGAATTTTGCTACCCTACCTAATGTGTAATTTCAAACTAGTGTAATACTGCAGTTGGTGACATGCTCTATTTTTCTTTCTGCAGTTTTCAACATGAGGTGATGTGAGAAGACTAAAGAAGAGAATACAGCCACCGTTTAAAGCCACAATCCGGAGCCTTTAGATTTTTCTGTTATTTATACCTTATCATCCTTTTAGGTTTAAAAAGCATTCTCAATAAGTATTCTACATTGAAGGTGTCCTTTGCCCTCTCCCTTCCTCTGGTTTAGTCCTCTCCTGCCACTGTGGTTAATTCCCCATTCACCATGGCTTAAATAATTGTACTAATAAACTTTAAGCAGAAAGTCAGATTTACTATTTATATACCTTCTTTTCAGAAACTCTTTCTCCTTGGTTCTGCAGATATCAGTGGCATCTCTCTCTCTGTCTCTCGCTATCTCTCTCACAGCATATCCTGTTTTCCTCTCTCTGTGGCCAAACTTTGCGAACGAAGCTCTGATTCAAGCACACAGCTGCTCTTTAAAACGGTCTCTTCCTCTTTTGTCCCATTTTCTCCCTATTCTTCATCTCTTATCTCCCTCTCTCTGTGTCCTTGTATACTCTCACATGTTGCTCTATCTCTCTATCTCTCTCGCTCTCATTGCTATGATGGAGAGTTAAAATTGTCCTTTAGTCTGTCATCACGTCATTCACCATTCAGAGGTCGAGCTCTATAAATCGGTCGTCACTAGTTACCACAGCCACAAAGTCATAATCCACACCCATTTCTACAGTTTATCTTCTTAAAATGTGATTTTAAACGTAAACGTGAACGTAACCTTAACCTTAACCACACTGATAACCTTATTCCTAACCCTAACCTTAACTTGGCTAAGCTGGAACATTAGCGCGAGCCCATAGCAAATTAATGGAATCGAACGTTCGAAGAGGATGTTTTGACTGGAGTGATGCGTAGAATTCCATTTCGCCTAAATGGAACAAACAAATGTATCCATTTTTATTTGACCACCACAATCTGTTCGTTGGACGAAACTGGAAAAAAAACTTGTGTAGAAAGTGTCTGTGTAATGAGAAAGTAGGGAAGAAACGAACATTTCTGGTCTAGTGATCGATGACAACCGAGCTCGCTGCCCAGACTTATATAATTACAAAGAGGAGATTCTCCTGATTAAAATGGTTCCCGAGCTCAAAAGATCAAAATATACACATTGTGAGATATTTGGCGAAATAGACAGACATAGCTACATTTCCCTATAGGAAACAATGGGACGACCTCAGAGTTCCATTAGTAATGTTTCGTTGTTTACATTTGAACTACAACCAACGTGGACAGCTCTCATTCCCAACAATAGCGAAGCAGGCAGTGTGTCGTAAAGCCTGTTTTTTCGTGATTACTTCAATGGCAATCAGCTGGGAAATACTGTCATATTATGAAACTGGGCTCCACGGCGGATGCAATAAACTTGTTTTTATCAGAAAAAAGCATTGTAAAAAATGTAATGTGTCCAGCTTACTACTAGCTAGTTTACTTTGGATGATACTAGTAACGTTCGCTAATTTAAATAGCTAGCTAGCTAGAGTTCATGTCAGTTACTTGTACCTTAAATTCATTAGGGAATGTTGGAAAGACTATTCAGGTGTTTGAGGAATAACCTAACCTATAACATAATTTTGAGAAATACACTTTTTCTTTCAAGTGTGCTGCCAGAACCATCTACTGTCTGCCTCAAGAAACCAGCCATAGGCCTACATTTTCTTGACATCTTAGCTAGTCTAGTTAGCCAACGTTAGCCCTGCATGTAAAAGTCAATTAAAATGCCTTTCCCATCCTTTCCCATACCCTTTTGTAATTAATAGTTGTACACCTTTGCATGTTCATGATTGATTTGGCCACTCACCGGGATCATTTAGTGCTGCTGCTAAATCCGACTCCAAGACAAAAAACATAAAAGATCCCGGTGAGTGGCCAAAATATATGAATGGTTCTTTACGGGATATGTTAGTGCAGGCTGGGCCACATCAGAATAAGGAGGGGAATTTCCCAACGAAAGTGTTCGGTGGCCCACTACAATAGGAGGATGGCGAACGGGGAGAGGGTGGAGACCATGACTCGAACTCATCAAAAACGCCTGCGCTCTGCTTTGAATCAAGAGAGACTCGATGGACTCGCCACCATATCAGCTGAGCACGAGTTGTCTTACCTCTCTCTATCTCGCTCTGTCTCTCTCAGATGATTTGATTTCAGAACCATGGACAGCTACAGAGAGAAAACATCTTGACTGCAATGCACCACGATAGCGGAGAAAAGAGGCCACTCTAGGCGCAGACAAAATAAATAAATGCTGAAACTGATGTTGGACAATCAAATTAGAATTAGCCCACCATGCATTTATGAAAGCACGTGTTTCTAAAGCTCAAATGATCCCAATCTTTTTTTACAGTTCTAGAGTTATTTTTATTGTAATTGTAACAATTATGGGATCGTGCTATGTGTGATAACAGGTGGCATATTATTAATAAGAACCTCGGTTTCCTACTATAGGTAGTTGGCTGCATGGTGATAGTAAAATTGTAACTCTGATGCAGGGGTTAAAGTAATATTCCCTTCTGTCTGGTGAGGGACCTCCATTTTTTAAAGGGAATAATCATAGGATTACATATATAATTGGAGCCCATTTCTTCCTATTCACAAAAATAAGTGGTACCCCTACCTGTTTGATAAACACAATGTGTTTAAAACCAGGGCTCGAATTGAGTGAGGGTATCTCATACCCTTTGTTAAAGAAAATGGCAAAATTGATATATATTGTTTGCTTCATGTAAAAAAAAATACATGAAAAGTATCCAGTTTATATAAAACGTTCTATAAAAAGGATTAGCTTTATGGAAGAAACGAGCTTTAAAATGCCCGCAAAAGACGTGACTCCGATGCTTATGGGAATATATTGATTCCTCTCTATGACATTGTGAAGCTATTCTGTCCCTATTAATTAAGCTTTCCGCTTTCTGAAAAAAATAAATGTTTGTTTAAATCAAGGCACATATTAGGGAAGCACTTCTGTTTTTGGGTTATGTAATGGACAAGTAGCCAGCAGTTGAAGCTTAAATTGTTCTGCCTCAGAAGAGCGTCTGTCTCAGGTCCTGTGTGTAGCACAACTTTTTCTCTAACTGACCCTATCTGTCCATTCATCGCCATTTACCCGTTGTTGTCTTAGCTCTCTTGATTAACTCCTGTGATTGCTTTATGCCTCTCTTATGTCAATATGCCTTGTCTGTTGCTGTTTAGGTTAGTTCTTATTGTTCTATTTCACCGTAGAGCCCCCAGTCCCGCTCAACATGCCTCAGATAGCTCCTTTGTCCCCCCCCCACACATGCAGAGACCTCACCTGGCTTAACTGGTGCCTCCAGAGATGCAACCTCTCTCATCGTTACCCAACGTTTAGGTTTACCTCCACTGAACTCATATCCTACCATATCCTTGTCTGTAAATTATGCCCTGAATCTATTCGACCGTGCCCAGAAATCTGCTCCGTTTATTCTCTGTACCCAATGCACTAGACGAGCAGTTCTTAAAGCCTTTAGCCGTACCCTTATCCTACTCCTCCTCTGTTCCTCTGGTGATGTAGAGGTAAACCCAGGCCCTGTAGCCCCCAGTACTACAGTCATGGCCAAAAGTTTTGAGAATGACACCAAAGTTAGCTGCTTCAGTGTTCTTAGATCTTTATGTCAGTAGTTACTATGGTACACTGAAGTATAATTACAAGTATTCCATAAGTGTCAAAGGCTTTCATTGACAATGACATTCAGTTTATGCAAAGAGTCAATATTTGCATTGTTGACCCTTCTTTTTCAAGACCTCTGTAATCCACCCTGGCATGCTGTCAATTAACTTCTGGGCCACATCCTGACTGATGGCAGGCCATTCTTGCATAATCAATGCTTGGAGTTTGTCAGAAGTTGTGGGTTTTTGTTTGTCCACCCGCCTCTTGAGGATCGACCACAAGTTCTCAATGGGATTAAGGTCTGGGGAGTTTCCTGGCCATGGACCCAAAATGTCGATGTTTTGTTCCCCAAGCCACTTAGTTATCACTTTTGACTTAATATCAGTAACTGAAACTGTAGCTAATGGAGTCGCAGCAGTCCAACCTGGAAGCACACATTGAGTAATAGACTCACTGAGATTGATGTACTGTAGCATCTCTTAGAGGACAAGTTGTTCATGTTGCCTGATAAAAAAATCTAAATGATTGTGAAATAATTGAACAGAGTGCCCCTTGTTGCATAGTGGTTTGTTTATCAATAAGTCAGAGATCATATTCAGAGCTGGAAGTCATTGGTGTACAGTCCGACAGCCATGAGTACAGACACACACTGTGTATAATGCTTGGATGGAAAGAGGGAGGAGTTGAGGGGGAGGAAGAGAAGGGAGGGAGAAGGTCTGATCTCTCAACAAATGGTAGAGCGATTGAGCTGAACAATCAACTGGGTTCACACTTCCTCGCTCCCTCTGTGGTGTGGTGGAGCAGCTAGCCTGTTACCTTGTTGTTTGTGTGTCTCTCTCTCTCTCTCTCTCTCTCTCCCTCTCTCTCTCTCTCTCTCTCTCTCTCTCTCTCTCTCTCTCTCTCTCTCTCTCTCTCTCTCTCTCTCTCTCTCTCTCCTCTGATTACAAGCCTGTAGTAGTGTGGTGACGTGACAGAGATGGTAAGCTTGGCAGGTAATTAAGGGTTAAGGACAGTCTGCCTGGTCGCAGGGGAGAGGGGGGCCGTGTTGGTTATTTTAGTATGGCACCACGGGATTGGAGGACTCAGAGGGACTGGGATTGTCTGGGTTACACTGCTGTACTAGGATACTGGTCTGCTGTACTGGGAAAGAAGTCTGGACTATATTATTGAGAGAGTACTACTACTGCGAGACTGGACTAGACTGGACTGGACTAGACTGGACTAGACTGGACTAGACTGGACTGTATTATTTTGAGCTGGAGTATTTCTGGACTGGACTGGGTGAGAAGTGTCTGCACCTGGGAAAGTAATTCTACTGGTTCTACTGTGTGTGAGTGGAGTCTGTGGAGACTGTGTGTGAGTGGGGTCTGTGGAGACTGTGTGTGAGTGGGGTCTGTGGAGACTCGGTGTGAGTGGGGTCTGTGGAGACTGTGTGTGAGTGGGGTCTGTGGAGACTGTGTGTGAGTGGAGTCTGTGGAGACTGTGTGTGAGTGGGGTCTGTGGAGACTGTGTGTGAGTGGAGTCTGTGGAGACTCGGTGTGAGTGGGGTCTGTGGAGACTGTGTGTGAGTGGAGTCTGTGGAGACTCGGTGTGAGTGGAGTCTGTGGAGACTCGGTGTGAGTGGGGTCTGTGGAGACTGTGTGTGAGTGGGGTCTGTGGAGACTGTGTGTGAGTGGGGTCTGTGGAGACTGTGTGTGAGTGGGGTCTGTGGAGACTGTGTGTGAGTGGGGTCTGTGGAGACTGTGTGTGAGTGGGGTCTGTGGAGACTGTGTGTGAGTGGGGTCTGTGGAGACTGTCTGTGAGTGGGGTCTGTGGAGACTGTGTGTGTGGGTGGGGTCTGTGGAGACTGTGTGTGTGGGTGGGGTCTGTGGAGATTGTTTGTGTGAGTGGGGTCTGTGTATAATGTGTGTGAGTGGGGTCTGTGGAGATTGTGTGTGTGAGTGGGGTCTGTGTATAATGTGTGTGAGTGGGGTCTGTGGAGACTGGTAAACATGTTCTGGGAGAGACCTGCGTCTGGACCTGTGTTATACTGGTAACAGTGGGAGGACTTGGAGAGACAAACTCACTCAGGTAGGAACACTGTAGGTTGAGGAAAAAGTGTGTGTCTGTATCCCTGTTCCCGCTCATATTATCTTCAGTGCTACAGTAGGAAACACACAGCAAAAATATAGTACATACAGTATCGGCTGATAACGCATTGTGGTGTGTGTGTTAAGGTCTGATTGAGAGATGCAACAGTAACTGTATGCTCTTATCAGTGAGTGGGCAGAACAGTGTGTGTGTCTGGATGGACAAGACTACACAATGTATCCAAACTGTCCCTCCCAAGCCCCCTCAATACCCACCAGAAACATTGAAAAGCTGTGAAATACTAGTAGCTTAACAAATGCATCAGGTCAATGCTGATTGTAAAATATCCACAATACAAAAGACGATTCTTCATTTTTTAAAATGTGTTTATTGACAGGAGTAATTTAGACTCCAAGTGGCCTTAACATACAGACTCTTTACCATTACAGCATTATTTACCCCCTTAACCCATTCATTACAGCATTATTTACCCCATTAACCCATTCATTACAGCATTATTTACCCCATTAACCCATTCATTACAGCATTATTTACCCCATTAACCCATTCATTACAGCATTATTTACCCCATTAACCCATTCATTACAGCATTATTTACCCCATTAACCCATTCATTACAGCATTATATACCCCATTAACCCATTCGTTACAGCATTATTTACCCCATTAACCCATTAATTACAGCATTATTTACGCCATTAACCCATTCATTACAGCATTATTTACGCCATTAACCCATTCATTACAGCATTATTTACCCCATTAACCCATTCATTACAGCATTATTTACGCCATTAACCCATTCATTACAGCATTATTTACTCCATTAACCCATTCATTACAGCATTATTTACCCCATTAACCCATTCATTACAGGATGTATCCATACAGGATTACTGTGGGAGTAAATATTTATTCTAAACTGGATGGATCCATAGAGATTACTGTGGGAGTAAATATTTATTATAAACTGGATGGATCCATAGAGATTACTGTGGGAGTAAATATTTATTATAAACTGGATGGATCCATAGAGATTACTGTGGGAGTAAATATTTATTATAAACTGGATGGATCCATAGAGATTACTGTGGGAGTAAATATTTATTATAAACTGGATGGATCCATAGAGATTACTGTGGGAGTAAATATTTATTATAAACTGGATGGATCCATAGAGATTACTGTGGGAGTAAATATTTATTATAAACTGGATGGATCCATAGAGATTACTGTGGGAGTAAATATTTATTATAAACTGGATGGATCCATAGAGATTACTGTGGGAGTAAATATTTATTATAAACTGGATGGATCAATAGAGATTACTGTGGGAGTAAATATTTATTCTAAACTGGATGGATCCATAGAGATTACTGTGGGAGTAAATATTTATTATAAACTGGATGGATCCATAGAGATTACTGTGGGAGTAAATATTTATTATAAAAACAATGTATCCCTTTTTTTCTCCCAATTACTATCTTCTCTCATCGCTGCGAGAGGCAAAGGTTCGGAACATGACCCGATCCTTAACACCCGCCCCCTTAACCTTGAAGCCATCTACACCAATGTGTCGGAGGAAACACTGTTCAATAGGTGCCCGACCCGCCACAAGGAGTCGCTAGAGCGCGATGAGCCAGACAAAGCCTTACCGGCCAAACCCTCCCCTAACCCGGACGACGCTGGGCCAATTGGGTGCCGCCCTATGGGACTCCCGGTCACGTCCGGTTGTGACAGCCTGGGTCTGTAGTGACGCCTCAAGCACTGCGATGCAGTGCCTAAGACCGCTGCGCCACTCGGGAGGCCATTTTGGAACACTTTTAATACATACAATGCGTTACCTGTGTTTTCTTTATCCAGTTCCTTCACCTGGTCTTTATGGAAGAGTAGTTCAGTCTTAGTGACACTCAGTTCCACTCTACGATCTGTGACCTGTACGTCACTGGCTGTCAATCTGGTATTCAAGTCTGAAATACTGTCCCTCGTTGTGGCCTCCATGTTCCTCAGCTCCTTCAGCTCAGTCCAGATGTCAGGGCTGGTTGTGGTGGTGGTGGTGGTCTATATGTGGGTCGTCTCTGTAGCTTCAGTTCTTCGGTTATCTCTCAGTCTTCTCTCTCCCCTTTTACTTTCACTCTCTCTGACCCCTCTGTTCTCTTCCTGAGCCTATGCCCCAGACAGATCAGCAACACCAGCAGAGCTACAGAACCCCTTATTCTGAGATGATGCCTCTTCAGAAGTAATGCACATCTCGGTTGAGTTCTAGGCCTAAGTGTTTATCGGGGCTCCCAAGTAGCGCAGTGGTCTAAAGCACTGCATCTCAGTGCTAGAGGTGTAACTACAGACACCCTGGTTTGAATCCAGGCTAAATCACAACCGGATGTGATTTGGAGTCCCATAGGGCCGCTCACAATTGGCCTAGCGTCGTCCGAGTTTGGCCGGTGTAGGCCGTCATTGTAAATAAGAATTTGTTTTTAACTGACTTGCCTAGTTAAAAGTGTACAAACGACACGTCACGCTAGTCTCCAATTGACATTTAGCAACTCAAGGCAAGCACCCTTAGGTGAAATTAAGAATATTTTATCAGATAGTCTAACCTTACCAAAAAAATAGTATAAGCCCAGGAGAAGTCTGCAACTAATGTTTAGTAGTCTAAATTACCATGGGGCTGGTTTGTAAGATGTGTGTGTGTGTCACCCCAGTCGGTGTCTAGGAGGGTGGTATTATTTTGATTGATGTAGGCTGTGTTGCTATAGTGACCCAGAACACTGTTATTCTCTCTCTCTTCTCTCTCTTCTCTCTCGTCTCTGTCTCTGTCTCTGTCTCTCTCTCTCTCTCTCTCTCTCTCTCTCTCTCTCTCTCTCTCTCTCTCTCTCTCTCTCAGTACCTGATGAACTGAGTCCTGAGGAGAAACAGCAGTTGGAGAGCATCCGCCGCAGGAAACAACAACTACTGCAGGACATACAGGTAACACACAGAGTAGTGAACCGCTGGAACGGTCAAACCATTTCTGCCAAATGCAAAGCAGCTGATTCTGTTATGGAATGTCAACTTTCTCTCTGTGGTTTCAATTGCTTAATGTATTGTGTAATCCAAGAAGTGCATGTCCTAAGAATTAGCACCTCCTCCCAACCCTCAGCTCCTGATACCCTCTTAACTAACCAGTCATGAGAGGATGTTTGAGTGTTTCTGTCTAGTCTGTTATCCCCTTAGGGTCTAGTGCTGCAATACCCAGCGTTTACCCTCTGACCTGGAAGAATTAGATCCTACAATGGAATAGAGTGTGTGTTGTAGTCTTGTCTTGTCCTTTCTTCCTTCCTTCCTTCCTTCCTTCCTTCCTTCCTTCCTTCCTTCCTTCCTTCCTTCCTTCCTTCCTTCCTTCCTTCCTTCCTTCCTTCCTTCCTTCCTTCCTTCCTTCCTTCCTTCCTTCCTTCCTTCAAGACATCCAAACTATGAAATAACACATGGAATAATGTAGTAACCAAATAAGTTAAAAAAAAAAAAATATATATATATATATATATTTGAGATTCTTCAAAGTATTTCGCTACACCCTCAATAACATCTGCTAAAATTAGTTTTTCCCCACAAAAGGGCTGTATTACAGACAGAAATACTCCTCTGCACGTACGTGAGTTACAGTTCATATAAGGAAATCAGTACATTTAAATACATTCATTAGGCCCTAATCTATGGATTTCACATGACTGCGCCCCAGCCATTGGTGGGCCTAGGGTATGTATGTGTGTATGTATGAATGCGAGAGTCTGTGCTGCTCTCTGCACTTACACGGCTCTGAAGATTAGGATTGAGAAACAAGCCACAGTACCGACCCCCAATACACACATCCCCCTGATTTAGTTCATTAGTGGGTTTGATTTAGTTCATTAGTGGGTTTGGTTCATTAGTGGGTTTGACTTCTACTCATTTGGTATGGACCTCGCTTTGTGCACAGGGACATTGTCATGCTGAAACAAGAATGAGCCTTTCCCAAACTGTTGCCACAAAGTTGGAAGCACAGAATCGTCTAGAATGTCATTGTATTCTGTAGCGTTAAGATTTCCCTTCACTGGAACTAAGAGGCCTAGCCCAAACCATGAAAAACAGCCGCAGACCATTATTCGTCCTCCACCAAACTTTACAGTTTGCAGTATGCTTTGTGGCAGGTACCATTTCCTGGCATCCGCCAAATTCAGATTTGTCCATCGGACTGCCAGATGGTGAAACGTGACTCCAGAGAATGGTGGCTAGCTTAACACTACTCCAGCCGACACTTGGCATTGCGCATGGTGATCTTAGGCTTGTGTGCGGCTGCTCGGCCATGGAAACCCATTTCATGAAGCTGCTGATGAACAGTTCTTGTGCTGCAGTTGCTTCCAGAGGCAGTTTGGAACTGGGTAGTGAGGACAACCGAGGACAGACTATTTTTACGCACTACGCGTTTGAGCATTCAGTGGCCCCGTTCTGTGAGCTTGTGTGGCCTACCACTTCTTGGCATCCTATGACGGGGCCACGTTGAAAGTCACTGAGCTCTTCAGTAAGGCCATTCTACTGCCAATTTGATATACTGTACTCCTTCAAATGAGTGGATTTGGCTATTTCAGCCACACTGTTGCTGACTAGATAGATAGATAGATCAATAAAGTACCTATCTATCTATCTATCTATCTATCTATCTATCTATCTATCTATCTATCTATCTATCTATCTATCTATCTATCTATCTATCTATCTATCTATCTATCTATCTATCTATCTATCTATCTATCTATCTATCTATCTATCTATCTATCTATCTATCTATCTATCTATCTATCTATCTATCTATCTATCTATCTATCTATCTATCTATCTATCTATCTATCTATCTATCTATCTATCTATCTATCTATCTATCTATCTATCTATCTATCTATCTATCTATCTATCTATCTATCTATCTATCTATCTAGTCAGCAACAGTGTGGCTGAAATAGCCAAATCCACTCATTTGAAGGAGTGTCCACATATTCTTGGCCATGTAGTGTAGTGCTTTACCCTCTCCTCCTCCACTCTACATTCATCTCTCTTCTTCCACATCCCTTTCTTTTGTCTTGCCTCCTCCCTTCTCTTTGTTTCATCTCTCTGTTTCTGTGTCTTTGAGCTTAGATTTTGACCTGCCCCCCTAACCTGACCCTGAACGGGACTGTGTGTTTGTGTGTGAAAGGGAGAGAGAGAGAGAGTGCAGAAGACTTAGAGATAGAGAGAGAACACGTTAAACTGGTATAAAGAAAGCAGGGGATTGTAGATCTGAGTCCGGTGAAGAGAGAGAGGGAGAGGGGGATACTAGTCAGTTGCACAACTGAATGCATCTTCCGTATTTAACCCAACCCCTCTGAATCAGAGAGGTGCGGAGGGCTGCCTTAATCGACATCGATATCCACGTCTTCAGCGCCCAGAACATTTACAGTACATGTATATCTCCTGTCAGAACCCTGGACACCTCTTGTTCAGAAGCAGATATTTCACAGTTGGTTTACTTCTTGTAAACACACTCCATCCATACAACAATTACACAAACTTCTCACTCTTTCTCTTCTCTCTCTCGCCTTTATCCATCCCTCCCTCCCAGTGCCTTGGGTATTAGTATAACCTGAAGCTGGATCAAAGCTGCCCTGTGGGATTGAGGGAGGGTCAAATTTCTCTGGTGTGTGTGTGTGCGATCAATCAATCAAATGTATTTATAAAGCCCTTTTTACATCAGCCAATATCACAAAGTGCTATACAGAAACCCAGCCTAAAACCCCAAACAGCAAGCAATGCAGATGTAGAAGCACAGTGGAAAAACTCCCTAGAAATGCAAAAACCTAGGAAGAAACCTAGAGAGGAACCAGGCTCTGAGGGGTGGCCAGTCCCCTTCTGGCTGTGCCGGTTGGAGATTATAAAAATTCATGGCCATTAAGGCCAGATCTTTCTCCAACGATTTAAGTAACTGATAGATGAAAGAGATCTAACTGTACCATACACTCATCCTCTCTCCCTTTCTCTCTCTCTCTGTATCGCTCTCTGTCCTTCTCTCTCTTTCTCCGTCTCTCTCTCTCTCCCCCTCCATCTAGAGGCTGAAGGATGAGATAGCAGAGGTGACGAATGAAATTGGCATTACCAAAGAGACAACCTGGACATTACCAAAGAGACAACCTGGACATTACCAAAGAGACAACCTGGGCATTACCAAAGAGAGGTGTGTGTGTTCCCATGTCCTGTCTTTGTGTTATATACTGTGTGTACTGTATATACTGTGTGTACTGTGTGTGCTGTACCCTTTGTGTGGTGATGGCTGTGGGTGTTGGGGGAGGGAGTAGACACCGTGGTGATGGCTGTGGGTGTTGGGGGAGGGAGTAGACACCGTGTTGATGGCTGTGGGTGTTGGGGGAGGGAGTAGACACCGTGTTGATGGCTGTGGGTGTTGGGGGAGGGAGTAGACACCGTGGTGATGGCTGTGGGTGTTGGGGGAGGGAGTAGACACCGTGGTGATGGCTGTGGGTGTTGGGGGAGGGAGTAGACACTGTGGTGATGGCTGTGGGTGTTGGGGGAAGGAGTAGACACAGAGGTGATGGCTGTGGGTGTTGGGGGAGGGAGTAGACACCGTGGTGATGGCTGTGGGTGTTGGGGGAGGGAGTAGACACCGTGTTGATGGCTGTGGGTGTTGGGGGAGGGAGTAGACACCGTGTTGATGGCTGTGGGTGTTGGGGGAGGGAGTAGACACCGTGTTGATGGCTGTGGGTGTTGGGGGAGGGAGTAGACACCGTGTTGATGGCTGTGGGTGTTGGGGGAAGGAGTAGACACAGAGGTGATGGCTGTGGGTGTTGGGGGAGGGAGTAGACACAGTGGTGATGGCTGTGGGTGTTGGGGGAGGGAGTAGACACTGTGGTGATGGCTGTGGGTGTTGGGGGAGGGAGTAGACACCGTGGTGATGGCTGTGGGTGTTGGGGGAGGGAGTAGACACTGTGGTGATGGCTGTGGGTGTTGGGGGAGGGAGTTGAATCATCTTTAGTGAAGTGTCCCCGACCTCCTCACCCATTGATCCATGGTATTGGTAATGATGTGATGTCAGTGATCATGTGTGTGTCTCTCCTCGAGGACACTAATGGGTCTGGGACAGAAGTCACCCCAAGGCAACAGACACTTACATGGGTTAATGGGGCTGTTAATTGAGTCATGGTGTTAATAACATACATGACGTCTTTAGAGCTCATAATATAACTCTATACAGAAGTGAATGAGGGCGAAGTATCGGAGGTGGTAGGTGTGGCAAAGTTCTTTGAGCCCAGTAGGAGTGAAGTTTTTAGAAATAGTGCCATTTGGCTGAACCATTTGTGGTTTCGGGGTGGGTGAAAACAGAGTTGGTAACCAGAAGTGGTCTTGTAATAATTGTTTGTGTTTCTGTTGGTCAGAGGGAGCAGGCGCTCTGCATTAAACCAATGGGGGCAAGAGATGTGAATTGTTTTGCTCTCAAGAAAAGGGCGCCATTGAAAGGAGTGATTACTGGGGTAGCAGTAAATGTGAAAGCTGACCAACTGAAGGGGAAGATTCCCGGTGTTTGTGATTCTCGTCGTTGGGTGCGACCAGTCTGTTCTTTTGAGTTTTGATGTTGAGTCTCTGCCCGACAAAGTGATGTTAGGATATATAAGTTATCCTGTTTGAGCTTTTGTGCTGAATACATTACGTTGTTAAAGGTGTCAAACTTATGGGCTTGTGGAAGCAGTGTATAGGAGGGAGGTTCCTAGGTGTGCAGAAGTGCATGAGACAAAGGAATGTGTAGCATTGGGGAAAGTAGTGATATGTGTTCATTATAGTGGTGCCCATGGGGCTGGGGATCAGAAATGTCCAGTGTGAGAGAGGCAGGTTGAGGTTTCCAAGGTGGCAGCTGCAGAGAGGTATTTGGGTGTGCGAGATTTGACGTCAGAAGAGTTACAGGGTGTGTTATGTGGTGGTGTCCCATCCTTTCAGGCTGTCGGCCTGAAGTAGGATAGATTTAAATATACATGATTTAAAAAAATTGTGAGTGTAGTGTTAGATTGTAGTTTTTTTTTTTTTTTTTAAGCAAAGTATAAGTGAGTTCTACTCCAGTCTAGTAGGTGGCGGTAATGCAACACTTATTGGATGCCAACTGCCGTTAAACCTCTTAATCGAAGAAGAAGAAATAGGTGGGCAGGCAAGTTCCCATTCAAACGTGGGTTGGGACAAGCATGCACAGGCAGGCAAGTTCCCATTCAAACGTGGGTTGGGACAAGCATGCACAGGCAGGCAAGTTCCCATTCAAACGTGGGTTGGGACAAGCATGCACAGGCAGGCAAGTTCCCATTCAAACGTGGGTTGGGACTAGAGATGAAACGGTATGAAAATGTCATATCACGATTATAGTGACCAAAAGTGTCACTGTTATCAGTATTATCGCGGTATTGTTTAAAATGTGCTGGAAATGTTCAAAAAGTACTGATACACACATTGAAATCATTTCACCAAGTTTTATATTGAAAACCAACAAACACTTTGTGTGCATAAACATGAAAATAATCACATTCACATTAAACATGGCACCATGTGGCCATGAGAGGTAAAAGTTTCCCAAGTGCAGGTTTTAATGAACACAACCTTAATTAAGCAAATCAAATGTGCATATAAAAGCAACACAAGTAAAGCAATGTGCATGTACTGTTGAAGTCGGAAGTTTACATACACTTAGGTTGAAGTCATTAAAACAATAAAGTACCTATCTATCTATCTATCTATCTATCTATCTATCTATCTATCTATCTATCTATCTATCTATCTATCTATCTATCTATCTATCTATCTATCTATCTATCTATCTATCTATCTATCTATCTATCTATCTATCTATCTATCTATCTATCTATCTATCTATCTATCTATCTATCTATCTATCTATCTATCTATCTATCTATCTATCTATCTATCTATCTATCTATCTATCTATCTATCTATCTATCTATCTATCTATCTATCTATCTATCTATCTATCTATCTATCTATCTATCTATCTATCTATCTATCTATCTATCTATCTATCTATCTTCAACCACTCCACAGATTTAATGTTAACAAACTATAGTTTTGCCAAGTCGGTTAGGACATCTACTTTGTGCATGACACAAGTAATTCTTCCAACAATTGTTTACTTATAATTCACTATATCACAATTCCAGTGGGTCAGAAGTTTACATACACTAAGTTGACTGTGCCTTTAAACAGCTTGGAAAATGCCAGAAAATGATGTCATGGAGTCAATTGGAGGTGTACCTGTGGATGTATTTCAAGGCCTACCTTCAAACTCATTTACTCTTTGCTCGACATCATAGGAAAATCCAAAGAAATCAGCCAAGACCTGAAAATAAATTGTAGACCTCCACAAGTCTTGTTCATCCTTGGGAGCAATTTCCAAACGCCTGAAGGTACCACGTTCATCTGTACAAACAATAGTACACAAGTATAAACACCATGGGACCACGCAGCCGTCATACCGCTCAGGAAGGAGAATGAAACATGGGACCAACACTACATGTTGCGTTTTATATTTCTGTTCAGTGTACATATTTGCAGAAATCCATTCAGGTGTGTTTTGTGGCTTTTGGCAAATGCATTCTAATGATCTAAAGTCGCGCTGTTGGTACTGCCTGTAAACACACAGTTCAGTTCAAAGTGAATGATGGCAGGCTTGTGTGGCAATTGGCTTATTTGCATAAAGGCTTACTGTAGCTCTGATTGGCTATAGCTCACTGTCTGCGTAGACTCCGGTCCTGGACGAGACAGATGTTTTTATTCGTTTTTATCCGTGAGTTAAACAATTAATAGATACCGCAGTGTTTATTAATAATCCAACGCACGGCGTCTTTCCCAATCTATATTGCTATAGAATTTTCACAAATGCCTTACTATACGTAATTCCCGAACATTCTAAGAATTTATAAAAACGTGAAAGTTATCATATTTAAGTGCTTGCTTGTCAGAAAATGTAAATGAAATATGTCATGTTCTTCCTGGGGGTGTATATGAACAGATTTGAATCAAATGTCATGTTGCTGTCAGTTCCACTTTATTGACTGTTGTGTCTGTAGGAAAAGCATGCAGCGAAACAAGCAGGTGTCAATGGGGTGTAAGAAGTTCAACATGGACCCCGAGAAGGTGAAACCCAACCGTAAACCAGCCTCTATCCTCCACTCTGTGCTGTGATTAGTGCTCTGGCTGTGGTTCTGTGTTCTGATTGGCTGTTTGTACCATCAATCAGGGGATCCAGTTTTTGATTGACAGCAATCTGCTGAAGAACACCAGCGATGACATCGCCCAGTTCCTCTATAAAGGGGAGGAGCTAAACAAGACCACCATCGGAGACTATCTGGGGGAGAGGTGAAAACGTGTGTGTGTGTGTGTGTGTGTGTGTGTGTGTATAAGTGTAAGAGCGAGAGGGAGGGAGACAGCAAAAAGTGAGGGAGAGACATCAAAAGAGAGATTGATGGATGAGCTATTAAGTGGGTTAACGGGTGCACGTTTTGGTTTTTGCCCTAGCACTGCTCAGCTGATACAAATAAGTTGGTTATTTGTTGGTTATTTCAATCAGCCAATCAGCTGTGTAGTGCTAAAAAACTAAACGTGGGGGGGAAGACCGTGATATTGATTTGGCCCATTCTCTCTGGACACACAAATGTGCTAGCCACAGAGAGGAGGCAAGGATTAGGAGATTATAGATTTAATCTATTAGATTATATTTGGTTATGTTTCTGGTTGCAGAGCTGTTCTCTGATAAATCTCCTTAACTAACTGGGGTCCTGTTCAGTTGGCAAGAAACATTCTGATATGGAATGAAACACGAAGAAACTGCATGAACGTGTCCAATAAGAAACACGACTTTTCGGTTTCAAAACATTTAGTTACAGTATTCCCTACTGAACGCAACCCTGATCTATTCGCTTTTATGACCATACACCTGAATACTGTTTGTTTGTTTGTTTGTTTGTTTGTTTGTTTGTTTGTTTGTATGTGTTTCTGTAGAGAGGATTTCAATCTTGAGGTTCTACAAGCCTTTGTGGGGCTACATGAGTTGACTGACCTTAACCTGGTTCAGGCCCTCAGGTAACACACCACACATACGCTCACCACACACACAGCACACACACTCTTATGTTTGCGTGTCTTCTACCCCAGGCAGTTCCTGTGGAGTTTCCGGTTGCCAGGTGAAGCCCAGAAGATCGACCGCATGATGGAGGCGTTCGCCCAGAGATACTGTCACTGTAACCCTGGAGTCTTCCAGCACAGTGGTATAGAAAGGCCACCTCACACAATCTCGCATACAAGCACGTACGCAAGCACGCTCACACACACACACACACACTGACCTCCCCATCCCTCTCTGTGTTCCAGATACTTGTTATGTGTTGTCGTTTGCTGTGATCATGCTGAACACCAGTCTCCATAACCCCAATGTGAAGGACAAACCCTCCCACCAGAGATTCACCGCCATGAACAGAGGAATCAACGATGGCGGAGACTTACCTGAGGACCTACTCAGGGTAATTATCACTCTGTATCTCTCCCCATCACTCTCTCCATCCCTCTATCCTTCTACCAAGCTCTCTCTCTCTTCCCCTCTCTTTTCTTTTTTCTATACCTATCTCTTCCTCCCTACGCACGTGGTTTGAGGAGTTAGCAAGGTAACTTTGGCCAGTTCTGAGTTCAACTCGGGATAACCGGTACTATAAAAGTGGCTCACCTTTACGCCTGGTACATTTCTATGGCAACAAGTCCTTCAAAACTTACCTGCTCCTGGGCGGGCTAACTCATTACACATTTACACATTACACATTTAGTAATGACAGAATGCATTTGAAACTTCACGCAGAGTAAAACCTAATGACTTAAAGACATACTACGGTACATTGGTGACTAAGAAAGTATTTTTTAAACCTCCCGCTTTGGGCTGGATGTGTCTGTGTGGTTCATCCATGCATCTATTAGCAGAATTAATGTCTTACCTCAATTAGCCACGAAATCCCTAGTTTGAAAGCAACTGTTTTCTTGAAGCTGTGCCATGCCATTTTCCCTACATTTCCCACACAAGTACCGGAGAATCTCTTTTTAATACTTTTATTTCCTTAAAAAAGGTGCTCTTGATAAGCACACCAAAGACAACGATACGTAATAAAATAAAGACTGCACTTCAACAAGCCTATATCACACCGCTGAATTTGCTAGATAACTTTTCTTTAATTTTTATTTCGGCACAAATGAAAATGTGACACTGACTCACCCATGGATTGATGTTTCAGCATTATCTCAATGAAGAGTATGACGTTCAGCTAGCCTTGTGCGACATGCATCACAGTTACAAGCCTGCTAGAGTTGGAGGCAAGCAATATCCAACGTCGTAGTACAGATAAAGCCTGAGCTGAAATGTGAAGCTAACTGAAGCTGGTTAGCTTTAGAAAACCCTGAGTAGATCTAGCTTCAATTGTAGTGTACCCCCACCCTGTGTTTGTAGTGTACCCCCACCCTGTGTTTGTAGTGTACCCCCACCCTGTGTTTGTAGTGTACCCCCACCTTGTGTTTGTAGTGTACCCCCACCCTGTGTTTGTAGTGTACCCCCACCCTGTGTTTGTAGTGTACCCCCACCCTGTGTTTGTAGTGTACCCCCACCCTGTGTTTGTAGTGTACCCCCACCCTGTGTTTGTAGTGTACCCCCACCCTGTGTTTGTAGTGTACCCCCACCCTGTGTTTGTAGTGTACCCCCACCCTGTGTTTGTAGTGTACCCCCACCCTGTGTTTGTAGTGTACCCCCACCCTGTGTTTGTAGTGTACCCCCACCATGTGTTTGTAGTGTACCCCCACCCTGTGTTTGTAGTGTACCCCCACCCTGTGTTTGTAGTGTACCCCCACCCTGTGTTTGTAGTGTACCCCCACCCTGTGTTTGTAGTGTACCCCCACCCTGTGTTTGTAGTGTACCCCCACCCTGTGTTTGTAGTGTACCCCCACCATGTGTTTGCAGTTGTTTAAATCAAATGTCTAATGATGTCTCTTTCTCTTTCTCTCGCTGTCTCTCTCTCTGTCTCCCCCTCTCTCTCTTTCCTTCTCTTTCTTTCTCTTTCCTTCTCTCTTTCTCTTCCCTCTCTCTCTCTCTCTCTCTCTCCTCTCTCCTTCTCTCTCTCCTCTCTCTCTCTTTCTCTGTCCTTCTCTCTCTCTCTTTCTCTGTCCTTCTCTCTCTCTCTTTCTCTTTCCTTCCCCTCTCTTTCTCTCTTTCCTTCCTCTCTCTTTCCTTCTCTTTCCTTCTCTCTCTCTCTCTCTCTCTCTCTCTCTGTCTCTCTCTCTCTCTCTCTCCTTCTCTTTCCTTCTCTCTCTCTCTTTCCTTCTCTCTCTATCCCCTTTCTTTCCATTCCCTTCTCTCTCTGTAGAACCTGTATGAGAGTATAAAGAACGAACCCTTTAAGATCCCAGAGGATGATGGGAACGACCTCACACACACTTTCTTCAACCCTGACCTGGAGGGCTGGCTACTCAAACTAGGTGTGTTGATTTTGCAGTTGACAGTAAATTGAGTAGAGAACAGGACAGACAGTTTTATTGATGCTGCCACTGCTCCCTCTGGTGGACAGATACAGACCCACACTCACTTTCCAGTTTGGCCTTCTGTCATACATAGAATATAGCCTAATTATGGTATAAAATGAGTATCATTATTGATGGCTTAATGTAGTTTATTTTCTATTTTTTCTTCATTTGTTTTGTTTGGGTGATCTTGGTCTCCAGGAGGTATGTAATATATATGTCTAGATTGGAAGCTTTACCCTCCCCAGCCTGTATGTGCTTTTCTTCAGGGTGCTGCTTCCCTAAACTCTTGCATACTACCCACCGCTCTGTCCAATTAAAATCTACTGTTAACTATGATTTCATTATAAAGAATGAAATGGTGTTTAATTGTTGTCAAGATGTGATTTATCTGCTCTGTGTTGCTCATGCTGTGAGGTCTAAGGTTAACGACCTCTAAACCTAACCCTACCATCCAATCAACATCTCATCTAATGCATTGTGTTCATGGTCGACTTTGTTGGCGTCATGCTGTGCCTTCTGAGGAGCATGACTGCATTAAAGACGACCTGGAACACGCCCATAAGCTCCTGCCTGGTACTGGTTAACGTCTGTGCTGCCGTCTGTCTGCAGTCTCTAGGGGCAACTTGAATCTGTGCATTTTGCGTCCTCTAACCCTGTGATCTTATGAATCCTGATTGAACTCTGACCTTTAACCCCTAACCCACTCAGGAGGGCGTGTGAAGACTTGGAAGAGACGATGGTTCATCCTCACAGACAACTGCCTGTACTACTTTGAGTACACTACTGTAAGTACACTACTGTGAGTACACTACTGTGAGTACACTACTGTAAGTACACTACTGTGAGTACACTACTGTGAGTACACTACTGTGAGTACACTACTTTGAGTACACTACTGTGAGTACACTACTGTGAGTACACTACTGTGAGTACACTACTTTGAGTACACTACTGAGTTGCTCTTTCTCTCTTTCTCTCTTTCTATTCATTGCTTTTTATGTCATGTTTTCCCTACTGTAACCTTCTCTCCTCTCCCTCTCTCCCTCCAGGATAAGGAGCCTAGGGGTATCATCCCTCTGGAGAATCTGAGCGTTAGAGAGGTGGCCGACTCTAAGAAACCAGTAAGTTAGTCTCTCTTTCCCTCTCTTTTCCTGTGCTCTTTCTCCCACTATTCTCCCTGTTTCCTTTTAGAAGTCTCTGAGTCACACCTCTCTCTCTCCCCCTTCTCTCACTCTCTCTCACTCTCTCTCTCCCCCTTCTCTCACTCTCTCTCAGAACTGTTTTGAGCTGTTCATCCCGGACCACAGGGATCAGGTGATCAAGGCGTGTAAGACCGAGGCGGACGGACGCGTTGTCGAGGGCAACCACACATTCTATCGAATCTCCACCCCCACAGCCGAGGAGAAGGAGGAATGGATCACCAGCATCAAGTGAGATCTTGGCTGTCCCAATAACCTCTCCTTCTTTCTGAAGTGTACACACATTCACTACTCCCCACACATTTAAAAGTATTGGATGGGTGTAGGCATGGGCTAGGAGGACTTTTCTTTCATATCCATGAAGGGAAGTGAATAAGTGCACACTTTGGGAGAAAGGAGAGATTTTTGGGTCACAACCCTTACTTCCTTCATGTCCTATCCTAGATCTGTACGATCCTGCTCCAGTCCCAAGCCAAATGTGAAATCAATATTGCTCTCCCCTCTCTTCCCTGTAGAAAAGCCATCAGCAGGGACCCCTTCTACGAGATGCTGTCAGCCCGGAAGAAGAAGGTGTCGGCTCTGACTAGCCTGTAGGAAAGACCCAGGCTCCAGGACTTCAGTAGGAGAAGCAGGCCTCACTCTCGCTATAGTCCAGTGTCTAAGGAACAGTGTACATAAGAATGCAGAAGTCTGAAAGGTGGAAGCTGTCATCATATTGATTACATGTTGCTTTCTTCAGATTCACAAACACTGGAGAGGAAGGATTTTGAAGTGGCACGGGTTTGGGATGGAGATCAGAATGCAGAGAGGATTGGACATCCTCCTTCAGCGCCCTCTACAGGAAGTTACATCATGCAATATTTTGCTTTGATATAAAATGAACAGAGGAAGGTGACATTAACCTCTTTTTACACAAACCTCTTTTTTGGGGGGTTCTTCTTATATTGCCGTCATTACTACAGAGCATAATCTCTTTCTGAATGGTTCCCATAACAAACCACCACTGTTTCCTCTATCTTGCGGCAGGTAGCCTAGCTGTTAGTGTTGGGCCAGTAACCGAAAGGTTGCTGGTTCGAATACCCAAGGTGAAAAACCTGTCGGTGTCCTTGAGCAAGGCACTTAACCCTAATTTGCTCCAGGGGCTGACCCTGTAGGTAGGCTGACCCTGTAGGTAGGCTGTCATTCTAAATAAAAATTTGTTCTTAGAGGTTTTGTTGATCGCATTGGTACTATTATCGCAAGTATGTGGTAAAACCTCACAACTCTTAGTACAGAACTCCAAACTCATCACACTTGTAACGCAGCCAGTCTTTCTTTCAAAACGTGCCATTGTGCATTCATTTGGATTGTAAACATCTCTCACCACAAAACCATTGATTCAAAATGTAATTTTCTCGTGAAATGTCATGAGAACATATGGTTTAATCACCAAAACACAACATAATGATATCTTTTCAGTTTAGTCGTTTTAACTACGAGTGAATCCAATAACAAACAATGCAAGATACATGTTTCAAATCACCCTTAGAAGTGCTGAAAGTAATATGCTACAGTACTGTAAAAGACAGATGACACAGTTTTCACATTAGGCAATACACTTACATTACCCAACATTTACAGAATCTATCATTTCCATAATATCTACCCTATGTGTAATCACGTTGTGATCAATGAAGAAATCCTTTACAATCATCTTGGCGAATCCATGCTTGACATTGGTCTACACTGATGTCATCACATGCCTCATCCATGGCCTGAAGGAGAGTGGCGCGCTCAAGGGGTTGGCGATCATAGACCTTCCACCTCCATGCTGAAAAACAATTCCTCAATAGGGTTGAGGAAAGGAGAGTGTGGGGGCAGGTAGAGGGTCATGAATCGGGGATGGGCCTGAAACCATGCTTGAACCACCTCTGCATTTTGGAACCTGACATTGTCCCATACAATTTCATAGGTGACCTCTTCACCTTGTCAGGCCGGCTCAATTTCATTGAGAAACTCAATGAGATGTGCAGCGTTGTAGGAGCCAAGTAATGGCCTACGTCCTACCACACCATCTTAAGAGATAGCTGCGCACATGGAGATGTTTCCTCCACGTTGTCCAGGCACTTGGACAGTAGCCCGTTGGCCGATGAGGTTCTGTTAATAAGGAAGAGAAGTTTTGGCCAGGTTAAAGTCAGCTTCATCAACAAAAATGTACTTGTGATGGTTCTTATCAGCATCAAACACCATCACCCTCTAAAGAATATATTTTGGTTAGTTATTTTTACAGTGTAGTTCCAATCATACATGTGAAGTAGGCGATGCATCAAATAGTAACAGTAATACAGTATATAGTGCTGTACCTGAACATACTCAGTAAGCTTGGGGTCATTTTCCATTTGGAAGACCCATTTGCGACCAAGCTTTAACTTTGTGACTGATGTCTTGCGATATATCAATATATCCACATAATTTTCCTTCCTCATGATTTTGAAGGTAGGCCTTGAAATACATCCACAGGTACACCTCCAATTGACTCAAATGATGTCAATTAGCCTATCAGAAGCTTCTATAGCCATGACATCATTTTCTGGAATTTTCCAAGCTGTTTAAGGGTACAGTCAACTTAGTGTATGTAAACTTCTGACCCACTGGAATTGTGATATAGTGAGTTATAAGTGAAATAATCTGTCTGTAAACAATTGTTGGAAGAACTACTTGTGTCATGTAGTAGATGTCCTAACTGACTTGCCAAAACTATAGTTCATTGCTGTCCAACCCTGTTCATGGAGAGCTACCCTCCTGTAGGTGTTCACTCCAACCCCAGTTGTAACTGACCTGATTCAGCTTTTCAACAAGCTAATTATTAGAATCAGGTGCGCTAGATGAGGGTTGGAGGGAAAACCTACAGGATGGTAGCTCTCCAGGAACAGGGTTGGACAGCCCTACTATAGTTTGTTAATATGAAATCTGTGGAGTGGTTGAAAAATGAGTTTTAATACCTTCAACCTAAGTGTATGTAAACTTCCGACTTCAACTGTAGCTGACAAACCAATTTAAAATCTATAGGTTTACCAAACGGTTCACTGATTAACCATTTAAGAGCAGTTGGATTAAGTGTTGGTCAAATGTATTTACGCAAATCAGAACAGAAGCATATCAAAAGTATTGTGAGCATTGCATTGTGAATATGAAAGGTATTTCTTTGATGACACACTGATTAGGTGTGGAGAAAAAGTTACTGTGTAATTTTGTGTGTTGTACTTGTGTGTTGTACTGATAAAAAAACAGCCTTTTTGATGATCTGCTTTGAGTTTTGTACTAACAGTTGTGAGGTTTTACCACATACTTGCGATAATAGTACCAAAGCGATCAACAAAAAATGTAACTGACTTGCCTAGTTAAAGGTTAAATAAAAATAAATAAGATAGGAGATGATACTTTGTTCTTTGTTTCCATGTTTGTTAAATGTTTCCTGGTCATTGGGCTGTCAGTGATCCGGGGGTGAGATATGGGAGCTGAGTAGAGACACAATAGAAAGAAAATACATTTCTGTCTCTGCCCAAAGCCTTGTTATGCCATCACTTGTGTTAGTTCTGCTCTTCATTCAGTTAGTTTTTTTTGATACCTCTGTTACTACAACTGCACAGTCACGTGGAAGGAGGAGGCATGGAGGGAGGGGGAGCAGGAATTGAAGGGGAGAGGGAAACATAAAGGATCAAAATACAGTATATCACTTTGCTAAGGTTTAAATATTCAGTCTCTTATTCTCATATTGTGACAAAAGTACTTTTGCAGAAGCTGCAGTAAATTTGCAGGGAAGGATTCTTTTTTATGAAGACCCTATTACAGCGTTATTATACAGTTGTATGTTACAAATGTGTTATGAAATGAGATGCATTTCTGTCATCGTTGTGCCCTTTGGAAGGCTGTGTTTTTGTTTTTCATTGGCAGATAAATTAATCGGCATTTTTTTTGGTTCTCAATGCACTGATTATGAAATGTAAGTCAAGCTTGAAATATATTAATTTATTTATCAATAATACATATAATTGATTGTAAAGTTGTGTTTTGTATCCTAAAGGATTGTGCTTGTCTATGCCATCATATTTTTGTTCATTTGATTTCAGATTACCAGAAATAAATCTCATGCTAGTATCATATTTGCTTTCTTTGTTTAATATCTGACTTGACAGGTTAAGTTATCACAACTTTAGAGATTTTCCCATTGGATTTAACCACACTAGACACAAATAGACAACATTGGAGATATTGTCCGCATTCCATATCTCGAGCCTTTTGCGCTGATTGACAGTCTGAACAAAACACGTTAGGAATGGGTGAACATTCTGAGCGCGAGGAATCTATTTCAAATGTGATTTCCAACGTTTTGTCAGTTGTAGTTTAGCTGGTAAGATTGACCTACACTGAACATCTTTAAAATAGCTAACGGTAGCTAGCAAAGCTGACGGTGGCGGTCAAAAACCTGTAGGATAACATGGAGGGAGAAGATAAGAGGATTGCGTTTTTACAGAAAGTCACTTTAAATGCACTAAAGTTGAAGCCGGACAAATGGCAGAAGTTTATTGCTGGGGAGGAAATACGAACTTTGATCGGCAACTTCTTTGAAAAATCCGACATCAATAGCCTTGTTATTTCTCTAAATGCTGCCTCCCAACTTGTTTGCAGCCTTGAGTTTCCGCAAACAATCAAAAACAAAGCTGTATATTTTATCAAGAAGGATAAAGAAGTTATAACAAAAGACAATATAAAGAATGTATTTATTGGAGACGTCGCGAATTCCCCAGTGGACGCTACAATCGGCGCAATTGAGGGGGTGAGTAACCGAATACCTGAGCCGACAAGGTGAAAACCCTGTCGATGTGTCCTTGAGCAAGGCACTTAATCCACATTTGCTCCAGGGGCTGACCCTGTAGGTAGGCCGTCATTCTAAATAAGAATTTGTTCATAACTGACTTGCCTAGTTAAATAAGGGTTAAATAAAAAAAGTGAGCTCCTACCCAAGTCAAGGACTGCTCATAAATTAAACCCGTCGCTCACAAATGAAATACACGTTTTTCCTCAGATTGCTTACCCTCTACACACCAACAAAGACAACACCAGATACTGGCCCAGGGTGGTTTCAGATGATGTGTCTCGCCATGCACACAAACTGAAGAATGAAGTGTTCGTCGTTGGAGGTCAAATCAAAGGCAGAACATTCCTGCCCTTACCAGCAAACGCAGATGCTCTTGGAGATTCAGAATACACCTACCGGTATTAGACTGTCCCGTCCCCTAAACACTCAAATCGCATAATCCATTGACCGTTGAAAATGAACAGTATTGCAGTAAACCTGCATTGTCTCCTTTCCCCCAATGCAGGTTCTCTCGCTCCATTGACAGTAAATTGATGCATTCCTTTGAGACTGTGATAATTGACTGGACTCACCAGGTGACAGAGGTTCTTAGTAAAGACTCTGCCCAGCCGATCCTGGACGGACTGAACCCACTGCCCAGTGTGGAGTTTGATTTCTGGAACAACAGACTCATGAACCTGGAGTGTATTTATGCACAGGTACCCTTTTACAATATAAAATATGATATTGTTGTTGTTTGAAACGTGTGTGTCTTTGTGCGCTGTCAGTGCTAGGAGCTGTCCATGGTTCTGGTAGGGTTAGACCAACAACGGGTGGTGCTGAATGGACAGCAAAAGGGGACCTGTTTTAGCTAACTAAGGCCTGGATTCAATCAGATCAAGCGTTAACCTAGCCTGATGACTCACACTAAAATCTTCCGCTGCTCTGTCGTTCTCTACATACTTTAGTCTGAGACTGCCATCATTGAAGTCGTTTGGGGTGACGAGGGGCGATTAGATCGCCTCTAACCAGTCAGAGTATCAAGCCGTCGCTTTACCCACGTGTGTTCTGGCTCTGGCCCAACCCATTATTTCTGGACCAATCAGAAAGCCCCGAATGTGCTCGGGTTGGGTCGGTACTCAGATCCAGACTCATTGTGGAGAATAAACACATTTTGTATGAATATAGAAAGTGACGTCTAGGAACTAGAATATTTCAGAGATATTTCTACTGTGTGCAGGATCCCATGGGATGATACGGTCCACGCTACGCTGATAAGCCTATTTTTTGCCATGTTATAGCCCTATTCGGAGGGTTATTACTAGAGACGTTGGTTATGTAATTATTATCCAAGTATGTGCATTATTCCAGAGGATGACTCTTATAGGATTAGTTTTTCCAAATTGCCCCCTGTAATTCTTAGTTTTTCCCAATTTAATTGACTCTTTTAATGGAAGCCTGGAGGTTATTATTCTAGGCGGGAAGATATTTCAACATCAAGTCTAGATGTTAATAGTCTACACTGATAACTTAGCTGCCAATTGTATAGGTGCCCCCATAATATTTAAATGTATGAAATGTGGTCATAGTCATTATTTTAGCAATCCATGGTAGATTTTCACTCCCACACAATTCTAGTGCATATGATTCAAAGCTTGTTGATAAGTTCAATCAGGTTAGTTACAACTGGGGTTGTAGCGAAAACCTACAGGAAGGTAGCTCTTCAGGAACAGGATTGGAGATCTCTGACCTAGGACATCAACAGCCAGCCAGGGTTTCATTAAATAAGCTGTAGGCACAATACTTTTTATTGCACATTTAGGCCTAATTAAACTGATGCATTTGGCGATGTTCAACTTCAATTCACTGGCACTATGAAGAATAGCTTAGTCATACTCATTGATAGCCTAATATACAGTATACCTTAATATACTTATGTTCAAGACGCGGCATTGCAAGACAAGACGTTGCGAGATACAGATTACCTAGATATAGCCTATGTGCACGGTTCCAACTGTCTGTCTGCCTGCCCCGATCCTCTCTCTCCCTCGCTGGCTCACCTGCTCTTTCTCTTTGCTATGCAAAACGCTAGTGTGTGTTTGGTCTTTGGTCTGTTGTGTGTAGAATAGCTCAGCCTACTCATTGATATCCCCTACTTTAGCGGTCATGCCTACCTATGGCTTCTGCCCCTCCCCTCTCTCTCCCTCCCTCGCTAGCTTGCACTTTGCTGGTAAAGATGCAAGACTTTGTGTTCTCGGATGTAGCCTATGGCAAATAGTTTCCTCCGTTGCAGAAATACTAGGTATGAGCTGACATATAGGCGTGTCACAAACGACTCTCTTCCTTATTATACCTACTGCGTTAGAAGTTCTAAACAGTGCTAGTAGAAATATCAGGCTTTAGATAGATAGATAGATAGATAGATAGATAGATAGATAGATAGATATAGATAGATAGATAGATAGATAGATAGATAGATAGATAGATAGATAGATAGATAGATAGATAGATAGATAGATAGATAGATAGATAGATAGATAGATAGATAGATAGATAGATAGATAGATAGATAGATAGATAGATAGATAGATAGATAGATCGATCGATCGATCGATCGATCGATAGATAGATAGTGCAGGTGCAAAATGCCAGAACGAAAATACACAAAAGACAGATACACGATACATGGTACATAGAGCGGCAGTATGAAAAAGTAGTCTGGAGTGCATTTTAATTCCCTTAAAATGCAGTCCTTAGTGCGCAGGGTTTAATTACAGATAAATGCACGTATTGCACATTCGATATACTAAAAGCAATGAAAAAAGATACAACTGACAGGATACTAGTATACAGTCCTGAGTGAATGACTACGTAAGTTAAGTCCAAGAATTACTTACAATATTGTACGTGATATGATATAACAACTGTACATGAATATGTATATACAGACCTGAATGAATAAATAAGTCCTGAGTGAATGAGTGATTACGGACCAGAGTTACTCACGGATGAATGCATAATTATGTTAAACTAGGTCCTAACACCCCAACAGTTCCAGGTCTATGTTGCCGACGGCAGGGCACCCCGGTGAGGCATTAAATAGTCTTAATAGCCGCCAGCAAGAAGGACCTCCTGTAGCGCTCTCTGGCACAACGTGGTGGGATCAGTCTGTGACTGAAGGTGCTCCCCTGCCTCATAACCATGGCATGCAGAGGGTGGGTGACGTTGTCCATGATGGCCAGCAGTTTGGCCAGGATCTGTCTCTCCGCCACCTCCTCTAGAGTGTCAAGGTTAATCCCCTGAACAGAGCTAGTCTTCCTGATCATCTTATTTACCCGAGAAGCATCACCGGTTTATCGATGTTAGCAATAATGACTCTCGAATGTCAAACCATTGATGTTAGAATAATGCATGTTTTCATGTTAATTTGGATGGAGGATTTATGCCTATCAGTCTAATTCAAGTGTTTGAATTTGTAACGTGACTGTATGAACTTCTAACGCGGCTGCATGGGCTTTGTCGGATTATAGTCTGTGTGGTTTAGTTGCATCCAATGGCAGTGTCCACGACAAGGTAACGAGCTGCTTGTGGATTTGACAGCTCTAATGCAGTTCCACCTCCGACACCGCCAAAACAACGCAATGCAGATGTCAATCTGATTGAACTCAAGCTGCGCTGCAGGTATCAGGAGTGTGAATACCGATAGGTCAATTGGTCATGGTCCTTTCTTTTTCCTGTAGTTGATGGATCCAAAAGTGCGCATGATGGCAGAAATAGTTGAAGAAGCATCAAGTACCTACTGGCCAGCACTGAAGAGTATCTACAAGGATGTCAATGAAGGTAAAACACTATGTCAATGAAAGTTTTCACTAACTCAGATTTCTCTCTCTGAACACAAATGGTCGTTAACCTGCATGGATTTTATGTTATGCCACCCTCCTCCACTGTAGGTCGGACGGAAGCACGGGATATTGTGCTTTATTTGAAGCCACTGCAGAAGATACTTGATGAGATTGACCAGATGGAGTACTCACAGGTGAAAACAGCTCAATGTGTCCATCCTATTGATTCAGATAATTATCTTTCAATCTTCACTTTACACCTTTTCCCTCTGTCCTATTTGCAGCTGCCAACCTCCGTGGGAGCTGTGATGCACACGGTGTGTCTGACCTGGGCTAACTCTGAGCACTACCGCCAGCCTGCCAGGATAATTGTCATCCTCCAAGAGATCTGCAACCTCTTCATTGATATGGTACTTGGCAGTGATATTTTTTCAAAGTGCATGTCTTTTCAATAACTCCAATGAGAATATACTAGCTCTTACCCCCCAGCCCCCACCCCTAGACACTTCTCAGACCTAGCCCCTACTACACAAACACGTTTCACCTAGACACTGTGAAAGTAAAAGAAGACTGTCCTCCTGTGTGCTGCAGACAAGGAACTTCCTGGGTCCAGAGGAGGTGATGAAGGGCCTTATGGGGGAGATCGACGAGATTCTGGGAAACATCAGGATGAGCATCATCACCTTGGTGACCCTCAGAGAGACATACCACCAGTGCAAGGTCGACATGAACAAATACTTCAAAGTCAGTAGACATTCTTACACTTTCACCTGTTTTCCAACACTCAAGACAACATTTCATCAAACCTTCAAGTGTTACAACTCTATGACTAAAGTAAAATATCTCGGCACTGTTGTGTCTTCTAGAATGGACACTCAAAGAACTGGGATTTCCCTTCACACCTGGTGTTTACCAGGCTGGATTCCTTCCTGCAGCGTCTACAGACCATAGAGGTACACACACACGCACACGCACACGCACACGCACACGCACACGCACACGCACACGCACACGCACACACACACACACACACACACACACACACACACACAGACACACACACACAGACACACACACACACTGGGTTGACCTGTGTCTGGTAGGAGGTGTATGCGGTGTCAGTGGAGCTGCTAAAGCTAGAGAAGGTGGACATCCAGGGGGTCCGAGGCAGCGCCCTGGGAAACATGGTCTTCAGCATCTACGAGGAGTTCCTTGATCTCATCAAGATATTCGCCGAGTGCAAATACGACGCCATTGACACTGACAACAAGGTAACCAACCTTGGCTCTGGCCGAAAAGTACTGCACTACTAGGGAATATGGTGTAATGTCAGATGCCAGCTGTGTTGTACAGAGTTGCTCCTCTTTCCCTCTCCCTCAGAGCTTTGATGAGACTTTCAGGAAGTTCCAGGACAAGATCTTAGACTTTGAGAGACGGTTAGGCACCATCCTGTGCCAGGCTTTTGATGACTGTGCCTCCACAGAGTCTGCTGTCAAGGTCAGTCTATTGTAAGGTGTTCTGATACCTAAAGTACGTACAGTAGGGAAAGTCACTCTTCAAAACCCCCTCTCATATCCTCCTGCATGTAGAAAGTCACTCTTCAAAACCCCCTCTCATATCCTCCTGCATGTAGAAAGTCACTCTTCAAAACCCCCTCTCATATCCTCCTGCATGTAGAAAGTCACTCTTCAAAACCCCCTCTCATATCCTCCTGCATGTAGAAAGTCACTCTTCAAAACCCCCTCTCATATCCTCCTGCATGTAGAAAGTCACTCTTCAAAACCCCCTCTCATATCCTCCTGCATGTAGAAAGTCACTCTTCAAAACCCCCTCTCATATCCTCCTGCATGTAAAGTCACTCTTCAAAACCCCCTTTCAATCCTCCTGCATGTAGAAAGTCACTCTTCAAAACCCCCTTTCAATCCTCCTGCATGTAGAAAGTCACTCTTCAAGACCCCCTCTCAGATCCTCCTGCATGTAGAAAGTCACTCTTCAAACCCCCTCTCATATCCTCCTGCATGTAGAAAGTCACTCTTTAAGACCCCCTCTCATATCCTCCTGCATGTAGATGCTGGACATGTTTGGCTTCATCCTGGAGCGCCCTCACATCCATAACCAGATCTCGTCTAAGTACAAGGAGCTGGTGGAAATGTTCAGCTCAGAGCTGGACCGCACCAAGCTGGTGTACGACGCCCAGATGGCAGCCGTGGAGGCATGTAAAGGCATCCCGCCCATTGCTAAAAACATGCCCCACGTCGCCGGGCAACTCAACTGGGCTCGGGAGGTACAAGACCGCATCCAGATCCCCATGAAGAACTTCAAGGCTATCCACCACCCGTACGTGCTGTAGTATGGTCCACCACTCGTACTCTAGTATACACTACTGTCAGTATGCTGGTTATCCATGCACAAAGCATCTGAAACTCCTTCTCACCTTTAACTTTTTTACTATGAATACACATGTTAAAATGCATTGAAATGGCCTTGCAGACAGTTGCTGTCAGAGTGTAGTGGAGGCTAACAGTCCTGTGTGTTGTGTTGTGTCCAGGTGTATGGACACGGATGAGGCCAAGCTGGTTTTCCACAAGTATGACGAGATGATGGGGCTGCTGCACCAGTACTGTGTGAGCGTGTACACAGAGTGGACATCCCGGGTCTGCACTGACTGCCAGTTCAACCTGGAGCAGCCTCTGCTTCTACGCAACGCCAAGAACAACGTCCTCAGTGTCAACTTCAACAAGCAGGTCTGGCTGGGAAACACCCTCCAAACACACACACATGAACACACACACTCTCTCCAAACATACACACCCTGTCTTGACACTTTCCATAGACTAAACAGACTATGCTAGAGCCATATCTCTGTGTGTCTGGTCTGTGGTGTGAGGTGTGAAAGGAGTAAAATGTGTATCTCTCTGCAGCTAGTGGCCGTTCTGAGGGAGGTGAAGTATCTGACCATCCAGGGCCAGCAGGACGTGCCTCCCAGTGCTGCTGAAGTCTTTGCCCAGAGTGAGACCTTCAGGAAATACGTGGGCAACCTGGACCTCATCGTCTCCTGGTACAACCAGGTACAGGACAGAACATTGGGAGGGGCATAGACAGATGGATGAATATATGTTTGGTTTACATACAGGGAGTGGAGTTTTTATTCTAAAACTGAAAGACACAAAAACTCAATGTGAAAACCTTCTGAGGTGGTGTCTGTCATCCACAGATCCTAGCCACAGTCCTGCCAGTGGAGTTTCCACTGCTCGAGGAGGAGCTGAAGGGCATCGATGAGAAACTGTCCCTGGCTGAGAGCACTCTGAGCTGGCACGGGGAAGGTACTGGACTGAAGGGTGATGATCACAACATTACTAGTCATATTCATAACAGGTGGTCATAATTGTCCCTTATGTGTGTGCCAGGTGTGTGGCAGTACATCCAGCAGATGAGAGACAACTTGCACGACTTTGAGAGCAGAATCAACCAGGCTAAGACCAACGTGGAGGCCATGCACCTAATCATGGAGGTAAGGACTGTCTATCTGCTAGAACACACCCCTGCTTTCCCCTCTGTACCACTGGAAGGGGTTGTGATGGTGGTATTGCGATGTGACTGACAGGAGTGGTCTGTGAGCCCCATGTTTGAGAGGAAGGACAATAAGGACTCTTTGCTGGACCTGGATGGAAGACAAGCAGCCCTCAACAACAAGTACACCGCCATCAAAGAGTCTGGAGAGAAACTCCACCAACTAACACAGGTAAAGAAACAACTACTACATACAGTATGTAACAAACAATGAATAAGTACACTATGGGAGACTATACAGTACACTGAGTGTACAAAACATTAAGAACACCTTCCTAATATTGAGTTGCACCCCAGCCTCAGTTTGTCGGGGCATGGGCTCTACAAGGTTTCGAAAGCGTTTCCACATGGATGCTGGCCCATGTTGACTCCAATGTTTGGGTGGTGGACCATTCTTGATAGAAACGGGAAACTGTTGAGTGTGAAAAATCCAGCAGCGTTGCAGTTCTTGACACAAACTGGTGTGTCTGGCACCTACTACCATACCCCGTTCAAAGGCACTTAAATATTTTGTCTTGCCCATTCACCCTCGGAATGGCACACATACACAATCCATGTCCCAATTGTCTCAAGGCTTCAAAATCCAGATTTAACAAGCAACATCAATAAGGGATCATAGCTTTCACCTGGATTCACTTGGTCAGTCTATGTCATGGAAAGAGCAGGTGTTCTTATTTTTTTGTACAATCAGTGTATGTGATATGTGTGCCATGCTGAAGAGTGTGTATCTGGTGTCTGTAGGAGAATAAGAAGCTGTTTAGAGCAGATGAGAGCACTGACTCGTGGAAGGCCTACGTTGACTACATCGATGACAAAGTCCTGGACGGGTTCTTCAAAGTCGTCCATGTGTCTCTCAAGTTCCTTGCTAGTAATATGCTAGCCAAGGTATAATTAATCCCCGAGACAAACCCTCACATATATCAGTCATGTGTTAAATCCCTTTATGTGCTACTAACTGGTGTGTTGTGTTGACTTGCAGTCGAGTATAAACCCGCTGTTTGAGGTGCGTTTTGAGTTGGAGGATGGAGACACGTCATTCTACCCATCTTTGGTCTATGGCATATCTGATGGCTTCTACGACCTGGTTGAGAGTCTCATCCATGATGTGTACAAAGCTGCTGAACTAGTTCCTCGTATATCAATGACCAACAAAACTTGCTACAAGGTGAATACAACCCTGTGTGTGTGTGTGTGTGTGTGTGTGAGATTGAATGTTACCTGTGTGTGTGTCCCATTTTTAACCATTGTACCCGTGTAAACTATGGGGTGTGTGTTTGTGTGTTTCTCCCTTTTGTCCCTCCTTCAAGCTGGAGTTGGAAGAGATTTCAGAGCTGTCAGACATGCGTGAGAATGTGTTGACCCAGGTGGTTGGGGCCATGAAAGAGGCCCAGGAGTACCGGGACATGCACTATAAATATGCCTACCTGTGGCAGGATGACAGGGACGAGTTCATGGAGCAGTTCCTCCTCTACGGCAAAGTTCTTACCCCAGAGGAGATTGAGGCGCACGGAGAGGAGAGCGTGCCCAAAAACCCCCCCACACTGAAAGATTTCAAGGAAGAGGTACAGAAAGAAGCCCCTGGCTGCATCCCAAATGAAACCCTATTACCGTAAGACTCTGGTCAAAAGTAATGCACTCTTTAGGGAATAGTGTGTCATTTGGGATGCACCCCCTAAAACACAGTAGGGACTCTTAACAAACTAGTCGTGGCCAAAAGTT
Source organism: Thymallus thymallus (assembly GCA_023634145.1). Taxonomy (NCBI): domain Eukaryota; kingdom Metazoa; phylum Chordata; class Actinopteri; order Salmoniformes; family Salmonidae; genus Thymallus; species Thymallus thymallus. The sequence continues at coordinate 30,191,529 of CM042387.1, read as the reverse complement.
TTGAGAATGACACAAGTATTGGTCTCCACAAAGTTTGCTGCCTCAGTGTTGATGATGGCAATTTGCATATACTCCAGAATGTCATGAAGAGTGATCAGATGAATTGCAATTAATTGCAAAGTCCCTCTTTGTCATGAAAATGAACTTAATCCCCCAAAAAACATTTCCACTCCATTTCATCCCTGCCACAAAAGGACCAGCTGCCATCATGTCAGTGATTTGTCTCGTTAACACAGGTGAGAGTGTTGACGAGGACAAGGCTGGAGATCACTCTGTCATGCTGATTGAGTCAGAATAACAGACTGGAAGCTTTAAAAGGAGGGTGGTGCTTGAAATCATTGTTGTTCCTCTGTCAACCATGGTTACCTGCAAGGAAACACGTGCCGTCATCATTGCTTTGCACAAAAAGGGCTTTACAGGCAAGGATATTGCTGCTGGTAAGATTGCACCTAAATCAACCATTATCAGATCATCAAGAACTTCAAGGAGAGAGAGCTGATTCAGCTGCGGGATCGGGGCACCACCAGTGCAGAGCTTGCTCAGGAATGGCAGCAGGCAGGTGTGAGTGCATCTGCACGCACAGTGAGGCGAAGACTTTTGGAGGATGGCCTGGTGTCAAGAAGGGCAGCAAAGAAGCCACTTCTCTCCAGGAAAAACATCAGGGACAGGTACAGGGATTGGACTGCTGAGGACTGGGGTAGAGTCATTTTCTCTGATGAATCCCCTTTCCAATTGTTTGGGCCATCCGGAAAACACCTTGTCTGGAGAAGACAAGGTGAGCGCTAACATCAGTCCTGTGTCATGCCAACAGTAAAGCATCCTCAGGCCATTCATGTGTGGGGTTGCTTCTCAGCCAAGGGAGTGGGCTCACTCACAATTTTGCCTAAGAACACAGCCATGAATAAAGAATGGTACCAACACATCCTCCGAGAGCAACTTCTCCCAACCATCCAATAACAGTTTGGTGACGACCAATGCCTTTTCCAGCATGATGGAGCACCTTGCCATAAGGAAAAAGTGATAACTAAGTGGCTCGGGGAACAAAACATCAACATTTTGGGTCCATGGCCAGGAAACTCCCCAGACCTTAATCCCATTGAGAACTTGTGGTCGATCCTCAAGAGGCGGGTGGACAAACAAAAACCCACAACTTCTGACAAACTCCAAGCATTGATTATGCAAGAATGGCCTGCCATCAGTCAGGATGTGGCCCAGAAGTTAATTGACAGAATGCCAGGGCGGATTGCAGAGGTCTTGAAAAAGAAGGGTCAACACTGCAAATATTGACTCTTTGCATAAACTGAATGTCATTGTCAATGAAAGCCTTTGACACTTATGGAATACTTGTAATTATACAGTGTACCATAGTAACTACAGACATAAAGATCGAAGAACACTGAAGCAGCAAACTTTGTGGAGACCAATACTTGTGTCATTCTCAAAACTTTTGGCCACGACTGTAGGACATAGGAGGTTGGTAGCACCTTAATTGGGGAGGACTTTTCGTAATGGCTGGAGTGGAATGATATCAAATACATCAAACCCATGGTTTCCATGTATATGAAGTAATTCCATTTACTCTGTTCTGGACATTATTATGAGCCGTCCTCCCGTCAGCAGCCTCTACTGATGTATTAGTTTTAGCCTCTCCAGGTTTGGTCCCAGTGAGTTTGCTGTGTGCATTCCCCTACAGATCGATACATATGAGAAACTGTACAGGGAGGTGAGCAACTTGGAGAACTCCCAGGTGCTGCAGCACTGGCTCCAGATCGACATCCGTCCCTTCAAACACACCCTGCTCAACACCATCAAACGTTGGAGCCTCATGTTCAAACAGTTCCTCATAGATCGAGTCACCCACAGGTACAGACCCACAGAGACAGGACATTAGTGTCACTCCTGCTCCTGCTCTCTCTCTCTGGCGCTCGAGGGCGCCAGGCTGCCTTTCATTACGCACACCTGTCACCATCATTACGCGCATCAGCGCTCATTGGAGTCACCTGGACTCCTTCACATTTTGATTGCCTTCCCTATATCTGTCTGTTTCCTCGGTTTCATCCCCGTGTCAGCATTGATGTCGTTATTTTTCCCCAGTCCAGATGCTGTTCTTGTTCTGTTTCATGTTCGTTGTTTATTAAATGTTCTCCCTGTACTTGCTTCTCATCTACCAGCGTCTGTCCTTACAAATAGTACTGCTGGGTGTTGCGTTAAAGACCTTCAGAATGGGACTCATTGGTAGGATTAAGACTTTCTCCAACTGTTAATTGTCTGCTGCTGTGTGTGTGTGTGTGTGTGCGTCTTTGTCTGCATGTGTTTGTGTGTGTGTTTGTGTTCCCCAAGCCTGAGGGACCTGGATGGCTTCATCAAGGAGGTGAAGGATGGGCTGACCAAGACGGTGGAGCAAGGGGATTACCAGGGCCTGGTGAGGGTCATGGGTCACCTGATGAGGATGAAAGACAGACAGGCGGCTACAGACACCATGTTCTCCCCTCTCAAGGAAACCATCCAGTTCCTCAAAGACTTTGGAGAGGAGCTGCCTGACGAGGTCCACGCTCAGCTACAGGTAGGCGACACACAGATCTGACTCCAGGTAAAAGAGGCACCTTACTACAGATCTAGGATCTCTCAGCATGGGCAGAACCTCTTTAGTGCATGGGTTTCCCTTGTTCAATAACAAAACAAGGAGCTGAGCTTTATTTAGCCTTTAAACATGAAACAATGTGTCTTGGTTTAGGATCTTCCAGAGCACTGGAATAACGTGAAAAAGACATCCCTCCAAGTCAAACAGAACTTAGCTCCACTGCAAGCACATGAAGTCAACATCGTCCGAAGGAAATGCCAACAATTTGAGGTAATTTTTAACACATAGGTTATGTAGCTACATCTATGTAAATCACATAGAGACGACAGATGAGGAGAGAGATACTATATGGGCCTGGTGTGAAGCTGTTTGTCCTTGTCATATCCCCACAGATCAAACAGTATGAGTTTAGAGAGAAGTTCAGACAGCAGCCCTTCTTCCAATTCTCTTTTGAAAACCCACATGAGTCTCTTGATGATGTAAGTAGTTCAAAATCTTCTGTGGATCTAATTTAAACTCTGTTGAGTATAAACCCAAACCTTCCAATCCGGTGTGTAACCACAGATTCAGATGGACATTGTGGGCTTGGAAGAAGAGATGGAGGGCCTGTCGGACTCAGCCGGTCTGTTTGAGGTGAATGTTCCTGACTACAAACAGCTCAAAACCTGCCGCAAGGAGATAGTCCTGCTCAAAGAACTCTGGGACATGATCCTGCTGGTAAGACTCCAGAGTTCACAGGCATACTGGTGTTTTGAAAAAAAATCTGGATGCATGCATGCATGCAATAGTGTCACTCAGTTTGATAGATTTGCTATTCATCTTGCATGAAGCTTTCTCTACTCTGATCGTATGCTGACCTGTGTCAATGGTGAGATAATCAGTGAGACTGATACAATAGATTGACGGACAATGAGTGACTGTGTGATGGTTGTGGCTGCAGGTGCGCGGGAACATGGATGACTGGAAGACCACCCTGTGGAAGGACATCAATGTGGAGGAGATGGATATGGACACCAAGAAGTACGCCAAGGACATCAAGGGGCTGGACAAGGAGATGAGGGCCTGGGACGCCTTCAACGGATTGGACAGCATGGTGAAGAACATGATGACGTCACTGAGAGCCATGGGAGATCTGCAGAACCCAGCCATCAGGGACCGCCACTGGTTGCAGCTTATGATGGCCACCAAGGTACAAGTCAGCTTCAGTCAAAGGCACCAATGCCTGTGTCCCAAATGGCACCCTATTCCCTTTATAGGACAATATAGGAAGTAGGATGCCATTTGGGATGCATCCAATGACATTGGAAAATGCTTCTCTCTATTTCCTTATTGCATTCTGGACTGATGATGTGTCATAAAGAGCTGATACCTTATCCTAGAGCTAAGAGCTAGGTCATGCAGCTTTTACTGAACCTGTAATCCATGTCCACCCCCAGGTGAAATTTGATATGTCTGAGAAGACCACCTTTGAGGACCTGCTGAAGCTCAACCTGCACCAGTTTGAGGACGAGGTGCGCAGCATCGTGGACAAGGCCGTCAAGGAGTCTGGCATGGAGAAGGTGAGGACACATATAGAAACTGTAGTGGTTAGGCTAGTGATTATAGGCAAGTGGTTAGTGACTTTAATGAACAGGTCTTTTAGTCTCTCTCACCCTGCTAACCCCAGACCTGTGGTCTCCTCCCTTCCCCTCAGACACTGGCTGAGCTGGACAGCACGTGGAGCTCCATGGTGTTTGAACACGAGCCTCACGGCCGGACGGGCACCATGCTGCTAAAACCCAACGAGGAGCTGGTGGAGACTCTGGAGGACAACCAGGTACACAACACACACCCACAACCACATCAAACAGGATTAGATAGGTAGTCACCACACTCATTTCATGCAGTGCCAGTAGTGCACTGTAGAGTGTAATTTGATATCTGTCCAGTGAGTTCCATTCACTGGGACTTCACTCATCATTTGGCTCCCTGTGCAGATGTACTTCCTGATGACTATGGAGATGTATGACATCAGTGACTAACACCTGTTTTTCTTCTCTGGTGACTTCAGGTGCAGCTGCAGACTCTGATGACCTCCAAGTACATCGCTCACTTCCTGGAGGAGGTGTCTGGCTGGCAGCATAGGCTGTCCACTGCAGACTCCGTCATCTCCATCTGGTTCACCGTGCAGCGCACCTGGACCCATCTGGAGAGCATCTTCATTGGCTCCGAGGACATCCGCTGCCAACTGCCTGAAGACTCCAAACGCTTTGACGGCATCGACACGGACTTCAAGGAAATCATGGCTGAGGCAGTAAAGGTTACCAACGTGGTGGAGTCCACCAATAAGAAAGGGCTTCTGGAGAAACTGGAGGGTTTGGAGACAGGGTAAAACAATGCCTTAGAACAGATATAGCTACATTATATAACATTTCAATGTTGCCCTGGTTTGACCATGCAAATCATTGACTCTAATGATTATCTCCCTGTGTTGCCCCTTAGACTGGCTATGTGTGAGAAGGCTCTGGCTGAGTACCTGGAGACCAAGCGTCTGGCCTTCCCCAGGTTCTACTTTGTCTCCTCTGCTGACCTGCTGGACATCCTGTCCAATGGAAACGACCCTGTGGAGGTACGCTTCCAGGCAGCCAGTACATCTACAGAGCACAGCAACAGACCACATATTATCCCATATCTCCAGTGTGTGACTGCGGGTGTTCCCATCTGCAGGTCAGCAAGCATCTGTCCAAGCTGTTTGACAGCCTGTCCAACCTCAAGTTCCAGTTGGACGAGGGTGGAAAGCCCATCAAGGTGGCCCTGGGAATGTGGAGTGAAGAGATCGAGTATGTCACCTTTGACAAGGACTGTGACTGCTCAGGACAGGTGTGGAAACAATCATATACTACTGTATAACGAAGTGTGTAACTCTTACATTAGGGCTCTGCATACTGAAGTCTAATGCTATGCAATATTTTTAGATGTTCCTTCTGTGTTTGTGTGCAGGTGGAGATGTGGCTGAACCGTGTGCTAGAGAGGATGTGTGCCACTCTGAGAGTGGAGTTTGGAGAGGCTGTCCAGGCCTACGAGGAGAAACCCAGAGAACAGTGGCTGTTTGACTACCCAGCCCAGGTGTGTACTCTCACCTATCTCTTGGTTAAACGTGATTTTAGAAATGCTTGCAAATTTATTGAAAATAAAATTCAGAAATATCTAATTTACATAAGTAGTCAATATTTTGTAGAAGTACCTTTGGCAGCGATTACGGCTGTGAGTCTTTCTGGGTAAGTCTCGAAGAGCTTTCCACACCTGGATTGTGTAACATTTGCCAATTATTATTTTCTAAATTCTTCAAGCTCTAACAAATTGGTCGTTGATCACTGTTAAACAACCATTTTCAGGTTTTCCTGTAGAGTTTCAAGTAGATTTAAGTCAAAACTGTAACTCAGCCACTCAGGAACATTCCCTGTGTTCTTGGTTATTGTCCTGCTGAAATGTGACTTCATCTCCCAGTGTCCAGTTGAAATCAGACTGAACCAGGTCTTCCTCTAGGATTTTGCCTGTGCTTACCTCCTTTCCATACATTTTCTATCCTGAAAAACTCCCCAGTCCTTAACGAGTAGAAGCATACACATAACATTATGCAGCCACCACTATGCTTGAAAATATGGAGTGGCCTCTCTTAAATATGGCATTTACCTCTCTGCCGACACGTTGAAGTAGAAATTGTTATCCAAATCGAGTTTCGTGATGGCTGTTCTGATGTCCAGAAGCTGTTTTCTATCATAGGAAATGATGAAAACACGTACCTTAAAAGTTAAGATCAGTGTAAAAAATCACTGCAGTGCCATCTTGATTTGCGTGCACATAACTCAAATCATAACGAAAATTGAAGTTCCGAGTGCATATCTCAAACTGTGTTGTGTTGTGTTCCAGATTGCCCTGGCCACCACTCAAATCTGGTGGACCACAGAGGTGGGCATAGCATTCGCCAGGCTGGAGGAGGGCTATGAGAACGCCCTCAAGGACTACTTCAAGAAACAGGTGACCCAGCTGAACACTCTGATCACGCTGCTGATTGGAGAGCTGTCCAGAGGAGACCGTCAGAAGATCATGACCATCTGTACCATCGACGTCCACGCTCGAGACGTAGTCTCCAAACTTATCAGCACCAAGGTAAGCCTAACCCTCTCTCCATGTACTGTTGGGAACCACTGAACTAACTAACAAAACAAAAACAGAGTTATTTTTGTTACTATTCGTTTCGATATCACATGTGGGATTCTCCAGAATCTCAGAAGCTCGAAGAACCAATCACACACGTCTGTCAGAGGTCGAGTGGCGAACGAGGTGAGCCCCTCCACTCATCATAAGGAGCCACTCGCCTGCCCTCTGGTTATTCTCACCTCTCTTTCTCACGAAGAGTACTACTCTAAGTGCTCCTTAGCATGACTTGATCTGTTTTCATGTTCAACTGTTCACAGGTGTGCCACGAGGTTACCACGCCGAGCACAGGTTTTTCAGCTCTGGTGTTCTGTGTTAGGTGACTTTATCGAAAGGAAAGTTTTCGCTTCGGGTAAGAATGAGCTTTTATGCTTTTATACTTTTTTCCTTACCCTTGTCTCCTGTGGTAGCTAGCGTCACACGGCTAGCTACTGAGATTTGACTAGCTTACCTGCAAGTCTTAGCTAACTTGGCTAGCCCGCCACAAGGCTTGTTATCCTACCAACTAGCTTTCTATGCGGGTCAACCATATTAGGCAAAGACATGCACACCCTGTATGTTATCTACCTGGGCCTCGAACATGCGCATGCAACATTCAACAACCCCCAGTCATGCATCTATTGTAGGGATTTTCCTACTAACATCCTCCGTTGGAGAGTGTGCATAGCAGCCCAGCGTGGTTCGTCTTCTGCTCTTAGTGGGGAATCAATGGCGGAGGACAGATATTCGCTAATCAATGTCTGCAAACGGGCAGCAGCCAGACTCAGCATTGAGTGGGCCGAACCCGTGGGTGGTGGCAGCGCAGAGAGGGACTGGTATGACGTGAGAAAACTCCCCTCTCGCACTGTCCCAGGCAAGCAACTCCTCCCAGCTATCCCATCTTGAGTGGCGGAAGCCAAACGTAATTTGGACAAATTCTTGATCGGCAAAGTCTCTTGATCGGTAAGACAGACCACTTTTCCGACAGACCACTTTTCAGGTCTATGCTGCACGTTCTGTACGGGCGCTGAACGTTATGTCCGGTAGATATATTGAAGTAAACTCAAGACGCGATGACATGTTGTGTGGTCCTCCCACTACGACTCGCCAGGAAAGCATTTTTTATTAAAAATATTTTGGGCTACAGATGAAATAAGTTATGATGAACTTCACAGGGTGGTGAAAGTACAAGGTGATGAGCTTCATGCTACTTTCCAATAAATATTGAGGATCTTGAGGATCTTATTCTGGTGACATAATCATTGATGCTTGGTTGCCTTTGGTTGCCGTTTGACAAATACAAATAATCTTGATCTTTTGTCCATAATAATCTCATCATGTAGGCTATAAGTACGTGTGCTCTAGCCAACAGTGAGCAGACTGTATCTGTATGCTGTTGGCTAGAGCACACGTGCCAATACCAGAGTGGGCACACTAACTATATAACAGAACATTTATTGTGAGAAAACCATCAGTATAGTTGAAGATGTAACTTTGTATTTTTGTATTCGGTACAATTTAAAGGTATTTTTATGTGCACTACGTCATCATGCACAGCCTTTTATCTGCAACAAGTCAATTTGATTAAAACACATATCTGGTGGGTAAATGCGCATATTGTTTTTATGCCGATTTTAGAATATCCGCATGAAAATCTGTCGCCAATTGGATGGAAACCTAGCTATAGACTGACCAGGTGAAAACTATGATCCCTTAATGACGTCACCTGTTAAATCCACTTCAATCAATGTAGATGAAGAGGAGACAGGTTAAAGAAAGATTTTTAAGCCTTGAGACAATTGAAATGTGGCTTGTGTATGTGTACCATTCAGAGGGTGAATGGGCAAGACAAAAGATTTGTGTCTTTGAACGGGGTATGGTAGTACTGTAGGTGCCAGGCACACCGGTTTGTGTCAAGAACTGCAACGCTGCTGGGTTTTCCACTCAACAGTTTCCCATGTGTACTGTATAAAGAATGGTCCACCACCCAAAGGACATCCAGCCAACTTGACACAACTGTGGGAAGCATTTGAGTCATCATGGGCCAGCATCCATGTGGAACGCTTTGACACCTTGTAGAGTCCATGCCCTGACAAATTGAGGCTGTTATGAGGGCAAAAGGGGGTAAACTCAATATTACGTCTATAATTGGTTCAGATTTAGTCCGGTCCCGACTGGCCTATATTTGGCCCACATATAGATGTCTATAATTGGTTTAGATTTGGTCTGGACCGGCCTTCATATGGCCCAAACACAGACATCTATGATTGGTTCAGATTTGATCAGGTCCGAAAGAAATCTGAACCAATCATAGACAACTATGCTTCATAAGTTTAGACAGTACAGTAGAGAACAGTACAGTAAAGCACTACAATTTACAGTAGAGCATAGCAGAGTACAGTACGGTACAGTATAAAAAAAAAAAAAGAAGAAAAGTACAGGAAAGAAAAGTAGAGTATAGTTCAGGACAGTAGAGTACAGTACCATACAGTACAGTAGAGTACAGTACCATACAGTACAGTAGAGTACAGTGTAATGTCCTATATTGTACTGTGTTGTTCTCTAGTCTACTCTAATAAACTCTACTTTACTGTCCTGAACTAAATTGTACAGGACTACACTGTTCTGGACTAAACTGAACTGTATGGTAGAATACGGTCGTGTATGATACAGTACTGCACTCTACTCAGGACTTGACATTAACTTTCGGACAAGTAGGACATATTTTTTACTTGTCCAAAAGCTGAAGCCACTTGTCCCCCCCAAAAAAGAAAAGGTCTGTAACACCATCAGCCAAAAGCGTGACTGAAAATGAGTGAAGTACATAGGAGGGAACTGAAACTTGCCCATACATAGATTATGAAATCTATTTATTGAAATAGGCTATAGCTTATAGGAATATAGGCAATTTACTCAGAATGTCAACCATGCACTGCTCTGCTGTATGCTGCAGCAGTGCCACTGCCTGATCCAATTCTGATCTGAGTAATTGTTTGATATTGTGTATTCTGGTTGTCATTTATTTTTTACTTGCCTTAATGTTGAGCCCTGCTGTGCTGTGCTATACTGTGCTGTTCAAACGTGAAAACATAGACGTCTATGATTGGTTCAGATTTAGTCCGTACCGGCTAAATCTGAATGTCTATGATTGGTTCAGATTTGGTCCGGTCTGGAATGGCCTTGCTCCTAGAACCCTTCCCATTCTCATGCGTTCGCTCTCAAAGAAGACGGAGGAAATCGACTCTACCCCCGAGTGCCCTCCGTGCCACGCCTCTCCCGCCGGCTCTAGTTCAAGCAGCCGGGACATGCGTCCACCATCTCAGTAGTACCTCTTGGCCTACTGTGGATGAGAGAGGATGAGAAACGCTGGGTGACTGCCCAACCTGTTTGCCCAACAAGTTTGCCCAAAATCTGTGTACACTGCGTCAGCTCAATCGTCAGATAAAGGTGACCTCCGAGCCCCTCGATCTTCCATCCCTATGGGTAGTGGTGACGAGAGACGCATCACTCACTGGCTGACGCGCAGTTCACAAGGGGAATGCAATAAGCGGAGTGTGGACCCCACAACTCCGCATTGTTCACATAAATTACCTCGAATAGCTGACAGTGTTTCTTTCTCTGAGACACTTTCTACCCTCCATTTGGAATTGTCACGTCTTGATCAGAACGGACAATTTGACTGTGGTGGCTTACATCCAACTCTTTTTTCCTGGGCGCCTCCCTGCGAGGGAAGACCCCTCTCTCGTCATCGGTTATCACATTGGATTGTGGAAGCTATTCTATTGGCCTATAATAGCATGGGGTTACAGCCTCCGAAAGGCCTGAGGGCTCACTCAACCAATCAATCAATCAATCAATCAATCAATCAATCAATCAATCAATCAAATGTATTTCTAAAGCCCTTTTTACATCAGCCGATGTCACAAAGTGCTATACAAAAACCCAGCCTAAAACCCCAAACCGTAGAAGCACGGTGGCTAGGAAAAACTCCCTAGAAAGACCTAGGAAGAAACCTGGAGAGGGGTGGCCAGTACTCTTCTGGCTGTGCCGGGTGGAGATTATAACAATACATGGCCATTAAGACCAGATCTTTCTTCAAGATGTTCAAACGTTCATAGATGACGAGCAAGGTCAAATAATAATCATAGTGGTTGTAGAGGTTGCAACAGGTAAGTACATCAGGAGTAAATGTCACTTGGATTTTCATAGCCAGGCATTTAGATGTTGAATTAGCAGGTGCAGTAGAGAGAGAGAGTTGAAAACAGCAGGTCTGGGACAAGGTGGCACGTCCGGTGAACAGGTCAGGGTTCCATAGCCGCAGGCAGAAGAGTTGAAACCGGTGCAGCAGCACAACCAGGTGGACTGGGGACAGCAAGGAGTCATCAGGCCAGGTAGTTCTGAGGCATGGTCCTAGGGCTCAGATCCTCCGGGATGGGAGGGAGAGTGGGAGAGAGAGAGAATTAGAGGGAGCATACTTAAATTCACACACGACAGCGGATAAGACAGGAGAATAACACCAGATATAACAGACTGGCCCTAGCTCCCTGGCACATAGATTATTGCAGCATAGATACTGGAGGCTGAGACGGGGGGTCGGGAGACACTGTGGCCAAGTCCGTCAGTACGTCCGGACAGGGCCAACCAGGCAGGATATTACCCCACCTACTTTGCCAAAGCACAGCCCCCACACCACCAGAGGGATATCAACAGACCATCAACCTACTTCCCTGAGACAAGGCTGAGTATAGCCCACGAAGATCCACTCCACTGCATAGACGTCACTGCGCCTTATTTGGTGCATACTGTCCTCAGTGTCGGGCCTCTGAGGGTTGATACGTTAAGACTACCTGGCTTCAGAAAGAGATATGGGAATTGGCCATATCCCACATGTGAGATATTGAAACTAATAATTGAAAGATAACTTAAGGTTATTTGTGTAACCCCGGTTCTCTGATATTATGAGTGAGATATCTCACTGCAATCCCCTACTCACAAGAGTGTGAGGAAGTTCGGCATGCTCGAGAATGACCAGAGGGCAGGCGTGTGGCTCCTTATGATGAGGGGAAGGGCTCAACTCGTTCACCACTCAACGTTTTGACAATGATCTCTGGTGTTTTGACTAGGGTCTCTGCTGTTTTGACTAGCGTCTCTGGTGTTTTGACTATATGCTCTGTCTCTGTGTTCCAGATTGATAATGTTGGGGCGTTCATGTGGCAGTCTCAGCTGAGGCATCGCTGGGACGACCATAACAAGCACTGCTTCGCCAACATCTGTGATGCCCTGTTCAGATACTCCTACGAGTACCTGGGAAACACCCCACGATTGGTCATCACCCCGCTGACTGACAGGTGCATAGACCAATCACAGCTCAGCTCATATGAATTCTATCTAATCCATCAAAATACGGTACCAGTCAAAAGTTTGGACACACCTACTCATTCCAGGGTTTTTCTTTATTTTGTAGAATAATAGTGAAGACTTAAAAACTGTGAAATAACCCATATGGAATCATGTAGTATATTTGAGATTCTTCAAAGTAGCCACCCCTTGCCTTGATGACAGCTTTGCACACTCTTGGCATTCTCTCAACCATAATCGAATCCAGGCTGTATCACGTCCGGCCGTGATTGGGAGTCCCATAGGGCGGCGCACAATTGGCCCAGCGTCATCCAGGTTTGGCCGGGGTAGGCCGGGGTAGGCCGACTTGCCTAGTTAAAGAAAGGTTAAAAAAATGAGGTAGTCACCTGGAATGCATTTCAATTAACAGGTGTGCCTTGTTAAAAGTTAATTTGCGAAAATTTCTTTCCTTCTTAATGCGTTTGAGCCAATCAGTTGTGTTGTGACAAGGTAGGATTGGTATACAACAGCTCAAATAAGCAAAGAGAAACGACAGTCCATCATTGCTTTAAGACATGAAGGTCAGTCAATCCAGAAAATGTCAAGAACTTTGAAAGTTTCTTCAAGTGCAGTCGCAAAAACCATCAAGAGCTATGATAAAACTGATCTCATGAGGACCACCACAGGAAAGGAAGCCACAGATGCTTCACAGAGTTCAAGTACCAGACACATCTCAACATCAACTGTTCAGAGGAGACTGCGTGAATCAGGCCTTCATGGTTGAATTGCTGCAAAGAAACCACTACTAAAGGACACCAATAAGAAGAAGAGACTTGCTTGGGCCAAGAAACACAAGCATGGACATTAGACCGGTGGAAATCTGTTCTTTGGTCTGATGAGTCAAAATTTGAGATTTTTGGTTCCATTAGCTGTGTCTTTGCAGAGTAGGTGAAAGCATGTGTGGTTCCCACCGTGAAGCATGGAGGAGTTGTGATGGTGTGGTGGTGCTTTGCTGGTGACACTGTCTGTGATTTATTTAGAATTCAAGGCACACTTAACCAGCATGGCTACAACAGCATTCTGCAGTGATACACCATCCCATCTGGTTTGCGCTTAGTGGGACAATCATTTGTTTTTCAACAGGACAATGACCCAACACACCTCCAGGCTGTGTAAGGGCTATTTGACCAAGAAGGAGAGATGCAGTGCTGCATCAGATGACCTGGCCTCCACAATCACCTAACCTAAATCCAATTGAGATGGTTTGGGATGAATTGGACCACAGAGTGAAGGAAAAGCTGCCAACAAGTGCTCAGCATATGTGGGAACTCCTTCAAGACTGTTGAAAAAGCATTCCAGGTGAAGCTGGTTGAGAGAATGCCAAGAGTGTGCAAAGCTGTCATCAAGGCAAAGGGTGGCTACTTTGGAGAATCTAAAATGTTTTGGTTACTACATGATTGCAAATGTGTAATTTATAGTTTTGATGTCTTCACTAATTTTCTACAATGTAGAAAATAGTAGTGTGTCCAAACTTATATTTTCACATTTGGTCTTGACAATTCTCAATACTCAGTGTGTCCCAAAAATGACAAACTGACATAATGTCTCACTCCGTTATGCTCAGTTATGTTCAGTTCTGTTGTGTGAGCGATCATGCAGAGTTTCTGTCTCTCCCACAGGTGTTACATCACTCTGACCCAGTCTCTCCATCTCATCATGGGCGGGGCTCCGGCCGGTCCTGCCGGTACCGGGAAGACAGAGACCACCAAGGATTTGGGCCGAGCCCTCGGCATCATGGTCTATGTATTCAACTGCTCTGAGCAGATGGATTACAAGGTGAATCTGTTGCTCAGACTTCTTATATTGCCAAACAATGTAATCTTATTCAAGCATACAATAGATTCTGCTGTGGTTTCTGATTGGGCCTTATGTTGTCCTGTCTTGCCAGTCTTGTGGAGACATCTATAAGGGTCTGGCTCAGACTGGGGCCTGGGGCTGCTTTGACGAGTTCAATCGAATCTCTGTGGAGGTGTTGTCTGTCATCGCTGTACAGGTAAGATACTTATTTATTTCTACACCACAAACCTCAATCGTGATCTCTCTCACCCTCCTCTCTTTCTTTCCCCCTATCTCTTGCCCTCCTCTATCTCTCTCTCTTTCTCTCTCATGGTGACACTGACCCCCCCCACCCCCCTCCAGGTGAAGTCTGTTCAGGATGCTATCAGAGATAAGAAGACCATTTTTAACTTCCTGGGTGAGACCATCAAGCTGATACCCACTGTGGGAGCCTTCATCACCATGAACCCTGGCTATGCCGGCCGTGCAGAGCTACCGGAGAACCTCAAGGCTCTGTTCAGGTACCATACACATAGTGGATCTCTCTCTATGCTTTTCTATCGCCAAACTCTCTCTATTTTTGTCAGCCTCACCATGTCTTTATCTTCTTTCTCCTTCTCTTTCTCGCAGACTGTTTCTTTCTCTGTCACTCTTTCACCATGTCTTTCTCTTTTGCCGTTAATTGTCTTCATACCGGAGTGTCTCTCTCCTGTAGGCCATGTGCCATGGTGGTGCCGGACTTTGAGTTAATCTGTGAGATCATGTTGGTGGCTGAAGGCTTCATCGACGCCAGAGTCCTGGCTAGGAAGTTCATCACCCTCTACACCCTCTGCAAAGAGCTGCTCTCCAAACAGGTACAGTAGCTACCTAACTGCTTTAATACACTGTCACTCTCACCCTTCTCACCCTTCGTTCGCCTTGCTGTCTGCTCACATATTTTACATCCTCATCATCTCTTTAAAACATCTTCATATAGTTTCCTTTGTGGTGTGTGTGTGTGTGTGTGTGTGTGTGTGTGTGTTTGTGTGTGTGTGTGTCGTACAGGACCACTATGACTGGGGTCTGCGTGCCATTAAGTCCGTGCTGGTGGTGGCCGGCTCTTTGAAGAGAGGAGACCCGGGTCGCCCGGAGGACCAGGTCCTGATGAGAGCTCTAAGAGACTTCAACGTCCCCAAGATCGTGATGGACGACTCACCTGTGTTCCTGGGACTGATCGGAGACCTGTTCCCTGCTCTGGACGTCCCCAGGAAGAGAGACCTGGACTTTGAGAAGGTCGGACACGCACAAACACACACACACACACACACACATACACATACACATACACATACACATACATACACATACACATACACATACACATACACATACACATACACACACTTGGTGGGAAGGGCAGAAATAACATGAGCACTCATATAAATGTACATCTGTGTTTTTACAGTATCTGTGTATCATCTGAAGCAAAAAATACTTTTTCACGGTTGTCTTTGTTAATAAAAAGTAGTTTCTGATGCTACAGATGTAGGATCATAATTTGATCACCCTGTTGCAGGAGAACTTTTCTGCAATGCACGAATTTTAAAACTTGTAGTGTATTTGTGTTTTAAAAAAGCCGCTGAAATTTGTAATTTCCACTTAGAAATTTCAGATTAAATCGATTTTTTGTAAGGGAAAATTTTATCTGAAAGTTCTAAATGGAAATTACAAATTTCAGATTATATTTTCCCTTACGAAAAATGTATCAACTCCTACAATTTTTTTTCATTCATTATAATCCACATAATAATTCAAATTTCCTGTTGCTGCAGTATTATTTTATTGTAGCAAACTGTCTTAAATTTAGATCCTACATCTGTAACTGAGATAGTCGTTGTGTGGGTGTGTATCTCAGGTAGTGAAGCAGTCAGTGCTGGACCTGAATCTGCAGGCGGAAGACAGTTTTATCCTGAAGGTGGTTCAGCTGGAAGAGCTGCTGGCCGTCCGACACTCCGTCTTCATCATCGGCAACGCCGGCACCGGCAAATCCAAGGTACCATAAACCCTCATCCCTCTATCCTCTATTGTGCACCACTCTTTTTCAGTATTTTTCTGTCTCCAGTTTTTGCAAAAGAGTCTTCATTTCAAATGCCACCCTATGGGCCCTGGTCAAAAATAGTGCACTATATAGGGAATAGGGTGCCATTTGGGATGGAGACAAATGTTCTGTTTGGTTAGAAGCCAACACTGTTGTGTCGTGTCTCCAGGTGATGCGCTCGCTGAATAAGACCTATCAGAACATGAAGAGGAAGTCGGTGATCGTGGATCTGGACCCTAAGGCTGTCACCTGTGATGAGCTGTTTGGCATCATCAACCCTGCCACCCGAGAGTGGAAGGATGGTACATAGTTAGGCTAAAATATAGTTGAGCTCATGTTGCACAACATTTCTATAGGCTATGCAATTGTGCGAGAAAACAGTGATGGCCTCTATTAAAAAGAGGAGGATCATCTTTCTATAGACTAGGCCTACTATTTTTATTTCTCAACTTTCCAAATATTAAGCACATTAGCCTACCTGGCTGGCATGAAAATAAACCACAGGGAAAAGCTATTTAAGTGCATAGATTATTTTTTCCCGCTGCCCCTGTTTTGATACAGGTGCATGATAATGGTCCATTCTAAATCGAAACGAATTTAACACATGATTTAGTATATGTAAAGACAAGATTACATCAAGAATAGTCTGATGGGTGACAATATTAGCCTATCACTTGTGAATTATATATTATCACTTGTGCCCAGAAGAAGAAACAAGGCCTTTTTTTTTTACAACTTTTTTTCGAATCATAGTCACACCTCATATAGCCTAGCCCATAGGCCTATATGTTTTAGTAAGGTTTGTATGACAAGTAAAGTGGCCAAATAACTTCTTAAAATTAAGCACATTAATCCTCTTTACAACAGGTGTAGAGCCTAACTGGCATACATAAGCAGTGCGTGAGTTTCAAGTTTGGGGAAGATCATTTTCACCATAAAAATGCACCCTTATATTAAAAGCATTACATGCATAATTGCGTTTGCGGTCACTTTTGCTAATGATGTTTCTGCTAATGGAACATTCACGCCTACTGCCGTGTGCGCAGTTCTGTGCTTATAATGTGAAGAAATAGCATAATAGTTTATCAACATTTTAAGCTAAACGTTCTGATCTGTTGCGTCAGCCAAATTGTGTAATTTTTGTTTTATTTTTATGCTTGTGTTTGTATTACTTTTGGATCTATCACATCCCGCAACTGTTCCAGACTATGTTTGGAAAATGTATTTCTCGCACAGAATAGAATAGGTCAACCTTTGTACCATGGGGGATAGTAGATTGACGTAGGCTAGTGCTTTTGCTGTTCGTTAGGCCTACTCATCTTGTTGGCTGATGAAAAGTAAATGTGGACAGTTCTTCCAATATCTTCAATATGCACCTCAACACAGAATAGCTACATGTGCGCACTCCCTCAAACCGTTTGGAGAAAATATCCTTTCTATTTTATTCAGCTTTGTTCAATTGTATTCTTCATACTCTAAAATAATATAAAATAAGGCCAAGGAATTCAAAGCAAATCTTGTCTGCTAAATGAACTAGTGTCGCCCACAGCCATATGGCATAGCCAGATCAGGGCCTAACATAAGGACAACTCAGAGGATGCGACGCTGTTCTTCTGAAATAGACTACATTTTCTTCATATCATGCTTCTTTAAATAAATAATGGATTTGTTGTGAAGGTGTAGACTATATTACATGGATTTATTAGACTTTTTAAAATGTAGACGTTCCCAAGGTCAGCATCAGTGGCTTGTAGGCTGTGTGTGGAAGTCAGGGGATGCTAAATGTGTTGATGTTAATTAACAGTAAATTACCGTGAGACCGACAGTTATCTGCCTGACAATCACCGGCTGACAACATTTTGTGACCGCCACAGCCCTACTGGTGCCTGTTATAAAATGTTCATAAAATCAGTTTGTTTATGAATTCAGTTGAATTTAAACAACCAACACTAATTAGTCTCTTGTATGCCCAGGTCCAATAATATCCACTTCACTTTCATTCGCATATCACAGTGTGGCAGCTACAATCAGCCAGCTGCATCCCCTACCAGCCCTCACTCACCTGCTTGTGTGCAGTGTATGTGTGTTTATGGGAGAGAGAGAGAGAGGTGTGTGTGTGTTTATGAAAGTGAGGGCGACAGAGAGTGTGTGTCTATGTTAACTGAAGAGTAAACAAGGTTTCATGCAGTGTTTTCCCTTACTGCCACAATGACATTCAGATCATGCATGTATATCACAGGAGGTTGGTGGCACCTTAATTGGGGAGAACAGGCTTGTGGTAATGGCTGGAGCGAAATTAGTGGAATGGTATCAAACATGGTTTCTAGGTGTTTGATGCCATTCTATTTGCACCGTTCCAGCCATTATTATGAGCCGTCCACCCTTCAGCAGCCTCCACTAATGAACTGTTTATTCTTTGCTCCCATTCCTCCAGCCAAATCACAGGCAGGCCTTTGCATTCTATGCAGTATTCTATTATACACTGAACAGTGTGAAGTTAAATTCAATGTGTTGTATTGAGTAGAAGTGGGAATTTCAACGTTTAGAAAACGTGAACAAGCGTCCGGGGGATGGGGCGAACACGATGCTAGGCCACTGATGTTTTTTCCACCGTGGCATTGTGATACTACTTAGTATCGTAATACTTGGCCTGGTTTCATATTGTTGGTAAAATGTTGATATCGTGATAAGCCTATGTTTGAGTCTGGTTGTTGTCTAATGTTGTGTGCCACGCTGGTTGCAGGTCTTTTCTCCTGTGTGATGAGAGATCTGGCCCTCATCAGCCATGACGGGCCCAAGTGGATCGTACTGGACGGAGACATCGACCCTATGTGGATCGAATCCCTCAACACTGTCATGGACGACAACAAGGTCTGTCTGTGTGTGTGTACCTTGAGGTTGGGGATGCCTTGTCCTTTCTTCAGGGCCATTTGGAACACCTCCAGGTTGGGGATTTTGTTGGCGAGACAGGGACAGCTTGTGTGTGTGTGTGTGTTTGTGTGGTGTATTCAGGTCATATTGTCCTAACCCTCTGTGTGTGTCTGTGTAGGTGTTGACTCTGGCCAGTAATGAACGCATCCCTCTTAACTCCACCATGCGTTTGGTGTTTGAGATTAAGGACCTGCGGACGGCCACTCCAGCCACCGTGTCCCGCGCTGGAATCCTCTTCATCAACTCTGCTGACCTGGGATGGAGCCCGTCAGTACCTCCGTACACATACACTATATATACAAAACTATGTGGACACCCCTTCAAATTAGTGGATTCGGCTATTTCAGCCACACCTTTTGCTGACAGCTGTAAAAATAATAGAGCACACAGCCATGCAATTTCCATAGACAAACATTGGCAGTAGAATGGCCTTACTGAAGAGCTCAGTGACTTTCAACGTGGCACCGTCATAGTATGCCACCTTTCCAACAAGTCGGTTCATCAAATGTTTGCCCTGCTAGAAGTGGAAACGTTTAGGAGCAACAACGGCTCAGCTGTGAAGTCGTAGGCCACACAAGCTCACAGAAGGGGACCACCGAGTGCTGAAGCGTGTAGCACGTAAACATCGTCTGTCCTTGGTTGCAACACTCACTACAGAGTTCCAAACTGCCTCTGTAAGCAAATTCAGCACAAGAACTGTTCATCCGGAGCTTCATGAAATGGGTTTCCATGGCCGAGCAACCGCACTCAATCCTAAGATCACCATGCGCAATGCCAAACGCTACCAAAGTGATGAATCATGTTTTACCATCTGGCAGTCCGACAGACAAATCTGGGTTTGGCGGATGCAAGAAGAACGCTACCTGCCCGAATGCATAGTGCCGACTGTAAAGTTTGGTGGATGAGGATTAATGGTCTGGGGCTGTTTTTCATGATTTAGGCTAGGCCCCTTAGTTCCAGTGAAGGAACATCTTAGCATACAATGACATTCTAGACGATTCTGTGCTTCCAACTTTGTGGCAACAGTTTGGGGAAGGCCCTTTCCTGTTTCAGCATGACAATGCCCCCGTGCACAAAGCGAGGTCCATACAGAAATTATTTGTCGAGATTGGTGTGGAAGAACTTGACTGGCCTGCACAGTCCTGACCTCAACCCCATTGAACACCTTTGGGATGAATTGGAACGTAGACTGCGAGCCAGGCCTAATTGCCCAACATCAGTGCCCAACCTCACTAATGCTCCTGTGGCTGAATGGAAGCAAGTCCCTGCAGCAATGTTCCAACATCCAGTGGAAAGCCTTCCCAGGAAAGTGGAGGCTGTTATAGCAGCAAAGGCGGGACCAACGCCATATTAATGCCCATGATTTTGGAATGAGATGTTTGACGAGCAGGTGTCCACATACTTTTGATCATGTAGTGTACATTAAATCGAACACCTCGCTGGTGTCCCAAATGACACCCTATTCCCTATATAGTGTACTACATTTGAACAGGGACAATAGGGCTCTGGTCAAAAGTAGTTCACTACATGGGGAATAGGGTGCCATTTGGGATGCAGTCCTCATGTGACTTCAAGGTTGGGGTCAATTAAATTCCCGAATTCACTCATGAAGTGGAGAATTTATGTTGAATTCAATTTGAATTTCAACAATCTTTAAGTTATGGAATTGGAATTAGACTGTTTGAATTGGAATATCATTTGGAATTTCCCAGTTGATGGAATTAATGCATTTAGCATAAGCAATCGACTGCAATTTGTATTTCTATAGTTCCAGTATAGCTATGCTGTCTGAACAGTGGCATGATTTGCCTAAAAGCCTTAGATAATTGAATTCTAATTGGAATTTGTGTAATTGTTGGGGATAATATTGGGAATTAGAAATGGAATTATTGGAATTTACCTAACATTGGAATTCAGAGGAATTGAATTCAGTCTGACCTGGAATTTGAATTGAATTAAATTGAATTTACAGGGAGAGGGAATTGAATTAGATTCCATGAATTTGTGGAATTAACCCTAAACCTGCAACACATATATATTGACTTGAGTGACTGTGTGTCCTGTCTGTCTCTGTGTTCCTTCAGGGTGGTGACCAGCTGGATCGAGAAGCGAGAGGTCCAGTCGGAGAAAGCCAACCTGTTCATCCTGTTTGACAAGTACCTGCCTACCTGTCTGGAGAAGCTGAAGTTCGGCTTCAAGAAGATCACTCCTATCCCAGAGGTCACATTGGTCCAAACCCTGCTCCACTTCATGGAGTTTCTACTAGTGCCTGAGAACACCCCGCCCGACTCCAACAAAGATCTCTACGAGCTCTACTTTGTGTTTGCCTGCGTCTGGGCCTTCGGAGGGGCCATGTTCCAGGACCAGGTAGCTACTCACTCAGGACTACGTTCATCCTCAATGGGTGCAGGGTTCTCCCCAAAGAATGTAAGAGGAGTGCTGCGTCACCTTGTGGATCGGCTGTGACACTATGTAAAATAAAAATTAACTAAAACGATTGCAGGAAATGGCAGTTACAGGTGTTCACTGCACCCCTCTAGGGCCCTGGTCAAAAGTAGTGCACTATACAGGGAATAGCATGCAATTTCAGATGCAGCCAGGGTAACATTTTCACAGTGCAAAATTTTGACTCTCCATGAACAAGTGAAGGAAAATGACAATCAGATCCTGCTGAGTTCAGTCTAACCTAACTTCTCTCTTTCTCTCTATATATCTCTCTGTCTGTGTGTATTTGGTCCGTAGCTGACAGACTACCGTGTGGAGTTCAGTAAGTGGTGGGTGAATGAGTTTAAGACCATCAAGTTCCCGTCTGTGGGGACTGTGTTTGACTACTACATCGACAGAGACTCCAAGAAGTTCCAGCCCTGGACGGAGTTAGTCCAAAAGTTCCAGTTGGATCCAGACCTCCCACTGCAGGTCAGAGTCCTGTCTGTCTGCCTGGCAACTCACCCATTTGATGAATGACACGGTAGAGTTAATTGAGCTGACAGACATTTTGCGTTGTTTCGCTATGGCTTGTCATCATTAATCTAGCAAGAGGGCAATATTTTATTAATGTAGTAGTGTGTGTCCCCAACCCCCTAGAAAGCTATGACCTTTGGTTTTCACCTGGAATAGTTTATTTATGTCTGAGAAAAAAACACTTTTCATTATGATCTAGAACACAATAAAACATATACAAATATGATAATATGATAAAATAAAATAAAACGTGTGAATGAATAAGCCTTTTCATTCACACGTTTTATTCATTCACACGTGTGAATTAATAAGCCTTTTCATACTTTAGTCAAAATCTGTTAAATTTGTGAGTGTCTAACATCTGGGCCATTTAAACAGATCTGCCTGTTCGAGACAAATTCAGCGATTGTTTTGCCATGTCTGTACCATGAAGCAGTCGAGCTGGATACATTTTTTTCTAAGGACCGCCCCTTTGACGTAACGTTGCAGTAAAGTGATATAAATAATATAATGATGCAACCGACAACCAGAGAAAGCCAAATACAAGTTTATTCGACAGAGGACGTTTACTTGGTCATAGGAGAGTCTGGATGTCTTCTGACTTATAAAACAGTGAGAAATCAATCAAATAAGTAATATAAACATATACATATTTTTCAAAGAATTCTGGTGCCTGATTTCGAGGGATTATTAAGCACCACATTTTGGAGAGTTATTCTGCTGACCTTTACCCTCGGCCTCCTGTTCCTCTCAGGCATCTCTGGTTCACACGGCTGAGACCATCCGTATCCGCTACTTCATGGACAAACTGATGGAGAGGAAGTGTCCTGTGATGTTGGTGGGGAACGCGGGCAGCGGCAAGTCAGTCCTGATGGGAGACAAGCTCCGCGGCCTCAGCACCGATTACTATGTGGTCCAGTCTGTCCCCTTCAACTTCTACACAACCTCAGCCATGCTGCAGGCCATCCTGGAGAAACCCCTGGAGAAGAAGGCAGGCCGGAACTACGGCCCCCCCGGCAGCAAGAGTCTCATCTACTTCATAGACGACATGAACATGCCTGAGGTCGACAAGTACTTCACTGTGGCTCCGCACACACTCATCCGCCAGCATATGGACCACGGACACTGGTACGATCACAACCACTGACTAGTCAACCGCTACACAACCACAACATAACTACAATCACTGTTTTGATCCCTCTACCTCTCTTCCCTCGCCCTCCCTTTCATCCCCCTCTCCCTGGCTCCCCCCAGGTATGACAGAGCCAAGCTGACTCTGAAGGACATCCATAACTGCCAGTACGTGGCCTGTATGAACCCTACAGCTGGCAGCTTCACCATCGACCCCCGACTGCAGGTACTCACCAGACTAAGGCTAAACACATTGCTGGAGAAGAAGCGTAGTAGAAACCTCGGTCTGTTTTTGCTCTTAACCCTCTGAATCCCATAGTTGAATATACTGTAACCCCCTCTCTCTCTCAGAGGCACTTCTGTGTCTTTGCAGTGAGTTTCCCAGGCCAGGACGCACTCCAAAGCATCTATAACTCCATCTTCTCCCAACATTTGGACATGAATGGCTTTCTCCCCGCCGTCAAGAAGTTCTGCTCCACGCTGGTCACCTCTGCAATCAGTAAGAACACTACAGAGAAACACTTAGATAATCGCCATGTCAAACTGAAAATGTAATGACTTAATTCAACATCTCATCCGATTTAACATTTAATTTTATGACATTGAACTAGTGTCAGAGATGGGGGAAACCAATGCAGTATATAGGCCTGCAGTATTTGCCCTGTCTCTATGTTCTTACCTGTCTGTGTGTGTATTTTCTTCTGCAGTGTTCCACCAGAGGATCTCCACCTCCTTCCTTCCCACGGCAGTCAAGTTTCACTACGTCTTTAACCTCAGAGACCTCTCCAACATCTTCCAGGTAAACGCTTCTCCCTTACATCTACAGTTGAAGTCGGAAGTTTACATACACTTAGGTTGAAGTCATTAAAACAAATATTTCAACCACAATTGTAGACCTCCACATGTCTGGTTCATCCTTGGGAGCAATTTCTAAACGCCTGAAGGTACCACGTTCATCTGTACAAACAATAGTACACAAGTATAAACACCATGGGACCACGCAGCAGTCATACCGCTCAGGAAGGAGACGAGTTCTGTCTCCTAGATATGAACGTACTTTGGTGTGAAAAGTGCAAATCAATCCAAGAACAACAGCAAAGGATCTTGTGAAGATGCTGGAGGAAACAGGTACAAAAGTATCTATATCCACAGTAAAACGAGTCCTATATCGACATAACCTGAAAGGCCACTTGGCAAGGAAGAAGCCACTGCTCCAAAACCGCCATAAAAAAGCCAGACTACAGTTTGCAACTGCACATGGGGACAAAGATCGTACCTTTTGGAGAAATGTCCTCTGGTCTGATGAAACAAAAATAGAACTGTTTGGCCATAATGACCATCGTTATGTTTGGAGGAAAAAGGGAGACGCTTGCAAGCCGAAGAACACCATCACAACCGTGAAGCACGGGGGTGGCAGTGTCATGTAGTGGGGGTGCTTTGCTGCAGGAGATAGAAAAAAATAGATGGCATCATGAGGAAGGAAAACCATGTGGATATATTGAAGCAATATCTCAAGACATCACTCAGGAAGTTAAAGTTTGGTCGCAAATGGGTCTTCCAAATGGACAATGACCACAAGCATACTTCCAAAGTTGTGGCAAAATGGCCTAAGGACAACAAAGTTAAGGTATTGGAGTGGCCATCACTACATCTACTACTGAAAAAGCATGTGCGAGCAAGGAGTCCTACAAACCTGACTCAGTTACACCAGTTTTGTCAGGAGGAACGGGCCAAAATTCACCCAACTTATTGTGGGAAGCTTGTGGAAGGCTACCCGAAACATTTGACCCAAGTTAAACAATTTAATGTCCATGCTACCAAATACTAATTGAGTGTATGTAAACTTCTGACCCACTGGGAATGTGATGAAAGAAATAAAAGCTGAAATAAATCATTATCTCTACTATTATTCTGACATTTCACATTCTTAAAATAAAGTGGTGATACTAACTGACCTAAGACAGGGACATTTTACTAGAATTAAATGTCAGGAATTGTGAAAAACTGAGTTTAAATGTATTTGGCTAAGGTGTATGTAAACTTCCAACTTCAACTGTATCTATATGATGGGCATCTTGATCATACATCGTAAAGTTGGTTTGAGACTGGCTCATGTTTGTTATGGATTACTGAGGAGAGGAGGGAAGTCTCTTGCTGTGTGTGTGTGTAAATGTGGTGAGAGATCATTATCATGTTAATGCCTGTGTGTGAGATGTTCAATTCTTCCCTCTGTGTGTCTCCTGTCTGCTGCCAGGGTCTTCTGTTCTCCATGCCAGAGTGTGTGAAGGCCCCTGCTGAGCTGGTGAGACTGTGGCTTCATGAGTGTGACCGTGTGTACGGAGACAAGCTGGTGGATGAGAAGGACATGGTGCTGTTTGCCAAGATCGAGGGAGAGATCTGCAAGAAGTGCTTCGAGGTACAA
The DNA here is from genome assembly GCA_023634145.1 of Thymallus thymallus. Lineage (NCBI taxonomy): Eukaryota > Metazoa > Chordata > Actinopteri > Salmoniformes > Salmonidae > Thymallus > Thymallus thymallus. Next base: position 30,166,077 of record CM042387.1, on the reverse strand, counting down.
CTTAACACACACACACATACACTCATTGAGAAAGAACTAAAAACTAATGGTGAATAAAATAATTCAATATTAAGAGCAGATTTCTCATTGTCCATATTGGTGTGTATTTTCCTCTGTCTGCAGGAAATAGATGCAGGTTTCCTCTTTGAGAAGCCCAACATTTTCTGCCACTTTGCCCAAGGCATCAGTGAGCCCAAATACTTCCCTATTCCAGACTGGGTGGTTCTGAACAAGCTGCTACTGGAGGGCCTGGACAGCTATAACGAAGTCAACGCTGTCATGAACCTGGTGAGTCCACCACGAATACCTTGTGTTGGCATCGCGCCATCACTGTAGAGTAACCAGAGTAGCTAAAAACCTGATGGAGATGAAGAGAGAGTCTAGTCCTAGACCTTCCTGTTGTGACCCTGTTTGTGTGTGTGTTCTCCAGGTGCTGTTTGAGGACGCCATGTCTCATATCTGCCGTATTAACCGTATCCTGGAGTCTCCTCGTGGTAACGCTCTGCTGGTTGGGGTGGGCGGCAGCGGCAAGCAGTCTCTGTCTCGCCTTGCTGCTAGCATCGCCAACCTGGAGGTGTTCCAGATCACCCTGAGGAAAGGCTACGGCATCCCCGACCTCAAGGTGTGATGCTATGCTCTGGCCAACCGTTAACCTCTCTTAAGATGCTGACACATCTATCATCATCATCCTTCCTTTCCCTTGTCCCCTTTCCGCCTCTCTCCTCCCCCTCTTCCCACCCTCCCCCTCTTCTCCCTCCCTGTCTCCTGGTAGTTGGACGTGGCCGCCCAGTACATGAAGGCTGGGGTGAAGAACATAGGGACTGTGTTCCTGATGACCGACAGCCAGGTAGCCGAGGAGGAGTTCCTGGTGCTGATCAATGACCTGCTGGCGTCGGGGGAGATCCCCGGTCTGTTCCAAGACGATGAGGTGGAGAACATCATTGTTGCCATGAGGAACGAGGTCAAGGCTGTGGGCCTGCCAGACTCACGCGAAAACTGCTGGAAGTTCTTCATCGATAGAGTCCGCAAACAGCTCAAGGTAATACTCAGTGTGGCCAGTCTGGCTTGTCATTGGGGGTTGTTGAGGGTTTTGGTCTGTATGTTCAGCGACGTTACAGAGGGGTTACCCAGCTAACACATAAAGATCTGAGAACCATATGTTTCTTAGAGCTTGGTTAAAGTGTGGTTGTCAGTCAATTAAGTGTATTTATAAAGCCCTTTTTACATCAGCAGATGTCACAAAGTGCTTATACAGAAACCCAGCCTAAAACCCCAAAGAGCAAGCAATGCAGATGTAGAAGCACAGTGGCTAGGAAAAACTCCCTAGAAAGGCAGGAATATAGGAAGAAACCTAGAGAGGAAACAGGACATAAAAGAGTTGTGTTCCCAAGTATCAATAATCAATAACGACTAGATCGAGGCACAGACATAGTCTCATTGGCTAAAACTGAGCTGACCACACTGACTGTGCTAGTGGCAGACTCCACTAAGATGGCAGGCTAGCTAACAGCCTGCTGCCTGCACCCTCTCTCTTTGTGGAGCTAGAGGAGTTCAAATCAAAGTTTATTTGTCACGTGCGCCGAATACTACAGGTGTAGACCTTACAGTGAAATGCTTACTTACAAGCCCTAACCAACAGTGCAGTTTTTAAGTAAAAAACAAGTATTAGGTAAACAATAGATGAATAATGAAAAACTGTTAAAAAAAAAATAACAGTAGCTATAGGCTATATACAGGTGGTACCGGTACAGAGTCAATGTGCGGAGGCACCGGTTAGTCGGGCTAATTGAGGTAATATGTACATGTAGGTATAGTTAAAGTGACTATGCATAGATGATAAACAGAGAGTAGCAGCAGCGTAAAAGAGGGGTTGGGGGGCGGTACACAATGCATATAGTCCGGGTAGCCATTTGATTACCTGTTCAGGAGTCTTATGGCTTGGGGGTAAAAGCTGTTGAGAAACCATTTGGACCTAGACTTGGCGCTCCGGTACCGCTTGCCATGCGGTAGCAGAGAGAATAGTCTCTGACTGGGGTGGCTGGAGTCTTTGACAATTGTTAGGGCCTTCCTCTGATACCGCCTGGTATAGAGGTCCTGGATGGCAGGAAGCTTTGCCCCAGTGATGTACTGGGCCGTACGCACTACCCTCTGCTCTCGGAGGCCGAGCAGTTTCCGTACCAGGCAGTGATGCAACCAGTCAGGGTGCTCTCGATGTTGCAGCTGTAGAACCTTTTGAGGATCTGAGGACCCATGCCAAATCTTTTCAGTCTCCTGAGGGGGAAAGGGCTTTGTCGTACCCTCTTCACGACTGTCTTGGTGTGTTTGGACCATTCAAGTTTGTTGGTGATGTGGACACAGTATCTATGCTGCAATAGTCTATGTGCCGGGGGGCTAGGGTCAGTTTGTTAAATTTGATGTTGTTATCCGGTGTAGCAGCACGACCAGGTGGACTGGGGACAGCTAGGAGTCATCAGGGCAGGTAGTCCTGAAGCATGGTCCTAAGGCTCAAGTCCTCCGGGAGGGGAGGTAGAGCGGGAGAGAGGGAGAATTAGAGAGAGCATACTTAAATTCACACAAGACACCGGATAATAACATCAGATTTAACAAACTGACCCTAGCCCCCCGGCACATAGACTATTGCAGCATAGATATTGGTGGCTGAGACAGGGGGGGTCAGGAGACACTGTGGCCCCACTGTGACCCCCGACAATACCCCCGGACAGGGCCAACCAGGCAGGATATAACCCCACCCACTCTGCCAAAGTACAGCCCTCACACCAATAGAGTGATATCAACACCCAGAAATTCTAGGGACAACAAGGAGACCTGCATCTTGTGACCGAAGCGTGTAGGTATGTACGGCAGGACCAAATCTGAAAGATAAGTAGGAGCAAGCCCATGTAATGCTTTATAGGTTAGCAGTAAAACCTTGAAATCATTTCCGTTCTCAGAGCGTAAATAAAACCTCCCAGGAAGACTTTCAGGAAACGTTCTCAGAACCTCCCTGCAAATTAACGTTCCCAGAACAGACAACATTTTCACTTCCGTTCTCAGAACGTTTAAAAAAACGTTCAGTTTTACCGGTCAGGAAACGAATAGCTTTGTTCCAACATCCAATGTGAAACCAAAAACATGTCCCCACAACTTCCAAGGAACCAAATATGCCAGATAGGTAATGTGTGTGTGCGCATGTGTGCTGTCCTGTAGGTGATCCTGTGTTTCTCTCCGGTGGGCTCTACTCTGAGGGTGCGAGCCAGGAAGTTCCCTGCCGTGGTCAACTGCACCTCCATTGACTGGTTCCACGAGTGGCCAGAGGAGGCGCTGGTGTCTGTCAGCGCTCGCTTCCTCTCCGAGACAGAGGGCATCATGGTGAGGCAGACACGTCACACCCCTCAACCCTGTCCCAAAACAATCCCTAGCCCCTTCCCTGAGTTGTCGTGTAGACCCCTTATCTAGCTTTTACTGTATTCCTGTGTGTCTCCCAGCCCGAAGTGAAGGACTCTCTGAGCCAGTTCATGGCCTTTGTCCATAAGACAGTGAATGAGATGTCCAAGTCCTACCTGCTGTCAGACCGTCGCTACAACTACACCACGCCCAAGACCTTCCTGGAGCAGATCAAACTCTACCAGAACCTCCTGGCTGTCAAGAGGAGCGAGCTTCTGTCCAAGATGGAGCGCCTGGAGAACGGATTAACCAAACTGGAGAACACCTCCGCTCAGGTCAGATATACAGTATGCCACACATGGTCTGGGAGTTAACTATCCACCTACACTAATATTAACACCAACTGGCTATTACATTTTTTATACTGTATCAATATCATATCGTAATTTTTACGATTTCTATATAATTTGTGCCCATTCCGTCTCTGTCCGACAGTGTTGGGGAAGCTACTCTGAAAATATAGTTTACCAAGCTACATTATATATACAAAAGTATGTGAACAACCCTTCAAATGAGTGGATTTGGCTATTTCAGCCACACCCGTTGCTGACAGGTGTATAAAATCAAGCACACAGCCATGCGATCTCCATAGACAAACAATGGCAGTAGAATGGCCTTACCGAAGAGCTCAGTGACTTTCAACGTGGCACCGTCATAGTAGGCCACCTTTCCAACAAGTCAATTCGTCAAATGTCTGCCCTGCTAGAGCTGCCCTGGTCAACTGTAAGTGTTGTTATTGTGAAGTGGAAACATCTAGGAGCAACAGCGGCTCAGCTGTGAAGTGGTAGGCCACACAAGCTCACTACTACTACTGAGTTCCAAACTGCCTCTGGAAACAACGTCAGCACAATAAATGTTCGTCGGGAGCTTCATGAAATGGGTTTCCATGGCCGAGCAGCCGCTCACAAGCCTAAGATCACCATGCGCAATGCCAAGCATCAGCTAGAGTGGTGTAAAGCTCACTGCCATTGGACTCTGGAGCAGTGGAAATGTGTTCTCTGGAGTGATGAATTACACTTCACCATCTGGCAGTCCGACGGACTAATCTGGGTTTGGCGGATGCCAGGAGAACGCTACCTGCCCCAATGCATAGTGCCATCTTTGGTGGAGTTGGAATAATGGTCTGGGGCTGTTTGTCATGGTTCGGGCTAAGCCCCTTAGTTCCAGTGAAGGGAAATCTTAGCGTATCCAAAAGATAGCTAGCTAACGTACCTCGTCCAGCTAGGCTAGCAAGCTAGCTAACATTACGTTACCTCTAATCGAGAATCTTCCGTTTTTTTGTGAAGAAAGAAATTATGATATCGCATCACTTCTCATCTGTTGTCAAAATGGATTCCCCATCCGTTCAGCCTGAAAATCCCTCTGATAATCTTTGATCACCGTAAGCATCATACTTGATAGCCGCACACCACTGGCAGCATTGGGGTAAATCTCTGGTAGGTAGAACGGTGAAAGATAACAAATTTTCGCGCTTGTTTGTGATTAGCACAGCCAGACAGAACGTCACATGGGCATGATGACAAACATTTAAAAAAAATAATTGCCTAGAGAAGTTCTGAGATTACTGTGTGTTGGTGGTTCGAAGTAAACAATGCCATCAACCAAGTTTGTGGGCACTCCCCATCTACCTAGCGGGGTGGTATCTGCATTTGCTATGAATGCCGGAGTTTGTGGTTCACTGTAAGCAGACGAATACACAGGAATTCGAAACTTCCCAGTTCTACCAGGGAAATTAAAATGCTCTTGTTCTAGCTTGTGGTTTGGATAATGTTGATGTTTATGACAAAAATGTTGTTAATATAATAATTACTATATGCTGTGGCAGAGGCAGGGTGAAATTCCCCTTTAACCCAAATGAAGCATCAACTAAGCTTAAGCCACAGATAATTTAAAGAATACATCTATGGTACAACTTGCTAGCTGGCTGGCAACTGGCTATTTTGTCAGGTCGGTTCCACCACTGACTTGTGGGCTAATCACTAGCTAGCTACTTGTTTGCTGGCTAGCTAGCATCTAGCTGAGTGGGGTAGGCAACGTTAGCTAAAGCAAAAATAGCCAGTTGGCTAGCTACAAACATCTTTGTTAAAACCAGACGAAGTGTGCACAAGCATCAACTAAAGAATGTAAAGAATACATCTATGGCACAACAACTATTAGCTTTCTTATAACATGATAGCTGGCTAGCTAGTGAAAAAGTTTTTCACCAACAGTTGTTTGTTGCCGCTTACTTTGTTCTATCACCACTGTTTGCTATAACGTGTGGGTGGTTGACTTGTAAAGAAACAAATAAATGTATGGATGAAACATGAAATACATTTTGGCCATAAAATTATTATCTTGCAAGTTTTGACAACATTTTTGTTTGATTAGAGTTAGGGAGCTGATCCCATTGGTGAACCCATGCTATGTCTTTGCTTTGCTCGCTATCCGCCGAGTCCGGAAGCAAATGCTGGTGTGTTTATTTATTTTTACAAAAGAGTACAGAAAGCGGGTAAAATAAGTATTAAACGATATCACGACATGCCTACGTCATACCGATATCAAGCAAAATCAATATAATTTAATTAATCGATATTGTTGCCCACCACTAGTCATTACTGTATTAAGCATTGATACATTGATTGCCTTTATCAAACTATTTTACCAATGAAGTTGATTAAAAACACATTCTCCTTTACACCAATGATGAACAACCTGCAGAAGAGTTGCACAGCGTTGCTTTCTGTCTCTGATGTGTGTGTCATTGTGTTCTGTCTCTGATGTGTGTGTCATTGTGTTCTGTCTCTGATGTGTGTGTCATTGTGTTCTGTCTCTGATGTGTGTGTCATTGTGTTCTGTTTCTGATGTGTGTGTGTTCCTTGCACCAGGTGGATGATCTGAAGGCCAAGCTGGCCGTGCAGGAGGTGGAGCTCAAGCAGAAGAACGAGGATGCTGACAAGCTCATCGAGGTGGTCGGTGTGGAAACAGGGAAAGTGTCCAAGGAGAAGGTCATAGCCAACGATGAGGAGCTCAAAGTGCAAGTAATCGCCAAGAATGTGGGAGAGAAACAGAGGTCTTGTGAAGAGGACTTGGCCAAAGCAGAACCTGCCCTGCTGGCTGCCCAGGAGGCTCTCAACACTCTCAACAAGGTCTGGATGGATGTGTGTCTGTGTGTGTGTGTGTGGGTTGGTTGGTTCTTCTATCCTTGTGGGGACATAAAATCCCCAAATGTCCCCACAAGGATAAAACAAGGAAAATCTCCCTTGTGGGGACATTTCCTATGTCCACATGAGGACACAGGCTATTTTAATCTTAGGGGTTAGGGTTAGAATTATGGTTGGGGTAAGAGGTTAGTGGTTAGAGTTAGGGTTATGGGTTAAGGTTAGGGTTATGGTAAGGTTTAGGGATTTTGAATGGAAATTAATTTTAGGTCCCCACGAGGACAGAAGAACATAATGTGTGTGTGTGCGTGTGTGTGTGTGTGTGTGTGTGTGTGTGTGTGTGTAAGTATGTATAGAGCTTTCAACACACTCTAGGATAGTTAACAAGATTAGTAGGAATCGAGCATTGAAACTACTGTAGTGAGCCTAAAATGCTGATGAGTGTGTGTGTGTTGTCCAGTGAGTTAAGTGACTCAGTGGTCATAAGCTGTCTGTTCCCCCTGTACTGCAGAACAACCTGACAGAGTTGAAGTCATTTGGCTCTCCCCCGGAGGCGGTGGTGAACGTGATGGGTGCTGTGATGATCCTGATGGCCCCCGGAGGGAAGGTGCCTAAAGACAAGAGCTGGAAGGCTGCCAAGAACACCATGGCCAAGGTGGACGCCTTCCTGGACGCCCTGATCAACTACAACAAGGAGAACATCCCTGACACCTGCATTAAGGCCTTTCAGTGAGAAACACAAACCTAGCTGACATCCAAACACTTTGGCTGATTCATCAGTAAATCCTTATTTCTCTGAAGATTTGAGCCCCTTTTCCCCTGATTTTCTTTGATCTCTTGTTGATGATAGATTTGTGTGTATCTTCTTCTTATTCCCTGTGCAGACCGTTTAAGAACGACCCCACGTTCGAGCCAGAATACATCCGCTCTAAGTCACTTGCTGCTGCAGGTCTGTGTTCGTGGTGCATCAACATTGTGATGTTCTACGAGGTGTACTGTGACGTGGAGCCCAAACGCCAGACTCTGGCCCAGGCCAATGCTGAGCTGGCCGCTGCCTTGGACAAACTCTCCGTCATCAAGTCCAAGATCAATGTGAGAGAATACAATATAATTGTTACAAAACCGATTAACTAGCCTTCTAATATAGTTGGACTCGCTAAATCTAGGGGTCTGAGGCCTAGTTAACTGGTCTGTAACCTGATTTAAGATGTGCATCTACAGTGAGCTCCAAAAGTAATGGGACAGTTACATTTTTGGAGGGACACTTTGGATTTGAAATGATACAATGACTAAAAGGTTAGAGTACAGACGGTCAGCTTTAATTTGAGGGTATGTTCATCGATATCGGGTGAACCGTTTAGAAATTACAGCACCTTTTGGAAATTACAGTCCCCCCCATTTTAGGGGACCAAAAGTATTGGGCAAATTCACATAAAGTTGTCAAAAGTTTAGTATTTGGTCTCATATTCCAAGCACGCAATGATTACATCAAGTTTGTGATTCTACAAACTTGTTGGATGCATTTGCTGTTTGTTTTGGTTGTGTTTCAGATTATTTTGTGCCCAATATAAATGAATGGTAATACTATTGCATTGTCCATAGTTGTTGAAGTTCTCAACTCGCTGCAAGTCCTCATGCTTCAGGTGTAACCTGCACTCTTTTTGATGGGAGCCATTAGACCATTGTCCTTGTATGACTGGTGGAGGAGAGTCAGGCATGGTCTGCTGATGCTGAAAGACAAATTCCAGATACAAATATGTTATCATTATTAGATGAGGCTTACCCAAACACACTTGTCTAAATTGATGGGTCATGTGCTTCCTTCTTTTCACTCTGTCAATTAGATTAGTATTGTGGAGCAACTACAATGTTGTTGATCCATCCTCAGTTTTCTCCTATCAAAGCCATTCAACTCTGTAACTGTTTTAAAGTCGCCATTGGCCTCATGGTGAAATCCCTGAGTGGTTTATTTCCTTTCCGGCAACTGAGTTAGGAAGGAAGTATTTCACTATGAGATTGAAAAGTGGCGGAGTTGCTCTTTAAGGCCAGGGCCAGCTTTGTCTTCATCTAGTGGTCGGCCAGTGCAAGTGGATTATTATTAGTGCAAGTGGATTATTATTTGTTCATATGGTGACTAAATAAATATGTACAAAAAAGGAAAAACGATCACCTTAATTGGCAGAACCTGATGCTTATCAAGGCTTCCTTCTAGCACAGCACTTGGACATGGTTGGTGCTGTCACCTGGGGGATGGAGTGCCTGTGTGTTAACACTGAACAACCTACTACATGACAGAACACACTGTTTAAAAAAAGTACTTATGTAGCTTAAAATATTCAAGTTGGCTGGACTTTAAATTGGGAAATTGTTGAGATGACAATGATTTTTGCTCAATGCAAGTTGAATTTGAAATCCTTTCAACACAAATATCTGAGTTGATCTCTTGGCATAACGGCTAAGGTGTTGGGTTGACAGTCGCTGGACCCGGTTGGGGCTACCCACCGAATTTGCTACATTGGTCCATGGAGCTTAAATAGTTCAGCTGATGATATCCGTGCATTGTTAAGTTGAGAGGACTAGAAATCAAACGTTGAGTCAACTAAAAAAATCAAGGCAACCAGCTGCAATACGATTTCTAGTTTACTCAACTTTGGCAAATGTTTTGAGACAACTCAGGAATGTATGTTAGCATAACTTTTCTGCCCCAAATGTATCCATGAAAGAGAGATGTTGTTGTCTTGTCTTTAGCAACTAAACGCTAACCTTGCCAAACTGACGTCGGAGTTTGAGAAGGCCACATCGGACAAGCTGAGGTGTCAACAGGAAGCAGACGCCACCAATCAGACCATCTCCCTGGCCAACAGGTGACGTGCAGCTACAGTACAGTACAACACAACAAAACACAAGCACAGACATGGGATGACACTCACTGCCTGTGCCTTCTTTGCTCAAATTCAAACTCTGTCTGAACATTTGATATATTTTAAGATTTTTTTAGAATTTGAAATGATATTTGATTTAATAAGATTTAGTCTACCATCTTTGATAACTGTCATATTGACGCGTGTGGTGTGACTGCATCTCTCTCTCTGGCAGGCTGGTGGGAGGTCTGGCCTCAGAGAAGGTACGTTGGTCAGAGTCGGTGGCCCAGTTTAAGATCCAGGAGAAGACTCTGAGTGGTGACGTCATGCTCATCTCTGCCTTCGTCTCCTACGTGGGCTACTTCACCAAGAAGTACCGCATAGAACTCATGGACAAGTACTGGCTGCCCTACCTCAAAGAGCTCAAGGTACACCACACAGTCCTAACCCTACCTCATAGAGCTCAAAGTACACCACACAGTCCTAACCCTACCTCAGATAGCTCAAAGTACACCACACAGTCCTAACCCTAACTCAGAGAGCTCAAAGTACACCACACACTCCTAACCCTACCTCATAGAGCTCAAAGTACACCACACACTCCTAACCCTACCTCATAGAGCTCAAAGTACACCACACACTCCTAACCCTACCTCAGAGAGCTCAAAGTACACCACACACTCCTAACCCTACCTCATAGAGCTCAAAGTACACCACACACTCCTAACCCTACCTCATAGAGCTCAAAGTACACCACACTCTCCTAACCCTACCTCAGAGAGCTCAAAGTACACCACACACTCCTAACCCTACCTCATAGAGCTCAAAGTACACCACACACTCCTAACCCTACCTCAGAGAGCTCAAAGTACACCACACACTCCTAACCCTACCTCATAGAGCTCAAAGTACACCACACACTCCTAACCCTACCTCATAGAGCATTTGCATGATTGTGTTCTCAATTAAACATTTTCTAACCAACAAAGTGATGCAGATGTAGTATTCTGTAGTAATCTCCTGTTCTCCCCATCCCTCTCCTAGGTCCCCATCCCGATCACAGAGGGGCTGGACCCCCTGATGTTGCTGACAGACGATGCAGACATCGCTGCCTGGAGCAACCAAGGCTTGCCTAGTGACCGCATGTCCATTGAGAACGCCACCATCCTGTGCAACACGGAGCGCTGGCCGCTCATCGTGGACGCCCAGCTCCAGGGAATCAAGTGGATCAAAAGGAAATACGGAGACAACCTCAAAGTCATCCGGCTGGGTCAGAAAGGGTCAGTCGCTGTCCTTCTCACACACAGTCCAGATAGAATAGCCAGTGTGTGGTCTTGGTGAGAAGGCATTGACATACTAGCTATCCTGTTTGTGTGTGTGTGTGTGTGCAGGTACCTGGACAGCATCGAGAGTGCTGTGTCTAACGGAGATACTCTGCTGATAGAGAACATCAGTGAGAATGTAGAACCCGTCCTGGACCCTTTACTGGGCAGGAACACCATCAAGAAGGGCAAGTAAGTCACCACATCATCACCTCTATATACCACCTACAGCCCTCTCTCACCTCTATATACCACCTACAGCCCTCTCTCAGCTCTATATACCACCTTCATCCCTCTCTCACCTCTATATACCACCTTCATCCCTCTCTCACCTCTATATACCATCTACAGCCCTCTCTCACCTCTATATACCACCTACAGCCCTCTCTCACCTCTATATACCACCTAAAGCCCTCTCTCACCTCTATATACCACCTAAAGCCCTCTCTCACCTCTATATACCACCTACAGCCCTCTCTCACCTCTATATACCACCTACAGCCCTCTCTCACCTCTATATACCACCTACATCCCTCTCACCTCTATATACCACCTAAAGCCCTCTCTCACCTCTATATACCACCTAAAGCCCTCTCTCACCTCTATATACCACCTACAGCCCTCTCACCTCTATATACCACCTACAGCCCTCTCTCACCTCTATATACCACCTACAGCCCTCTCTCACCTCTATATACCACCTAAAGCCCTCTCTCACCTCTATATACCACCTACAGCCCTCTCTCACCTCTATATACCACCTAAAGCCCTCTCTCACCTCTATATACCACCTACAGCCCTCTCTCACCTCTATATACCACCTACAGCCCTCTCTCACCTCTATATACCACCTACAGCCCTCTCTCACCTCTATATACCACCTACAGCCCTCTCTCACCTCTATATACCACCTACAGCCCTCTCTCACCTCTATATACCACCTACAGCCCTCTCTCACCTCTATATACCACCTACAGCCCTCTCTCACCTCTATATACCACCTACAGCCCTCTCTCACCTCTATATACCACCTACAGCCCTCTCTCACCTCTATATACCACCTACAGCCCTCTCTCACCTCTATATACCACCTACAGCCCTCTCTCACCTCTATATACCACCTAAAGCCCTCTCTCACCTCTATATACCACCTAAAGCCCTCTCTCACCTCTATATACCACCTACAGCCCTCTCTCACCTCTATATACCACCTACAGCCCTCTCTCACCTCTATATACCACCTACATCCCTCTCACCTCTATATACCACCTAAAGCCCTCTCTCACCTCTATATACCACCTACAGCCCTCTCACCTCTATATACCACCTACAGCCCTCTCTCACCTCTATATACCACCTACAGCCCTCTCTCACCTCTATATACCACCTACATCCCTCTCACCTCTATATACCACCTAAAGCCCTCTCTCACCTCTATATACCACCTACAGCCCTCTCTCACCTCTATATACCACCTACAGCCCTCTCTCACCTCTATATACCACCTACAGCCCTCTCTCACCTCTATATACCACCTACAGCCCTCTCTCACCTCTATATACCACCTACAGCCCTCTCTCACCTCTATATACCACCTACAGCCCTCTCTCACCTCTATATACCACCTACAGCCCTCTCTCACCTCTATATACCACCTACAGCCCTCTCTCACCTCTATATACCACCTACAGCCCTCTCTCACCTCTATATACCACCTACAGCCCTCTCTCACCTCTATATACCACCTACAGCCCTCTCTCACCTCTATATACCACCTACAGCCCTCTCTCACCTCTATATACCACCTACAGCCCTCTCTCACCTCTATATACCACCTACAGCCCTCTCTCACCTCTATATACCACCTACAGCCCTCTCTCACCCCTCTGTGACTCCTCACAATGTCTACATCCCATATTCCCTATTTAGTGCACTATTTTTGACCAGGTAGTGGTGCACTATATATTATTTTGGCCAGTCAAAAGTAGTCCACTACTTAGGGAATACTGTGCCATTTGGGACACACACAATGACTCCACATAGTGCAAGGATGTCAAACTAATTTTCCCTGTGGACCGCATTCGGTCTTCACCGAGGTCACACCTAAAATGTATTATATTTCTTTACCATCCAATCAAAAAAGAAATAGTAATTCAGTCTATCTCGTGCATTCTGTCTGTCAGGTACATCCGGATAGGAGACAAGGAGGTGGAGTACAGCCCTAGCTTCCGTCTCGTTCTGCACACTAAGTACTTCAACCCTCACTACAAGCCTGAGATGCAGGCTCAGTGTACACTCATCAACTTCCTGGTTACCAGAGACGGGCTGGAGGACCAACTTCTAGCCGCCGTGGTCGCTAAGGAGCGGCCTGACCTGGAGGAGCTCAAGGTGACAGAGGCCTTGTTTATACCTAAGGCTAACACGCGTCCTTTGTCCTGATCTTATCTACCATCTGATTGTAGCCGTTGCATCTACAGATGGTAGTAAAATGTTTCTCTTATCTGTCCACTGTGTCCGCATTGTGACCGCATTGTGACCGGATATCCTGGTCCCTCCCTGTAGGCAATGATTTGCATTTACACGGGCAGCCCAATTCTGATATGTTTTTACACTAATTGCTCTTTTGACCAATCACATCAGATATTTTAACATCAGATCTTTTTCCAGATATGATTGGTCAAAAGGCCAACTTAGTGAGAAAAAAAATCACTTTGGCTGCCTGTGTAAATGCAGCCTAAGATATCTCACTATGCATGGCGTGGTCAGGAAGATATAACCACAATCAGATCACAATGTGTCTTTTAATCATCTACATCTGTCTAAAAATGTGGGCACAATCAGAATGTAGACAAGATCAGGACAAAGGACACATGTTAGAACCAGGTATAAAACGGGGCTTGGGACACAGACAGTCACATGTCATGTGTCACAAATGGCACCCTATTGGTCAAAAGTAGTGCACTAAATGGGGAATAGGGTGTCATTTGGAAGGCAGACATGGACATAGCAGGGGCCATCCCATCCCCTCACCTTTAGGTTATTCTAGTACATTCTTTCTGTCCGATAAATATCTAAAAGAGTGTTCCTCAAGGGTTCTTTGGTAAGGGTGATGGTTCTATGTGTCAAACAACCCCTTGAGCCCTTTGCAGTTCGGTAAAGGGTTCTTTCATCTTTTAGGCAATACAAATTAGATTTACTGTATAACGGATTAAAAGAAATAGGTTTTAGCCTTTTGGTATAATGGTTTTGGAAGGATAGTCACAAGGACCAGGGTTTGAATTCTGTTGAGGGTACCCCCGTAATTAACTACTGTAAAATAGGGCAGGGTGTAAACCTGTGTTCTGATAGCTAAGCTAGGTTGCTGGGTTGGATACACTGAAACACCACAAGGCTGATGTCTAGATCAGTATGGATGCTGTCTAAATTAGCTTGCCACCTCACCACCATAAACCACACACTGGTACACTTTAGGGATATTTAATGAACTGTAGGATGTGGTTCTACAAGGAATAGAAAAAAGGACATATTATAGGCAGGGGTGTAGAGCTGCCGGAGCGCAGGGAGCGGTGCTCCCTCACTTTTTCCAATTTGAGAATACACAGAGCTAGTAACACAATTTCTGTAAAATTAATTGTGATACATTCTAAATCAAATACAGTACTAGTAAAAAGTTTGGACACACCTACTCATTCAAGGGTTTTTCTTTATTGTTACTGTTTTCTACATTGTAGAATAATAGTAAAGATATCAACACTATAAAATAACACATATGGAATCATGTAGTAACCACAAGTGTTAAATATATTTTATATTCTTCAAAGTAGCCACCCTTAGCCTTAATGGCAGCTTTGCACACTCTTGGCATTCTCTCAACCAGCTTCACCTGGAATGCTTTTCTAACGGTCTTTAAGGAGTTCCCACATATGCTGAGCACTTGTTGGCTGCTTTTCCATATCTTTGCGGTCCAACTCATCCCAAACCATTTCAATTGGGTTGAGGTTGGGTGATTGTGAAGGCCAGGTTATCTGATGCAGCACTCTTTCACTCTCCTTCTTGGTCAAATATCCCTTACACAGCCTGGAGGTGTGTTGGGTCATTGTCCTGTTGAAAAACAAATGATAGGACCACTAAGCACAAACCAGATGGGATGGCGTATCACTGCAGAATGCTGTGGTAGCCATGCTGGTTAAGTGTGCCTTGAATTCTAAATAAATCACAGTGTCACCAGCAAAGCACCATCACACCTCCTTTTTCATGCTTCACGGTGGGAACCACACATGCAGAGATCATCCGTTCACCTACTCTGCGTCTCACAAAGACATGGCGGTTGGAACCAAAAATCTCAAATTTGGACTCATCAGAACAAAAGACAGATTTCCACCGGTCTAATGTTCATTGCTCGTGTTTCTTGGCCCAAGCAAGTCTCTTCTTATTATTGGTGTCCTTTAGTAGTGGTTTCTTTGCAGAAGTTCAACCATGAAGAACTGATTCACATAGTCTCCTCTGAACAGTTGATGTTGAGATTTGTCTGTTACTTGAACTCTTTGAAGCATTTATTTGGGCTGCAATTTCTGAGGCTGGTAACTCTAATTAACTTACCCTCTGCAGCAGAGGTAACTCTAGGTCTTCCTTTCCTGTGGTGGTCCTCATGAGAGCCAGTTTCATCATAGCGCTTGATGTTTTTTGCGACTGCCCTTGAAGAAATGTTCCGGATTTACTGACCTTCATGTCTTAAAGAAATTACAGAATGTTGTTTCTGTTTGCTTATTTGAGCTGTTCTTGCCATAATATGGAGTTTACCTAGAGTTAGGTAAATGGTGATTTCTTAACCGTCTTCTTTCTGGCTGTGGCGAGAATGATGAAGAACTGTAGGCTATGGCGGAGGCCATGCTGGGTGGCGAGCTCTTCGCTCACTTTGTGCGGGCTAAATCCAACATAACAAGAACTCAAAAAGAGTTTGTTATGGACTTGGGCCATCTTGGGGCTCATGTCCTCAGGGTGTCTGCGGGTCTTTAAAAAGTCTTAAATTAATATGTCTAAATTATGGCCTTAAATTGTAAATTCAGTTTTCAATGGTCTTAAAAAATGAGACCGGAGATGGCTACAGTATTTCCGCTATGTTGTGCAGATGTTTAATTGTTGT
Source organism: Thymallus thymallus (assembly GCA_023634145.1). NCBI lineage: Eukaryota > Metazoa > Chordata > Actinopteri > Salmoniformes > Salmonidae > Thymallus > Thymallus thymallus. The sequence continues at coordinate 30,150,167 of CM042387.1, read as the reverse complement.
GACCACGGTAAAATCGGAAGAAAGAAATGTTAACATCAAATTCCATTTAGAATCTTATGAGCATGGTTCTTTATAGTACCTTCAAAAAAGGGTTCTATATAGCACCCCAAAAGGGATCCGCTATGGTTACAAGCCAAAGAACCCTTCTTTGTCACTATATAACTATTTTTGTGTGTGTAGAGAGAGGGCAAGTCAAATCAAGCAATGAACAATTATATCTAATATAATACAGTATATCCAGTTTGTGACAAAAAAAATTTGGTTCCTCTGTCTTCAAGTGGATTTACTCAGGATGAGTGGTAGGTGGTGTGGCTCTGGGGTGAAGTGTTGAGAGCCATACCACCTGATCTAGGATCAGCTTCTACATTCCCCACCTTTTAACCATTAGTGGGGAAAATGCAAAACGGACCCAAGATCAGCATCTAGGGGCACCTTTACTCTACTCCAGGTGGTGTGACTAACCCATCCTCGTTGCTCTGCGCTGTGTATATAGGCTGAGCTGACCATGCAGCAAAACAACTTTAAGATCGTGCTGAAGCAGCTGGAGGACTCTCTGCTGGCTCGCCTCTCGGCCGCCTCCGGCAACTTCCTGGGAGACACCGCCCTCGTAGAGAACCTGGAGATCACCAAGGCAACCGCCACAGAAATCGAGGAGAAGGTACACAGACACACACACAAACACACTTTCTCTAATTATGGTCTATTATGGTGTGAAGGTGAGCGGAGAGTGTTTGGGTTTGTGGCCCTCAGGTGCGCGAAGCAAAGATAACAGAGGTTAAGATCAATGAGGCCAGAGAGAACTACAGACCTGCATCGATACGAGCTGCTCTGCTCTACTTTATCCTCAACGACCTGAACAAAATCAACCCCATCTACCAGTTCTCCCTCAAGGTAACACTCCACAGGACTCTAGAATCAAACACTCTCAATGACTTTATTATCAACCTCAGAACTTAAATAATCAGAACTTCAATAATCTTGGTTTGGTGTGTGTGTCTGTCTGTGTGTGTAGGCCTTCAGTGTTGTGTTTGAGGTGGCCATCATGCTTACAGAAACGGCAGACGACGTGAAACAGAGAGTGAACAACCTGATTGACCAGATCACCTACTCTGTGTTCATGTACACCAACCGCAGCCTGTTTGAGAGGGACAAGCTTACCTTCATCACTCAGGTTGCATTCCAGGTCAGAAAACACACCAGACAGACTACTGAATAGGGTGCCCTATGAGCCCTGGTCAAAATTAGAGCACTAAGTAGGGAATAGGGTATCGTTTGGGACGCAGAGAGAATATGAATTTTGACAAAATAGGAATTTACAGAATCAAAGTGGTGACACACATAGGCCCATATACTTACGTAGAACATTTCTGCTTAGTGGATGAGAATACTGTTTATATTTTTATGTGTGTGTAAGTAGATCTTGTTGATGAAGAAGGAGATCAACCCTACAGAGCTAGACTTCCTACTGAGGTTCCCATACAAAGCTGGCCTGGGCTCTCCTGTCGACTTCCTGGCTAACCAGGGCTGGGGCGGCATCAAGGTGGGCACAGCCCAAACACACACACACACACTCAACACTCTCAGAAGAAAGGGTACGGTTAGAGTACAGTATTGTAACCAGGGGTAAAAAAATATATAAACATTTGCATAATGTCCCTTCAGAAGTACACATATAATCTCACATGGTACTATTCGGTACCTTTTAGGGTACATGTGCGGATAATCTAGTATGATACATTTTGTACCCAATATTTTGAATTTAAAAGGTACAATCATCACACACTCTCAAAAGCCTTTCCCATCATTTTCATATTTCCCAGCATGCTCTATTGCAAGTAGATTTTTTGAATTGTTTGTTTCAATGTGTGTGTTTTTGCATGCACATTGATTGATCTTATTCTACACAAACATAAATAACATACATTTTTCTAAACTAATCCAAGCTGTTAGAAGTTGGACTTATAGCCAGAGGTGGGATCAAGTCACTATTATTCGAGTCACAAGCAAGTCTCAAGTCACAAGGTCCGAGTCCCAAGTAGAATGGGCCGAGACTCGAGTCAAAGTCGTGCATTCTAATAGCTTCTGTATCAGGCTTAACCTGTCCTATCTGAGAAACCAAATGTAATCTGTCTAACAGGAGGTCAAACACGTAGGCTTACATAATAAGCAATTGGCCCTCAGGACCATACAATTACCCAATTGGCAATTATAACCAATAAACTGGTTCTACAATGTAAAAGGCAATTTCCACATCCATTGTTACATTGGTACATTCGTCTTCATCAGACTTACTGAATAGTAATGACATTTCAACACCATGCATACATGGAACAATCATTTTATCTTAAATCAACAATCTGTTAACTAGCTCAACCGACCTGTGTTGATTGACAGTTTGCTGGTCCAATCAGTGTCGAGTGTGCATTTCACTAGCCAATCTGTTGCAGTTTTTTTTGCAAGGGCGTTGCTGCTGCTACTGTCTCTGGCTGCTTGTAGATTAATACGCGTAGCCAAACCATATACTTGATGAATTTGTTATGATCAAGATGAACAATCAAGCATGGAGCAATCAACCTGCATGGAGCAATCAACCTGCATGGAGCAATCAACCTGCATGGAGCAATCAACCTGCATGGAGTAATCAACCTGCATGGAGCAATCAACCTGCATGGAGCAATCAACCATTCAGTGACCAGATAGTTCAGAACTTCTGCTCTCTTCTATAACCTGTAGGGAACACAACACGGCTCCCAAGTGGCGCAGCGGTCTAAGGCACTGCATCTCAGTGCAAGAGGCATTACTGCAGTCCCTGGTTTGACTCCAGGCTGCATCACATCCGGCCGTGATTGGGAGTCCCATAGGGCGGCGCACAATTGGCCCAGGTTTGGCTGGGGTAGGCCGTCATTGTAAATAAGAATTTGTTCTTAACTGACTTGCCTAGTTAAATAAAGGTTGAATAAAAATAAATAAATATGGTCTATACTTTGCATTTAGGTTTCTCACTTATGGGCGGCACTAATTGTGATATGAGGGCAGAGAATGGACAGGGTATATGTAGTATTATTTATTTATTTAACCTTTATTTAACCAGGTAGGCCAGTTGAGAACAAGTTCTCATTTACAACTGCGACCTGGCCAAGATAAAGCAAAGCAGTGTATTTACTATAGTTAAAGTGTAGTGTTTTTGCAGACTAGTGTTTTTGTGGATAATACTGTAGTATTTACTATAGTATTCTACAATATACTACAGTTTACTATAGCATTCTATAGTAATTACTGTAGTATTCTATGGTAAACTGTAGTATTTTTTCATGTGGGATGATCGGATGTGAATTGCTTAATTAACTCAGGAACTACACCTGTGTGGAAGCACCTGCTTTAAATACACTGTGTGTGTCCCTCATTCACTCTTGTGTTTCCATTATTTTGTCATAAAGAGTTTAATTTCAATGATGAAATATTCACTTAGGCACTCACTTGGTGAAGGCTAAAGAACTGAAAGCCAGTGAAAGCCACAACCATCTCTGTCACTAGCAAGCACAGTCATGGGTGGTACTGGTAACTCAAATTTACTCTAAAGACACCATGGCAAATATGCAAAAAGGCTTTACACTCTACAGTGTTAAAACAACACCCAAAAACCTTTTTAGAGGTACATTTTGCCACTTATAAGGAACAAAGAACCTTGTCAATGTGGTACCCTAAAAAGTACCTGTACCATCTTGTCCCCTAAGTTACACTATTGGCTCTATTAAGGTACGAACTGCAAGGGTACAATTATGTACCTATAACTAAAGGTACAAATTATGTACCACTACAGTGGCAAGCGTTTGTACAAATCAAAATCGTTATTTCTGAGAGTGTACTGACACACACACACACACACACACACTACTGACACACACTATCCACCTGCATAGCTGAGTAATAGAGGTGTGTGTGTGTGTGTGTGTGTGTGTGTGTGTGTGTGTGTGTGTGTGTGTGTGTGTGTGTGTGTGTGTGTGTGTGTGTGTGTCAGGCCCTGTCGGAGTTTGACGAGTTTAAGAACCTGGACCGGGACATGGAGGGATCTGCGAAGCGCTGGAAGAAGTTTGTGGAGTCGGAGGCTCCGGAGAAGGAAAAGTTTCCTCAAGAGTGGAAGAACAAGACGGGCCTCCAGAAACTCTGCATGATGAGGTGTATGAGACCGGACCGCATGTCCTACGCAGTCAGGTACGACACGCATGCACACACACATACCCATGTAAAGGTGTTTGATCTGGTAATGTTGAGTGTTTGTTCTGTGTGTTGTAGTACCTTTGTGGAGGAGAAGATGGGTACAAAGTACGTGGAGGGGAGGAGCGTGGAGTTCGCCGTGTCATTTGAGGAGAGCAGCTCGTCTACTCCCATGTTCTTCATCCTCTCTCCGGGAGTCGACCCTCTCAAAGATGTGGAAGCTCTAGGTCTGTAAACACACACACACACGCTACACACACACGCTACACACACGCACACGCTATAGCACATTGAACCCTATCTGTTTCATGTCTAACCTGCCATCCTGTCATTTGGTCCAGGTAAGAAGATGGGCTTCACCTTTGACAACGGGAAGTTCCACAACGTGTCTCTGGGTCAGGGCCAGGAGGTGGTGGCCGAGGCTGCTCTGAACGTGGCAGCTAGAGAAGGACACTGGGTTATACTGCAGGTACACTGTATGGGTACCACTTACTCTTTACTCACAGGCTGGAGTTTGAACAGCATGCAAGTTATTGTCTTCGTCTCAAATGCCACCCTATTACACTATATAGGGAATAGTAGGGTCTTATAAAAATATATACTTTTTTTTTTTTTTACTAATTCCATAGATTTTTTCCACAAATTTCGTTTTCTACATTTCGTTTTTCCAGGTTTCTGATTTGTCCGGTTTCTTTTTTGGTTTTCACTCACAAAATCACACTTTTTTAAAAATAGAAAAACAACAAAATTGGATGTTCTACGTTCTACGTCCACAACAATACTTTAACCACATCAGGAGACCTCTTTTGAGGTTTGGGAAAAATCTAAGAAATGTTCATGGGTGTAGATGCCCTTTAATTCTTACATTAAGTGTGCACCAGCAAAATACTTGTTTGGTTAGTGGTGTTATTTAGTGCACATTTAATTGCAGAGTTTGCTAAACAAATCACCACTGGATTGATGCAAATAATCATGATATCATTCTGTCTGGTACACATTTAATTGTTGATGGTTATCATTGGCATCATCGCTAAGGGCTACTAGCCAGCAGATCCGACCCGCTTTCTTACAGCTACACTAGGGTTGGACAGGCTTCCTGTGTAGATTAAGACACCGCAGTTGACTTTAAAACTAGCAGTCATTCAATCTTCTCGGTGTAAATTGGGATAATGGGACAATTCAAAGTACAACGCATTTCTCACCCCTGGATTGAGGTACGTTTTCCGAGCCATATCTCGTACCAGCTCCGCGGTGTCTTAATCTACACAGGAAGCCTGTCCTAGTGCAGTTATAAGCAAGTGGGTTGGATCTGCTGGCTAACGCCACATAAAGTAGGCAAACTGGCACACACAGACAGAGGGGCATTCCCGCATTGCCTCTTCAGAAAGTTTAAGGAAAATGGGAATCACTGATGCATTTTGTTCATCTCATGATAATCTGGGAAAATTCATACATTTTCTAATAAGTTCAATACATTTAGTTTATTTCCTACTATATTCAATACATTTTTGAATATTGTTGAATTCCGTTTTCTTCACCTTTTGGATCGTCTGAGACCAGCCACCAAACCGCTGATGAAACTGTGGGTTTGCGCAATCACAGAATTTCTACAAAAACGGTCAGAAACCGTCTCAGGGAAGCTCATCTGCGTGCTCGTCGTCCTCACCAGGGTCTTGACCTGACTGCAGTTCACCGTTGTAACCTACTTCAGTGGGCAAATGCCCACCTTCGCTGGCCATTGGCACACTGGAGAATTGTGCTCTTCATGGATGAATCCCGGTTTCAACTGTACCGGGCAGATGGCATCGTGTGGGTGAGCGGTTTGTTGATGTCAACGTTGTGAACAGAGTGCCCCATGGTGGCGGTGGGGTTATGGTATGGGCAGGCATAAGCTATGGACAATGAACACAATTGAATTTTATCAATGGCAATTTGAATGCACAGAGATAACGTGACAAGATCCTGAGGCCCTTTGTTGGCACATTCATCTGCTGCCATCACCTCATGTTTCAGCATGATAATGCACTGCCCCATGTCGCAAGCCTCTGTACACAATTCCTGGAGGCTGAAAATGACCCAGTTCTTCCACGGCCTGCATACTCACCAGACATGTCACCCATTTAGCATGTTTGGAATGCTCTGGATCGACGTGTACAACATCTTGTTCCAGTTCCCGCCAATATCCAGCAACTTCGCACAGCCATTGAAGAGAAAACATTCCACAGGCCATTATCAACAGCCTGATTAACTCTATGCGAAGGAGATGTGTCACACTGCATGAGGCAAATGGTGGTCACACCAGATACTGACTGGTTTTCTGATCCACGCCCCTACCCCTAGCATATCTCTATTCCCAGTCATGTGACATCCATAAATTAGGGCCTAATTAATTTATTTTAATTGACTGATTTCCCTTAAATGAACTGTAACTCAGTAAAATCTTTGAAATTGCTGAATGTTGCATTTATAATTTTGTTACGTGTATATAGACTACTTGCCAGGTATTAATAAATACTCTTCTTTGTAGAACATCCACCTGGTGGCCAAGTGGCTGGGCAGCCTGGATAAACTAGTGGAGCGCTACAGCATGGGTAGCCATGACGACTATCGTGTGTACATGTCAGCTGAGCCTTCGCCCACGCCAGAGTCGCACTACATCCCACAGGGCCTGCTGGAGAATGGCATTAAGATCACCAACGAACCGCCCACCGGCATGCAAGCTAACCTGCACAAGGCCCTGTATCTCTTCAACCAGGTAACACACACACAAACACTAACTTTACAAAACATTAAGCTCTTTCCATGACAGACTGACCAGGTGAAAGCTATGATCCCTTATTTATATCACTTCAATCAGTGTAGATGAAGGGAATGAGACCGGTTAAAGAAAGATTTTTAAGCCTTGAGACAATTGGGACATGGATTGTGAATGTGTGCCATTCAGAGGGTGAATGGGCAAGACAAAATATTTAAGTGCCTTTGAACGAGGTATGGCAGTAGGTGCCAGGTGCACCAGTTTGTGTCAAGAACTGCAACGCTTCTGGGTTTTTCACAATCACCAGTTTCCCGTGTATCAAGAATGGTCCACTACCAAAGGGACATCCAGCCGACTTGACACAACTGTGGGAAGCATTGGAGTCAACATGGGCCAGCATCCCTGGGGGGGTGCAATGCAATATTAGGAAGGTGTTCCTAATGTTTTGTGTACTCAGTGTACAGTACAGGCCTACACTTAAATAGTACAGTACATGCCCACACTTAAACATTGAATTTTAGTTGAATATAATCTCTTCCCTATCTCTGTGTGTGTGTGTGTGTGTGTGTGTGTGTGTGTGTGTGTGTGTGTGTGAGTGTGTGTGTGTGTGTGTGTGTGTGTGTGTGTGTGTGTGTGTGTGTGTGAGTGTGTGTGTGTGTGTTAGGACACTCTGGAGATGTGCTCTAAAGAGTCAGAGTTCAAGGTGATCCTGTTTGCGTTGTGCTACTTCCATGCCGTGGTGGCTGAGAGGAGGAAGTTTGGAGCTCAGGGCTGGAACAGATCTTACCCCTTCAACAATGGAGACCTCACCATCTCTGTCAACGTGCTCTACAACTACCTGGAGGCCAACTCCAAGGTGAGTGGACTGACGTCACCATCTCTCCATCAGTCTAGAGCTTTATGGCCCTGCTACACTACAGCCATTGGGTGGCCGGCATTGCCATCAGCCGTTGAGGGACTGCTTCCTTTGAAATCATTGAACGCTGCTATACTGTTTGCGTTGCGTAGTGTCCAATGTCAGCATCCAAGCTGAAGAATCGCTGAGGTTCAATGCTCGATGGCTGACGTGCACGTTCATTCTATCTTGTGAATTGAAATTATGATTTTGGTTGGTTTCTGTGTAGCAGGTAGAACGGCATGTAGTGTAAGTTTGTCTGACCCCACTCTCTCTCCCCCTTCTTCTTTTTCCATTTCTCTCTCTCTCTCCATTCTCTCTCCCCGCCTCCCTCTCTCTCCACCTCCCTCTCTCTCCCCACCACCCTCTCTCCCTCCATTCTCTCTCCCCACCTCCCTCTCTCTCCCCACCACCCTCTCTCTCCCCACCTCTCTCCCCACCTCCCTCTCTCCCTCCATTCTCTCTCCCCACCTCCCTCTCTCTCCCCACCACCCTCTCTCTCCCCACCTCTCTCCCCACCTCCCTCTCTCCCTCCATTCTCTCTCCCCACCTCCCTCTCTCTCCCCACCACCCTCTCTCTCCACCTCCCTCTCTCTCCCCACCACCCTCTCTCCCTCCATTCTCTCTCCCCACCTCCCTCTCTCTCCCCACCACCCTCTCTCTCCCCACCTCTCTCCCCACCTCCCTCTCTCCCTCCATTCTCTCTCCCCACCTCTCTCCCCACGCCCTCTCTCTCCAGGTGCCGTGGGACGACCTGCGCTATCTGTTTGGGGAGATCATGTACGGCGGCCACATCACAGACGACTGGGACAGGAAGTTGTGTCGAACCTATCTGGAGGAGTACGTCAGACCTGAGATGCTGGAGGGAGAGCTGTACCTCGCACCCAGCTTCCCTGTACCACCCAACTCTGACTACAAGGTTTGCCAAAACACACATCTCTTCAACCAGGTAACACACACACACACACACACACACACACTCTTTCACAACACATCACCCTTGAAAACAAATATTGTTACCTCTCAGTAACGCTCAGTGTGTGTGTGTCCAGGGCTACCATATGTACATAGATGAGGTGCTGCCTCCAGAGAGCCCCTACCTGTACGGCCTCCACCCCAATGCTGAGATCGGCTTCCTCACCATCACCTCAGAGAAGCTGTTCCGCACCGTGCTGGAGATGCAGCCCAAAGAGTCAGACGCAGCCGGGGGAGGAGGAGTGTCCAGAGAGGAGAAGGTATGAAAGACACTATCACTACACCTCAGAGCCTTTAATGAACCCCCACTAGAGTCCTGACCTGTGTGTGTGTGTGTGTGTGTGTTTTCCCTTACAGGTGAAGGGCATCCTGGATGAGATCCTGGAGAAGCTGCCTGATGGTTTCAACATGATAGAGATCATGGCCAAGGTGGAGGAGAGAACTCCCTACATCATCGTGGCCTTCCAGGAGTGTGAGAGGATGAACTTCCTCACCAAGGAGATCACCCGCTCTCTCAAAGAGCTCAACCTCGGACTCAAGGTACGAGAGAGACAGAGTGTGTATGATATGACATCACAGTGGTTGTCGAGTCATACTGACAGGAGTATACAGCGAATGGTGTGACCAATGTTCCCTCGCGTTTACTGTGAATATTGAGGCTGTACCCGCTTTAAGTTAGTTTTAACAGTGGCCAAGTAGGCTACTGTGGCTATTTAATCATAGTGTAGGCCTACCAGAGTGTCTTATCAATGGAGAAAATGCATCCCATAACATTTTAACATGGAAAATAGCTGTTCTATCACTCAGCCTACAGTAGCAGCCAATGTGTGGTGTTCAATGTAGGCCAACATGCAGGGCTTGACATTAACTTGTTTATCCACTTGTCCTTCAGACAAGGTGACTGACAATGCTGTTGTTTGATGCAAGAAACCACTTTACAAAATAAAATGCATTATTATTCCCATACCATTATTACAGAGAATCAGACAAATTATGATACCCTCTGCCTATTGGCAACTTAGCGTATTAAAGCCTGTCTCAAAATTCAACACTGCCCCTTTAAGACCAAAACGAAAGCTAATGTGTCTAGCAATATACATGTTTTATGCTCTTATAGGAAGCAATCACTCCCCTATTGCTGACTACAAATGATGTATAACTGGGCTAATAACTCACTAACTTGCAAAGGATATGGACAAAATGTACATGTGGCTACATGCAGCTCTCGCTTTCAAAACAAGCACATCTACTTACGACCACTTATGCTGTAAATAAAGTCCAATTCAAAGTAAATGGCAAAGATCCATGACTTAAAAAACGTGAGCCTATGCATCATTAACCAGTTAAAAACAGTACTGTAGCAATGAGGTTTGTACAGTAAACTATAGGCCCAATACATTATCACCACACATTAGCTTTGCTTGAGGTAGGCCATATGATCATACCGTTAATAGATCCATTGTATTGTGAAGCACAGCTGAGTGAGAATACATTTAAATCATTTCCTTTTTATTTTTATTTTACATGGCTGATGGTGCCTGCATCTGATGGTCAGTCTCAGTGGTGGGAGAGAGCAGCAGACTGAGGGTCCGCCTCTCAACATCCCTCCTCTCCCTTTCCTCCACTGACACTGACCAAAAAGGGACAGTCTTCCAGCTGATGGCGAAACTCGAGTCGCACCACATTATTTCTGAAAAGAGAACATATTCCTTGATATTAAAAAAACCAAACCGCAAATAATAACAACGCAAGCCTATAGATACACTTTCCTACTCATTCATTACTGCTGCAGTGCTTGTTGTAGCACTGAGTGGAAATAGGAAGAATGTGCATTTTATGGCTTATGAATGTGCTAACAAAGCATTAACTCATTCATAACAGCATTCTGTCTTGTCTGTCTCTGTAGGGTGAGTTGACAATCACAACTGACATGGAGGAGCTGGGCAACGCTCTGTTCCTGGACACGGTGCCAGAGTCCTGGACCAAGCTGGCCTACCCCTCCCTGCAGGGCCTGGGGGGCTGGTATGCAGATCTGCTGCTCAGGATCAAGGTACAACCCCATAATACTCTGATCAGGAGACATGTCTGTGGATAGGGATGTTCATTTACATAGGATCTGTGTGTGTCATTGTCCACAGAAGACATATCTGTGGATAGGGATGTTCATTTACATAGGATCTGTGTGTGTCATTGTCCACATTTTCATCCCATGTTGTATTATTCACAACTGGCCGGGGTTCAATTACCGTGACATTTAAAGAGCAAGGGCCCGATTAAGACTTAAGAAATGTACACCTTTCCTACGCACTTCTCAATAGTTGGTATTCAGACTTACCTTATGCAGGTGCGTAACTGGCTTTGCAGGCCTGGTTCCCTTGTGCGCGCTGAATACATTTCATTCAACGACCGAAAACACTACCACTTGCTGGCCAACAGATTTCCTCGTGATTTCATTCAATAGGGTTTTCAGTACATGTATCTTAAGTCATCCCTTTAAATACAGTGTACCTTTAATTCAAATTTGTCGACACTCACTAGAATACATTGAGAGAACGTCTAAATACACTGAGTGTACAAAACATTAGGTACAACTTCCTAATATTGCATCCCTTTTTGCCCTCAGAACAGCCTCAATTAGTTGGGGCATGAACTCTACTAGGTGTCGAAAGCATTCCACAGCGATGCTGGCCCATGTTGACAGTTGTGTCAAGTTGGCAGGATGTCCTTTGGGTGGTAGACCATTCTTGATGCACATGAGAAACTGTTAACCCAGCAGCATTGCAGTTCTTGACACAAACTGGTGCACCCGTTCAAAGGCACTTCAATATTTTGTCTTCACCCTTCACCCTCAGATTGTGTATGTGTGCCATTCAATGTCTCAATTGTCTCCAGGCTTAAAAACCCTTCTTTAACCTGTCCCTTCTCTTTCATCTACACTGATAATGTGAATTCACCAGGTGACATGAATAAGGGATCATAGCTTTCATCTGGATTCACCTGGTCAGTCTGTCATGGAAAAAGTATGTTTTGTACACTCAGTGTACAGTTGAAGTCAGAAGTTTACATACACTTGGGTTGAAGTCATTAAAACACATTTTTCAACCACTCCACAGATTTCATGTTAACAAACTATAGTTTTGGCAAGTCGTTTAGGACATCTACTTTGTGCATGACACAAGTAATTCTTCCAACAGTTGTTTACAGACAGATTATTTAGCTTATAATTCACTATATCACAATTCCAGTGGGTCAGAAGTTGACATACACTTAGTTGACTGTGCCTTTAAACAGCTTGGAAAATTCCAGAAAATTATATCATAGCTTCTGATAGGCTAATTGACATGATTTGAGTCAATTGGAGGTGTACCTGTGGATGTATTTCAAGGCCTACCTTCAAACTCAGTGCCTCTTTGCTCGACATCATGGGAAAATCAAACGAAATCAGCCAAGACCTCAGAAAAAAATTGTAGATCTCCACAAGTCTGGTTCATCCTTGGGAGCAATTTCCAAACACCTGAAGGTACCACATTCATCTGTACAAACAATAGTACGCAAGTATAAACACCATGGGACCACGCAGCCTTCATACCGCTCAGGAAGGAGATGCGTTCGGTCTCCTACAGATGAACGTACTTTGGTGCGAAAAGTAAAAATCCATCCCAGAACAACAGCAAAGGACCTTGTGAAGATGCTGGAGGAAACTGGTACAAAAGTATCTATACCCACAGTAAAACGAGTCCTATATTGACATAACCTGAAAGGACGCTCAGAAAGGAAAGAAGCCACTGCTCCAAAACCGCCAGAATACGGTTTGCAACTGCACATGGGACAAAGATCGTACTTTTTGGAGAAATGTCTTCTGGTCTGATGAAACAAAAATAGAACTGTTTGGCCATAATGACCATCGTTATGTTTGGAGGAAAAAGGGGGAGGCTTGCAAGCCGAAGAACACCATCCCAACCGTGAAGCACAAAATAGGTGACATCATGAGGAAGGACAATTATGTGGATATATTGAAGCAACATCTCAAGACATCAGTCAGGTAGTTAAAGCTTGGTCGCAAATGGGTCTTCCAAATGGACAATGACCCCAAACATACTTCCAAAGTTGAGGCAAAATGGCTTAAAGGACAACAAAGTCAAGGTATTGGAGTGGCCATCACAAAGCCCTGACCTCAATCCTATAGAACATTTGTGGGCAGAACTGAAAAAGCGTGTGCGAGCAAGAAGGCCTATAAACCTGACTCAGTTACACCAGTTCTGTCAGGAGGAATGGGCCAAAATTCACCCAACTTATTGTGGGAAGCTTGTGGAAGGCTACCTGAAACGTTTGACCCAAGTTAAACAATATAAAGGCAATGCTACCAAATACTAATTGAGTGTATGTAAACTTCTGACCCACTGGGAATGTGATGAAAGCTGAATGAAAGCTGAAATAAATCATTATCACCTAATTCTCTGACATTTCACATTCTTAAGATAAAGTGGTGATCCTAACTGACCTAAGACAGGGACTTTTTACTAGGATTAAATGCCAGGAATTGTGAAAAACTGAGTTTAAATGTATTTGGCTAAAGTGTATGTAAAACTTCAGACTTCAACTGTATATGCATAGTAGTCTCCGTTTCAGCACCAACTGGTAAAACTACTCTGATCTTGTAGATTATTTAGGCACATTTTAGGGTTAGGAAAGTATGCATGAATCATAAAAAAAACTGTCTTGAAGAGCGTTTATGCACAAACATATATTGATGAATAAAACAAAAAAAAAGTGGTTTGATTCATCCTGAAAGTTGTCATATTCGGACCAGTCGTCCATGCTACAGGTTTAGCCTGCTACGTGTGGTCTGAGTTCCATGATTCAAATAGGCTGTTTCAAAAAATTATCGCACACTGTTAGTCTTCTATGATCAACTAATGCTAGTGACCCTCAGGAACAACTACACAGACACGAGGAAAAAAAGGTCAACAGAATGGAATGATGCAAAGTGTAGGCTACAAATTGAAGTGAGTTATAAATGTATGTGGGCATTACTGATCGTAGCTAATTTTCCTCACGCGTACAAGTGGTGGCGTTATGAGGACATTAAGTCAAGGTCAGAATACGGCGTATCTGTAGCCACACCATTTGTTAGATCTCCACCCTGAACGAATAGCGGTTGTTTAGCATGCTATGCTCATGCTTAAATTCAAGGTCAGAATACACAGAGATAAAAAGGGAATTACGTTCCATTTACACGCGCTTAACTTGGGTCAGAAATCCCCCCCAACTGAACCTAATTAACAACTTTTACTTTTGAAAACGGCCTGTGGGGCATGATATGAGTCAAACATTTATTCTTATAAAAATGTACTACAAAGTCAGTCTTGTCTAAACAAATGGTATGTCACAGAATGAAGGGAACCGTAACAGTTTTCCTTGGGTTGGCAGGGTTCTCCCCAGGATTTTGAACAAGGTGGTGCTGCTGAGTACATTGGCGGGGAGAGTCCTGGAGAGGACAGTGCCACCCTTTGGACTCAGTGATTTGCGTTTTTCAACACCTGTAACTGCAATTTCCTGCAATATAGAGCAAAAACTGGCATTTTATGATAACAAATAAAGATACAAAAATAAATATATTTGTTTTTCTACAGTGCGCAGCATCCCATTATTTGCAGAGAACCCTGGTTGGTTTTTCAATCCTGCCCACAGCACCCAATTAATCATATTCAGAGCGCAGCTGCACGCGACCAGATTGTAATGCCCATGGTCAATATGGTTTGACATTCGATATCCCTATGGGGCTAGTTAAATTACACAATGTAAATGGGACAATATTTTTAAAATATCAATAGCTCCAAATTTCAATGAGTTAAAAAACCTAACTATAAATTGTAGAAATTCATATACTAATATTGAAAGCATTTAATAAGACTAGAAGGTGTGCAACATGAAATGATTCTCATTTACATTGTAATTTATTGACGTCCCGAACTATCCCCACAGATAGGCTATCGAAAGTCAAACCAACTCTGCCACGGTCGCGCACACAGGCCCGGCTGGCGCTAATTGGTAAAAGAAGTCGGCTAGCTTGCTTGCTAGTCTAGGCAACTTGCAGACACAAGACCTGGTTAGACTGTTTCACTAGAAGGGTGAGTGACTAAGTGTGTAATGTTTTGGCAAAGTGAAAGCACAAATGCTTCCCACGTTCGAACACACACACACACACACACACACACACACACACCAAAGCACAGCTCCAAAACCCAAATATTGTTCCGTCGTATTTCCTAATGAGAATTGAACCAAGGCTAAATCAGGAAGTTCAGCCCCACTTTAAAGACATGTAATTACCAAGAGCCGACATATGCAGCGTTTAACCGAGAATGAGATCTCCACGAACGCGGGAACATTGCATTTTAAAGACGCATTATCGATAACACGTGATTGTATGGAATATTCTGTCCATACAAACATATTGATTGATTTTGTCTCTGTGTGTGTGTGTGTGTGTGTGTGTGTGTAGGAGTTGGAGTCGTGGACGGCAGACTTCGCTCTCCCCACCACGGTGTGGCTGGCAGGGTTCTTCAACCCCCAGTCGTTCCTGACAGCTATCATGCAGTCCATGGCCAGGAAGAACGAGTGGCCTCTGGACAGGATGTGTCTGTCTGTAGAGGTGACCAAGAAGAACCGCGAGGACATGACCAGTCCACCCAGGGAGGGGGCCTACATCTACGGACTCTACATGGAGGGTACGGGTTATCATCTTAGTTGCATTCTAAAATGGCACCCTATTCCCTATATAGTAAAACACACAAAACAAAATACAAAAAATGCCAGACCACAATTATTTCAGTCCAGCAAGCGCCAGATAATATTATTAAATATTTGTTTAAAACTCCAAACAATAGTGATACACTGTATAACACATTTGCACCAATATTAGCCATCAGCAATGGCATCATGAAACATCAGCATCCATCTTCTGGAGATGAATAAGTCAGTCAATAACACAGTCAAACCTTTAATACCATTAAAAAAAAAAAACATTCTCTTTTAGGTTTCAAAGATAGTCATCCATCCACACACAGTGCCCAATTCAGTTTCTGGCGTGACTCACTGTATGAGCTGGTTAGAGTACCGTAGTAAACACTGCTAGTTCAGTTCTCCTCTCAACCGTCCTTAAGGTTCTCCAGGGATATCAACAATCCACACACAGTGGTCTGTCTTGTCACCTTCACGCACACAGTTTGTGTATTCATCTTCAGACCCACAACTGTTCACACACACCTGTGTATTCATCTTCAGACCCACAACTGTTCACACACACACACTCTTTACGCTCATCATGTACCAGATTCCACTCTGTCAATACAAAACTAATGTAGAGGTTATGGAATGTACACTACCGTTCAAAGTTTGGGGTGACTTAGTCCTTGTTTTTGAAAGAAAATATGTTTTTGTCCATTTAAAATAACATCAAATTGATCAGAAATACAGTGTAGACATTGTTAATGTTGTAAATGACTATTGTAGCTGGAAACGGCAGATTTTTTATGAAATATCTACATAGGTGTACAGTGGCCCATTATCAGCAACCATCATTCCTGTGTTCCAATGGCATGTTGTGTTAGCCAATCCAAGTTTATCATTTTAAAAAGGCAAATTGATCATTAGAAAACACTTTTGCAATTATGTTAGCACAGCTGAAAACTGGCCTTCTTTAGACTAGTTGAGTATCTGGATCATCAGCATTTGTGGGTTCGATTACAGGCTCAAAATGGCCAGAAACAAAGAACTTTCTTCTGAAACTCGTCAGTCTATTCTTGTTCTGAGAAATGAAGGCTATTCCATGTGAGAAATTGCCAAGAAACTGAAGATATCATACAACGCTGTATACTACTCCCTTCACAGAACAGTGCAAACTGTCTCTAACCAGAATAGAAAGAGTAGTGGGAGGCCCGGTGCATAACTGAGCAAGAGGACAACTACATTAACTGACAGCTTCATTAAATAGTACCCGCAAAACACCAGTTTCAATGTCAACAGTGAAGAGGAGACTCCGGGATGCTGGCCTTCTAGGCAGAGTTGAAAAGAAAAAGCCATATCTCAAACTGGCCAATAAAAATAAAAGATTAAGATGGACAAAAGAACACAGACACTGGACAGAGGAAGATATGGCTTTTTCTTTGCATCCCGGAGTTGCCTTCACTGTTGACGTTGAGACTGGTAGTGTACAAAACATTCTGTGCTAACGTTCCTCCTGCTGGCAACATGTATTCAGCATATTAATATTTGTAGTTCATGGATAACACCTTGATAGTTTCCGTGACAAAAACACAGCGCTATTTCTCAGGCATTGGTATCTAAGTGGTCCGTTTGTACAGTACTGTAGACATACACAACCATACGGTCTCAATGTGGAGCTGGGGGTTGGAGTGAGGACAGATGTTTCAATGTTTAGTTCAATACTTTATACGGTAGGTATGTGTGTGTGTGTGTCTGGTTGTGTATGTGCAGGGGCACGCTGGGACACCCAGACAGGGGTGATAGCGGACGCTCGTCTGAAGGAGCTGACCCCCAACATGCCGGTGATCTTCATCAAGGCGGTACCGGTGGACCGGCAGGAGACCAAGAACGTGTACGAGTGTCCCGTCTACAAGACCCGCATGAGGGGTCCCACCTTCATCTGGACCTTCAACCTCAAGACCAAGGAGAAGCCTGCCAAGTGGGTACTGGCCGCTGTCTGCCTCCTGCTCAGTGTGTAACAGAGGCCAGAGAAACAAAAACACAGAGCACTTTCATCCTAAATACCTTTTGAAATAATAAAAAGCATCAATGTTGCCCAAAACAATGACAGATTTCTGTCATTCATGTCTATTGGAGGACTGTGATACTGAACACAGCCATCAGTGAGATAAGAGGATACATGTGGGAGAAAGATGTGTTGAGCTTGGAAATGGCGTGAAACAAACTCCACTATATCACAGTACCGTCATGGTCAAAAGTTTTGAGAATGAGAAGTATTGGTCTCCACAAAGTTTGCTGCTTCAGTGTTCTTAGATCTTTATGTCAGTAGTTACTATGGTACACTGAAGTATAATTACAAGTATTCCATAAGTGTCAAAGGCTTTCATTGACAATGACATTCAGTTTATGAGTCAATATTTGCAGTGTTGACCCTTCTGCAATCCGCCCTGGCACGCTGTCAATTAACTTCTGGGCCATATTTCCTGATTGATGGCAGGCCATTCTTGCATAATCAATGCTTGGAGTTTGTCAGAAGTTGTGGGTTTTTCTTTGTCCACCCGCCTCTTGAGGATCGACCACAAGTTCTCAATGGGATTAAGGTCTGGGGAGTTTCCTGGCCATGGACCAAAATGTAGATGTTTTGTTCCCCGAGCCACTTAGTTATCACTTTTGCCTTATGGCAAGGTGCTCCATCATGCTGGAAAAGGCATTGGTCGTCACCAAACTGTTCTTGGATGGTTGGGAGAAGTTGCTCTCGGAGGATGTGTTGGTACCATTCTTTATTCATGGCTGTGTTCTTAGGCAAAATTGTGAGTGAGCCCACTCCCTTGGATGCACGGATGCACTCACACCTGACTACTGCCATTCCTGAGCAAGCTCTGCACTGGTTGTGCCCCGATCCCGCAGCTGAATAAACTTTAGGAGACGGTTCTGGCGCTTGCTGGACTTTCTTGGGTGCCCTGACGCCTTCTTCACAACAATTGAACCTCTCTCCTTGAAGTTCTTGATGATCCGATAAATAGTTGATTTAGGTGCCATCTTACCAGCAGCAATATCCTTGCCTGTGAAGACCTTTTTGTGCAAAGCAATGATGACGGCACGTGTTTCCTTGCAGGTAACCATGGTTGACAGAGGAAGAACAATGATTTCAAGCACCACCCTCCTTTTAAAGCTTCCAGTCTGTTATTCTGACTCAATCAGCATGACAGAGTCATGCTTTTGTGGCAGGGCTGAAATGCAGTGGAAATGTTTTTGGGGGATTAAGTTCATTTTCATAGATAGATAGATAGATAGATAGATAGGTACTTTATTGATCCCCCGGGGGGGAAATTTCATAGCAAAGACGGACTTTGCAATTAATTGCAATTCATCTGTTCACTCTTCATGACATTCTGGAGTATATGCAAATTGCCATCATCAACACTGAGGCAGCAAACTTTGTGGAGACCAATACTCGTCATTCTCAAAACTTTTGACCACGACTGTACAACTTTCTCACAGTCCCAGTGTTCCTAAGAAGGTCCACTAGGGGGCGAGCATAGTTAGGACACCTAGCGGCAAAGAACGGTACAACACAAGCATGCACACACAAACCTGAACCTTTTGAATAACCCACATAACCACGTTTCACTTTTATTCTGGGAAACTGCACCTGGAGGGTGTGTCCCTGTGACCACCTGGCGTTGATACTAGCGCATCGGACGCCAGTACAATGAGTGGAGCACATATCAGACAGAGAGCCTAATGTTTCTTACATAGTTCTTTATTAGTTTAGAAACAACAGTTACAGGGATGGTAAAAACAGCTTGATTGTTGTAGCAACATCAGGGAAACTAGACAGAAGGAAGTTGTGCTTCAAATACAGTAGTTGTAATATTTTCAATTTGCCTTAATTGGCAGATGCAAACAGATGATCATCTTTCGCAGACAACCATTCTTGAGGGCTGTTTGCGATTTCGTTCATACTGGTGAACCAGTGTTTGAGTTGTATGGTTGCAATATCAACAGTACCTTATCTCTGGTATATCCCAGCGTGCCCCTGCACATGCATCACTCAATACTAAGTTTAAATTGTATACTGCGCAATGGACATACTGTATAATGCAATACTCAGTATAGAAAATAATCTGCCCGCAATCTGGACCTACAGGCCGTGGCGTCATTGTTAAGCTATTTGATGTGACATTTTTATAAAAAGGTTTATAAATAGCAGCTAAATACGGTATATACACACTGCTTTGGGAAAGCATTTCAGCCCCGTCGACTTTTTCCATTTTGTGACGTTACAGCCTTATTCTAAAATGGATCAAATAAAAAAAAAAACTAATCTACACACAATACCCCATAAAGACAATGAGAAACAGGTTTTTAGAAATGTTTGGAAATGTATTAAAAATCAAAAACAGATACCTTATTTACATAAGCATTCAGACCCTTTGCTATGAGACTCGAAATTCAGCTTAGGTACATCCTGTTTCCATTGATCATCCTTGAGAGATGTTTGTACAACTTGGAGTCCACACACACACACACACACAGTTGACAGTGCACGTCAGAGCAAAAACCAAGCCATGAGGTCGAAGGAATTGTCCGTAGAGCTCTGAGACAGGATTGTGTTAATGCACCAAAAAATGTCTGCAGCATTGAAGGTCCCCAAGAACACAGTGGCCTCCATTCTTAAATGGAATAAGTGTGTAACCTTATAGACTCTTCCTAGAGCTGGCCGCCCAGCCAAACTGAGCAATCGGGGGGAGAAGGGGCTTGGTCAGGGAGGTGACCAAGAACCCGATGGTCATTCTGACAGAGCTCTAGACTTCCTCTGTGGAGATGGGAGAACCTTCCAGAAGTTCAACCATCTCTGCAGCACTCCACAAATCAGGCCTTAAATGGTAAAGTGGCCAGATGGAAGCCACTCCTCAGTAAAAGGCACATGACAGTCAGCTTGGAGTTTGCCAATAGGCACCTAAAGGACTGTAACCATGAGAAACAAGCTTCTCTGGTCTGATGAAAAAAAGATTGAACTCTTTGGCCTGAATGCCAAGCGCCCCGTCTGGAGGAAACCTGGCACCATCCCTACGGTGAAGCATGTTGGTGGCAGCATCATGCTGTGGGGATGTTTTTCAGCGTCAGGGAATTGGAGACTAGTCAGGATCGAGGTAAAGATGATCGGTGCTAAGTACAGAGACATCTTTGATGAAAACCTGCTCCAGGTAAATTTTATGACCAATTTATGCAGAAATCCAGGTAATTTCAAAGGGTTCACATACTTTTTAAAATGTGATATTTCTACAAACCTGTTTTTTCTTTGTCATTATAGGGTATTGTGTGTAGATTGATTGGGGGGGGGGGGGGGATATAATACATTTTAGTATATGGCTGTAACCTAACAAAATGTGGAAAAAGTCAAGGGTTCTGAATACTTTCCGAAGGCACTGTAGCTATAGATAGTACAATGCATAATGAAACAATCCCTAGTAAACTAGTGTTTTGGAAGGTGGACTGGCTATTATTTGGCATTAGACTGGTTTTACACACAACTTTCTATCTAATCTGGGAGAGAGCGTGAGAACGGTTCATGTCATGCAGTTTCAGGTAACCTATACAGGACAGTTGTATTTTCAAAAACGATCTATTGGTAGCTGAATAGTATGCTGTATTAAACATTTATACATTTTACAATCTGCGAGCTTTGAATTTCCAACTTTAATTATTGAATAAGTAATTACATTATTGCCACCAGCCAGCAATCTTAACATAAACATAAATTAGCAAATAGGCCTACCAATAAACATTTATCCAATAGCTAAAGCAAAACTAAGCCATGGCACCACAGAAAACCTATCAGACTCGATAGGCATTAAGCCGCATAGACGTCGCAATTTCATCACCATGGACAGTGATCAGTATTCTATACTTTTATATTTTTACTGTGAGGGGTCCAGAGAAACTGCGTTATCTATAGGGCTGTTTCTGAGAGGCGGGAGGGAGGGAGGACAGATGTCCATCTATAGATGACCCTGTTTCCTGGACCAGGTCATTCAACAGTCAATTACCTTTTGTGATCCTGATCCCACCTCACATGCTCAGTGAGAAAAAAAAAAAAAAAAAACTATAGATAGCATCTTTGTTCATGTATTTGGATGCTTGTATGAGGAGGAATGTGTCACCCCATCCATCATCGTTCCCTCATGGCAGCGGATCACACACACACTGACACTTAGTGGCTAATTGTCTCACTGAGTGACATATTGTGTCACTCATACCATTACAAAAATAAATAACTTCCTGTTAGGCAAGTCTACATCTCTGTTAGAACACACACACAATAAGCCACCCTCCCCCAGTCAACTCTCTGTCAAATCATCACAATGACATGGAGGGATTTAACTAGAGGGAGGAGAGGGAAAAGGTCACCACACACACACACACGAATGGGTCCAGATGCTGGACTGCAGAATGTTGACACACTCAGCTGAGAGGTCAAAGGCCAGATGGGTTAGACTGTTTCTCTCAGAGAGACAGGATGTTGAGGAGGAGAGGGGATTAAAGTGGGTAAAGGTGTGAGAGGGGGAGTAGGATTCAAGCAGGGGTAGCTGGGTTCAGCTTGAGGTTGATGGGGCCTAGGGCTAGGTTGGATTTGGGTTGAGGGCTGGTACACATAGCAGTGGCTAGGGACATTTTGGAAAAAACACATTCCGCCGTTCTATAAAAACTACTTCTGTGTGTGACTAGGAGACAATCGTCCAGAGGGAGTGTGTGGGTGTGGTACCTGTGGCATATGTGCACGAGTTACCTTTGTTTGGCTGTTTCTCTCAAAAGACGTTCTTGATGAGGGGAGTGACCAGTTTGACCCACAGTTTGACGTGGCGATCTGTCTGCTGGAACGTAGAGCTGGACACCTCTGTAGACCTCTGGTACAAAATAGGGTGTAATTGTGTGTGTGAGAGAATGTGTGTACACGTGTGAGATAGACACAAAGCAGGTTTACCATGTTTCCCTGCTTGCATATTATTACCAGCTTCACATAGTTCATGGGATCATGCGCTATCAGATTAGTTGAATTTTGTAGAAAGGCCTTTTGGTTGAGAGCTGTATAAAGCAGAGCCATAGTGTCAAGCCATCAAAGCTTTAAATAAAGTTGTGGTGGTTTGAATGGCCTACTTCCTGCAAGTGAGCCTGTAGTTCCTGGTTGTCTGTTACTATGGCGATCTGGGCCTCCAGGTCCCGGTGCACCGAGCGGTAGCCAAAGTTAGGAGAGCCAATCAGAGTCAGGCACGGCCGCACCTGGCCCCGCAGGTAGCACCACAGCCCTGCAGGGGGGGGGGGGGGAATGGTGGAGGGACGAGAGAGACAGAAAAAGGGAGAGCAGTTTCCCAACATCAGTGATTTGTTCTGCAGCTGTGGGTCAGGGTCAACACTACTCTAATGGTCATTGATTATCTCCCAGCTGGGTGCTGTGTGTAATTTCTCTCCTGCTGTTCTCTCTCCTGCAGTGTGTGCTGTGCTTACGGGAAACGGCCGGCCCGCCTTGCTTTATCTAATAAATGGGACTTCTCTACGATCGTGTGAAATTACATTCCACTAAAGCTGCTTCACTGTGTGTTCATTTCTCTCTCTCTCTCTCTCTCATAGAATTGACCTAGCTACTAATGAATCACTAATATTTCAGTTGTTTAGAATATAATTTCAGACACACTGCCATTTGATTCTATGAATGCAGCAAAAGGAAAGTGCAGGTTGGCAGTAGTTCAGATATAATTCCTTAGAGCATTGTTTCATGTTTCAATGGAGATTTTGGTTCTTGTTGGCCATGCCCACAACTATAAAGGAAACACTAAAGCACACACACAGAAACCCCCAAAGTCTATCCAAACCAAGGAGTGACTGTGTGTGTGTGTGGGGGGGGGGGGGGGGGGGGGGGGGGGGGATTCTCCTTGGCTCGGGGCTAAGGATGAATGACTTGAAAAGGCTGTCTCTCACGCAACATGTCTGGGTTACCACAGGGACAGAACAGCAGAGCTGTGTCAGGGTGGAATTGACACTATGTGTGAGTTCCAAATGGCACCCTATTCCCCAATCCCTACAGTGTACTACTTTTGACCAATTTAGTGCATGATATAGGTAATAAGGTGCCGTTTAGGATTCAAACTATGCTTCCCAGCAGCTCACTGTCTGACACACTTTGCAGTAGAACTGTCTGGCAATGTGTGTGAAGGCTGTGGGGATCTCCCCTGCAATGCCTTTGGCGCCGAAAAACCTGTTGACCTCCGGGGAGGCGGTGAGGATCCGGTAGTCGGCGCCCACCCCCAGAACCAGCGACATGTAGGCCCTTGTCAGGTTGAAATACCCTGACGTTAGAAACACAGTCACACCGGGACCCGCATCTGTCAGCAAACGCTGCAAGGAAATTCTCACACACACACACACACAAAAACTAAAAAATAGGTTACAAGATAACATCATGTGCAATGAGTTTTGTTCAATATTAGTTGGTGAGGGTAGTGGTGTCCACCTCTGATCTGCTCATCCATCTGTATTCCCAGAGGTTTCATCTGAACCAGAGGAAAAACCCAAGTGTCCTCCTTCCCTCCCTCCTCCCCTCCCCATTCTTTGCCCTTGCTCTGCCGCTTCAAACGTTCTGATTTGGCGATGTCTTGCATATGAGCAGTGTTCACCACCTCCATGATGTGTTGCCGGGCCGACGCTGAGAAATCATACCGGTTACCTAGTGACAGAAAATAATGTAGGGATGGTAAGAGAGGAGAGAGATGAAACAGACTGACCTGGTTAAGCTAGAATCCTTAGTTGCTACATCCATTTTTGGACTTCTACACACAATGAATTCTTGAAGAATATAACGTATAAATGTTCAACAACCATATTCCATCAAAACCCAAAATATAAGCTTGTTTAAGCATGTTTGTAAACAATGTAAATGTAAACATACAATGTATAGCCTCAAAACACAGTTAAAACTATTCATTGTGATATCATGGTCAGTCCTTGCATCCATAGCTGTCTATGAATTTGAAAGTAGTTCATTTCTCCAGGCCCCTCCCTCAGCTTTTTAACAAAACAGGCGGGGTGCAGCTTTGTTATTTTTGCAATTAACGATTCTAGCTTTAACCGGTGAGTGTGTAAAGTACAGCAGGTCATTTAGTTCTGGGCATTACGGCTATGGGTCAATATCTGGACTACGCCTGACGGCTGGCGCCACACACGGACGTGACTCAGAGGGAGGAGAGGAAAAGAGGAGGGAGAGATGGATACCTGCAAGCTCAGCATGAGTTCATTCTAAAGACGTGCTTTTACTGTAAAGTTTGCGCTCTCTTTCAGCAGGGGAACTTAATTCACTAATGATTAGTGTGTGTGCGCGTTCCCACTCTGTTGTTTACCAGCAACTCTGACATCACTGCTCTATTTCTGGTTTCCGTGACAACTGTGCTCCAGTTCTGCAGACATGATGTCATTTAGCACCCGACCCAACATCCTGACTGAATGTTCTCTGGTTACACACTCTCACTCGCGCACACACACTATTTTTCTCTGTCCGTCTACCTCTCCATCTCTCTCTCTTTCATTCACATGCCAGTTCTCTGATTTCACTGTGTGTCTGAGCTGGAACAAACTACATTTTCAACTAATCTGATTCCATGGACCTTTCCAAGAACAACGCATTACACTACATTATGAGAACTTGCCAGCCAAGCTGAGCAAGGAGTGAAGCACCTAGGGACTGTGTGTGTGTGTGTGTGTGTGTGTGTGACCTCTGTATTATGTACAGTACATTCTGAAAGTATTCAGACCCCTTTACTTTTTCCACATTGTGTTACGTTAGCCTTATTCTAAAATTTATAAAATAAAATTTTGCAAATGTATTAAATATAAAAAAAACAAAATACCTTATTTACATAAGTATTCAGACCCTTTGCTATGAGACTCGAAAATTGACCTCAAGTGCATCCTGTTTCCATTGACCATCCTTGATGTTTCCTCAACTTGATTGGGGTCCACCTGTGGTAAATTCAATTGATTGGACATGATTTGGAAAGGTCCCAAAGTTGACAGTGAATTGTCCGTAGAGCTCCGAGACAAGATTGTCCGAGGCACAGAATGGAAGGGTACCAAAATATTTCTGCAGCATTGAAGGTCCCCAAGAACACAGTGGCCTCCATTCTTAACATGGAAGAAGTTTGGAACCACCAAGACTCTTCCTAGAGCTGGCCGCCTGGCCAAACTGAGCAATCGGGCGAGAGGGGTCTTGGTCAGGGAGGTGACCAAGAACCCGATGGTCACTCTGACAGAGCTCCAGAGTTCTTCTGTGGAGATGGGAGAACCTTCCAGAGGGACAACCATCTCTGCAGAACTTCACCAATCAGGCCTTAATGGTAAAGTGGCCAGATGGAAGCCACTCCTCAGTAAAAGGCACATGACAGCCAGCTTGGAGTTGCACCTAAAGGACTCTGACCATGAGAAACAAAATTCTCTGGTCTGATTAAACCAAGATTGAACTCTTTGGCCTGAATGCCAAGCGTCACATGTGGAGGAAACCAGGCACCGCTCATCACCTGGCCAATACCGATTGCTCAGTTTTCCAGTGGCAGGGACTGGTAGACTAGTCAGGATCAAAGGAAAGATGAATGGAGCAAAATACAGAGAGATCCTTGATGAAAACCTGCTCATGAATCCACAAATACAGTGTGCCAAGCTTGTAGCGTCATACCCAAGAAGACTCAAGGCTGTAATCGCTGCCAAAGGTGCTTCAACAAAGCACTGAGTAAAGGGTCTGAATACTTATGTAAATGTGATATTTCTGTTTTTATTTTTAAAAATTTGCTTAAATTAATTATGGGGTATTGTGTGTAGATTGAAGGCTGTAACCTAAAAAAAAGTCAAGGGGTCTGAATCTTTTTCGAATGCACTGTATGTATTCGTGTGTGTTACGTTCGTGTGTTTTATACCGCTGTAGGGGTGAACCATGTTTTCCATCATGCTGACAGAGTTGTCAGGCTGTAGCTGTAACGACACGTCTCCCACGGCGCCCACCAGATCAGAGAAGACGTTGGCCACCTCCCAACAGTTCTCCAGGAGCACATAGCGGTCCTGTCTGTTGGTGAAGTATTGGTCACTCAGGTTGGCCCTACGGAGGGAGGGGAGAGACAGAAGAGAGAGAGAGAGGAAAAAGGTTGAAAGAGGGATACCAAGCAACATCAACAGCTACTGTATGAGAAAAACACTAACAACTACAACAATGGTGTGTGTGAGCGAGCAAGTGTTTGTGTGCGCGTACCCGCTGATGAGGTCAACGTCAAACAGGTAGACTTTGATGTGCTGTACCCCAATGGTCTCGTTGAGCCCCGTGTGTAGTCTAATAGAATGGAGATGTGCAGGTCGTAGTTGTCACCCTCCTGTGAATGCTCCAGAGCTTCCTGCATACAGTCCACCAGGGCCTGTTCCAGGGGTCCTGTACCCAGATACAGCGAGGGTTGTGAGAGAAAGGGAGGAGGAATTACTTCCATAGAAACAACCCAGTAATGCCTCCTACAGCTAAATAACATACACTGAACAAAACAATAAAACACAACATTTGACTGAGTTACAGTTCATATAAGGAAATCAGTCAATTTAAATAACAGCTTCCAGGAACTGTGTACAGATCCTTGTAACATTGGGCCGTGCATTTCAAATTGCCATCGATAAAATGCAATTGTGTTAGTTGTCCGTAGCTTGCGCCTGCCCATACCATAACCCCACCATGGGGCACAACATTGACATTAGCAAATCGCTCAGCTACACAATGCAATACGTTGTCTGCCATCTGCCCGGTACAGTTGAAATCGGGATTCATTCATGTAGAGCCCAATTCTCCAGTGTGCCAGTGGCCATAGAAGGTGAGCATTTTCCCACTGAAGTAGTTGGACATTTCTGCAATTAGCATGCCAATTGCACGCTCCCTAAAAAACTTCAGACATCCGTGGCATTGTGTTGTGTGACAAAACTGCACATTTTAGAGTGGCCTTTTATTGTCCCCAGCACAAGGTAGTCAAAGGAGAAATGCTTTACTAAGGGATGTAAACAAAATGACAGAAATAAGCTTTTTTGCGTATGGAACATTTTGGGGATCTTTTATTTCAGCTCATGAAACCAACACTTTATATGTTGCATTAATATTTTTGTTCAGTATACAAACATTTGTGAGGCATACAAAGCCATCCCCCACCTCGGCCAATCAGATCACATCTCCCCGTTCCTACTCCCCCGCCTACAAGCAGCAACTCAAGAGGGAGCCACCAACACAGACAATAGTGAGGTACTGGACAGAGGAGGCAAACTCAATGCTGCCAGGCACACTGGACCCACTCCAATGTTCCTCCCTGTTCAACCGCATGGCTTTGCACGACACCAACTCCATCATCAACTTTGCTGACAACACCACGGTTGATAACCAACAACGACGAGTCAGCCTGTAGGGAGAAGTTAAATGAACTGGCATTGTGGTACCAGAACAACAACACCAACCTCTCCCTCAACGTCAGCAAATCAAAGGAATAGATTTTTGAATTCAGGAAGCAGAGAAGGGAACAATCCCCGATCCACATCAACAGGACTGCAGTGGAGAGTCACAGCTCCCACAAGCTGTTCACTTCCTTACCATGGGCAGACACTATCTGAGCATGAGGTCTGATATCAACAGGCTCAGAGACAGTTTCTATCTACAAGCCATCAGACTGCTGAACACTTGAACTGGATTGACCACCTACACTTGACTCTCCGCACCTTAGGACACATGCACTCACTCGCACACACATAAAGTTGAAGTCGGAAGTTTACATGCACCTTAGCCAAATACATTTAAACTCAGTCTTTCACAATTCCTGACATTTAACCTAGTAAAGATTCCCTGTCTTAGGTCAGTTAGGATCACCACTTTATTTTAAGAATGTGAAATGTCAGAATAATAGTAGAGAGAATGATTTATTTAAGCTTTTATTTCTTTATCACATTCCCAATGGGTCAGAAGTTTACATACACTCAATTAGTATTTGGTAGCATTGCCTTTATATTGTTTAACTTGGGTCAAACGTTTCAGGTAGCCTTCCACAAGCTTCCCACAATAAGTTGGGTGAATTTTGGCCCATTTCTCCTGACAGAACTGGTGTAACTGAGTCAGGTTTGTAGGCCTCCTCGCTTGCACACGCTTTTACAGTTCTGCCCACAAATTGTCTATTGGATCGAGGTCAGGGCTTTGTGATGGTCACTCAAATACCTTGACTTTGTTGTCCTTAAGCCATTTTGCCACAACTTTGGAAGTGTGCTTGGGGTCATTGTCCATTTGGAAGACCCATTTGCGACCAAGCTTTAACTTCCTGACTGATGTCTTGAGATGTTGCTTCAATAGATCCACCAAATTCTCCTTCCTCACGATGCCATCTGTTTTGTGAAGTGCACCAGCCCCTACTGCAGCAAAGCACCCCCACAACATGATGCTGCCACCCCAGTGCCTTCAGGTGTTTGGAAATTGCTCCCAAGGATAAACCAGACTTGTGGAGGTCTGCCTGATTTCTTTTGATTTTCCCATGATTTCGAGCAAAGAGGCACTGAGTTTGAAGGTAGGCCTTGAAATACATCTACAGGTACACCTCCAATTGACTCAAATGATGTTAATTAGCCTATCAGAAGCTGAAATGAAATCCATTTTTCAACCACTCCATGAAATCTGTGGAGTGGTTGAAAAATTAGTTTTAATGACCTCAACCTAAGTGCATGTAAACTTCCGACTTCAACTGTACACTCATCCATATCACAACTACCAGACTCTTATTATTTTTGCTATATACTGCACAATTTAAACAATTGCCCCTCCAATCCCCCCTTTCCCAAACATGTACAGTTGAAGTCGGAAGTTTACATAAACCTAAGTGTAAGTCATTAAAACTAATTTTTCAACCACTCCACAGATTTTATGTTAACAAACTATAGTTTTGCTAAGTCGGTTAGGACATCTACTTTGTGCATGACACAAGTAATTCTTCCAACAATTGTTTACAGACAGATTATTTCACTTATAATTCACTTTATCACAATTCCAGTGGGTCAGAAGTTTACATACACTAAGTTGACTGTGCCTTTAAACAGCTTGGAAAATTCCAGAAAATTATGTCATGGCTTTAGAAGCTTCTGATAGGCTAATTGACATGATTTGAGTCAATTGGAGGTGTACCTGTGGATGTTTTTCAAGGCCTACCTTCAAACTCAGTGCCTCTTTGCTCGACATCATGGGAAAGCCCAAATAAATCAGCGAAGAAAAAACAAACATGTGTAGACCTCCACAAGTCTGGTTCATCCTTGGGAGCCATTTTCAAATGCCTGAAGGTACCATGTTCATTTGTACAAACAATAGTATGCAAGTATAAACACCATGGGACCACGCAGCCGTCATACCGCTCAGGAAGGAGACGTGTTCTGTCTCCTAGAGATGAATGTACTTTGGTGCGAAAAGTGCAAATCAATCCCAGAACAACAGCAAAGGACCTTGTGAAGATGCTGAAGGAAACTGGTACAAAAGTATCTATATCCACAGTAAAACGAGTCCTATATCGACATAACCTGAAAGGCCGCTCAGCAAGGAAGAAGCCACTGATCCAAAACCACCATAAAAAAAGCCAGACTACGGTTTGCAACTGCACATGGGGACAAAGATCGTACTTTTTGGAGAAATGTACTCTGGTCTGATAAAAATAGAGCTGTTTGGCCATAATGACCATCTTTATGTTTGGAGGAAAAAGGGGGAGGCTTGCAAGCTGAAGAACACCATCCCAACTGTGAAGCATGGGGGTGGCAGCATCATGTTGTGGGGGTGCTTTTCTGCACTTCACAAAATAGATGGCATCATGAGGAAGGAAAATGATGTGGATATATTGAAGCAACATCTCAAGACATCAGTCAGGAAGTTAAAGCTTGGTCACTAATGAGTCTTCCAAATGAACAATGACCCAAAGCATACTTTCAAAGTTGTGGCAAAATGGCTTAAGGACAACAAAGTCAAGGTATTGGAGTGGCAATCACAAAGCCCTGACCTCAATCCTATAGAACATTTGTAGGCAGAACTGAAAAAAAAAAAGTGTGTGCGAGCATGGAGGTCTACAAACCTGACTCAGTTACACCAGTTCTGTCAGAAGAAAAGAAATGGGCCAAACATTGCCCAACTTATTGTAGGAAGCTTTTGGAAGGCTACCCAAAATATTTGACACAAGTTAAACAATTTAAAGGCAATGCTACCAAATTCTAATTGAGTGTATGTACATTTCTGACCCACTGGGAATGTGATGAAAGAAATAAAAGCTGAAATAAATGATTCTCTACTATTATTCTGACATTTCACATTCTTAAAATAAAGTGGTGATCCTAACTGACCTAAGACAGGGAACTTTTACTAGGATGAAATGTCAGGGGAAAAAAAACAGTTTAAATGTATTTGGCTAAAGTGTATGTAAACTTCCGACTTCAACTGTAAATTTTGGACTATAAATTGTGCCATACTGTATTATACTTATGCTCAAATCTTTATTCTATTCTACACTGAGCCATTTACTTTATGTTCATATTCTTATCTTTTATTATTTGTTATTGTATTGTCAAGAAGGAACCTGCAAGTAAGCATTTCATTGGACGATGTATACCATGTGTATCCTTTACATACGACTAATAAAACTTGAAACTATTTGGGAAATAGGGTGTATTTTGGGATGCACGCAGAGAGCTGAGTCAGGGAGGAACAATGGCAGGGAATTACCATGTGGGTTCCACCCACAAAACCACATTCAACATAAAAAAAATCAGATTCCAGAGAGAGAGCTGTGGCTCCACTGCTGCTTTGAACCAATGACAGTAGTTTAAAGGCCTAGTCTACAGGTTGAACCATCCTTTTATGGAAGAGCAAGGGAGATTTTTCTTTATTATGGTGGGCCAACAACTCCGTCCTATCCATATAGGCAAGGCATACAATACTAGACCCGTTTTCCTGCCAGGCAAAGGTTGGATGGGTGTCAGTACACTGGAATTATAGAATATTTTAAAATAATACACTAGACATGTCATTGAACTGTGGGAATATCATAAGGTTATATCTTAGAGAGCTGAGATTCTGTCTGTGTCTGAAATCTGTCTACTACTTACTAAAACTACATACTGTGTACTAATTGTACTACATACAACGAATGCAGTAAGCAACAAATATAATCCATCCTGAGAAAGCGTCATCTAATGCGCAATGGCGATGGTGCATAAAGATGGCCGAATTCCGATATGACGTCATTGTTTTTAGCGCTACCCACAGCGTTTTTAAACTACAGCGCGCAACGTGGTTCAATGTGCCAGTAAACCACCACAATATACTTTTGTTTTTTCAAATTGCCGCGGTCTTGGAGCTAGAATTGGGATCATGTATACTGCGCTAATGCCAATACAAAAAAATAAACTTAGCAAGCGAGGCATTTGTGGTAAGTACATCGGGACCGCAATCTTTATGCACCTTCACCATTGCGTTGATTCCCGCCATTCGTTAATTTGGGTACAGCGCGTCCCCTTATCTCATTGGGCGCGTTCCTCTGCCCAGACGTTGCGGACGAATGACAGATCTTACAACGCCTAGAAAGGTATTTTAAGTATCGGCTAACCACCACATATGTTATAGCAATTTGTCAGTCGATGCCACAGTTAATAACGTGGCACTCAAGCATTGGTTGATTCATGCAACATCTGAACAGGGGAACGTGACCATTATCCCCAAACGCTGTCAAACACACGTCTGGCGAGACTATCTTCCTCAAAAGTGACCAGCGAATTCTACTAGATGAAAAGCAGCAATTTGTATAACACATTTGCATTTAAAGCATACTTGATTTTTGAAATTTCACATATACATTTTTTCACATACCTAAAATGCCTACTAGTTAGAACCCAAGTCTCGGTATTCAGACACATAGCCAATATATACCGGTGACAGCTTAGTAAAGGCAAGCTATTTAAGTTGTGAGAACATGTGGCTGCCTTGTGTATATGTACCCTTTCCCCTCTCTCTCAGCGAAGTAAATGGAGGACTGACACTGTGTAGCCGAGCCAAGCCAAGCCTCTAGGTGCCATGAACATTGAGATAAAACTTTGTTCTGTCTCTACGTCCCATCATGTAGCCTAGCTAGTCTATGTGATGATGATAGCCTCAGGTCATTCGGATGAAGATGAAGCTCAAAGTTGTAAGCTCATAGTCACTACTAAAGATGGTGTGAAACTGAGGCATGTGACTATATGCAGGTGCGTACAGATTGTCTGACAGAGACATCTGGCAGTTGTTGCAACTTCAGGTTTTCAGGAAACCACAAAAAGACCCAAGAGAGATTTCGTCATTCTGAGAATTTCTGAGTTACTGTTACTTTACACAGAGACTTGACAAGGGGACGTAAAGGTAGCCTAGCGGTTAGAGCGTTGGGCCAGTAACCGAAAGGTTGCTGGTTCAAATACCTGAGCCGACAAGGTGAAAAAAACCTGTCTGGTTCCTTGAGCAAGGCACTTAACCCCAATTTGCTCCAGGGGCTGACCCTGTAGGTAACTGACTTGCCTAGTTAAATAAAGGTAAAAAAAAAAAAGTGACTTTTTTATTTATTTTTTTATTTCACCTTTATTTAACCAGGTAGGTCAGTTGAGAACAAGTTCTCATTTGCAACTGCGACCTGGCCAAGACAAAGCAAAGCAGTGTGACAAATAACAACACAGAGTTACACATTAAACAAACAGTCAAAAACACAATAGAAAAATCTATATACAGAGTGCAAAATGTAGTGCAAAAATGCAGTAAGGTTAAGAGGTAGAACAATAAATAGACTACAGTGGTGACATAAATTACAGAATTATCATTATTAACACAGGAATGAAAAGTGTGCAAATTATGATGTGCAAATAGAGATACTGGAGTGCAAGATTAGTGAAAATAAACAAAAAATAAATATGGGGATGAGGTAGTAGTGTGGGCTATATACAGAAGGGCTATATACAGGTGCAGTGATCGATAAGCAGCTTTGACAGCTGATGCTTAAAGTTATTGAGGGAGATAGGAACCTCTAGCTTCAATGATTTTTGCAATAACAACTTTAAACGTGGCACCGTCATAGGATGCCACCTTTCCAACAAGTCAGTTTGTTAAATGTCTGCCCTGCTAGAGCTGCCCCGGTCAACCACAGAAAACACTGCTACTTTCGGTCCTACTGCTCTTTCCTCGTCTGATCATGTGCTCTCGCATACCCCGAGAGCATTTGGTTAGCGTGGCGGTGGCACAGGAATTCTAATCTCTCCCAAGTGGACATTCTCTCTTTTCCCCCTGACCTTCTCATTTAAATTCGATGCCGTCACAGTCACTAGCCCAATCAAACTTAACATCTTTGTCATTTATTGCCCTCCAGGTTCCCTTGGAGAGTTCATCAATGAGCTTGACGCCTTGATAAGTTCATTTCCTGATGATGGCTCACCCCTCACAGTTCTGGGTGACTTTAACCTCTCGATGTCTGCCTTTGACTCATTTCACTCTGCCTCACCCTCCCCCCTACTCATAAAGATGAGGTTAAGCAAAACGCTTGACCTCATCTTTACTAGATGCTTTTCTTCTACTAATCTCACCTCCATGTCTCCGACCACTACTTTGTATCCTTTTCTCTCTCCCTCTCCTCCAACACTACTCACTCTGCCCCTACTCAGATGGTAATGCGCCATCGCAACCTTCGCTCTCTCTCTCCCGCTACGCTCTCCTCTTCCATACTATCATCTCTTCCCTCCTGTCTCCGCCTCCTCCCTTTCTGCATCTTTTGACTCTCTATGTCCCCTATCCTCCTGGCCGGCTCGGTCCTCCCCTCCTGCTCCGTGGCTAGACGACTCATTGCGAGCTCACAGAACAGGGCTCCGGGCATCTTTTCACTCTGACTCTACTTTTTATTCCTATGTTTCTGCTGCTAAAGCCACTTTCTACCACTCTAATTAACCCTAGGAAGCTCTTTGCCACCTTCTCCTCCCTGCTGAATCCTCCTCCCCTTCCCTTCACCCTCTCTGTGGATGACTTCGTCAACCATTTTGAAAAGAAGGTTGACGACATCCGATCCTCATTTACTAAGCCTATTGACACCACTGGTCCTGCTCACACTGCCCTACCCTATGCTTTGACTTCTTTATCCCCTCTCTCTCCAGATGAAATCTTGCAACTTTTGACGGTCGGTTGGTCGCCCAACAACCTGCCCGCTTGACCCTACCCCCTCCTCTCTTCTCCAGACCATTTCCGGAGACCTTCTCCCTTACCTCACCTAGCTCATCAACTCATCCTTGACCGCTGGCTGTGCCTTCAGTCTTCAAGAGGGCGAGAGTTGCACCCCTCCTCAAAAAAACCTACAACACTGAGTTGCTCTTCCTCCCGGGGAAGGACTGCCCGCTCCATGATCTCGCCATCACGTTTGACAACTCCATTGTGTCCTCCTCCCAGAGTGCAAAGAACCTTGGTGTGACCCCGGACAACACCCTGTCATTCTCTGCTAACATCAAAGCGGTTACCCGATCCTGCAGGTTCATGCTCTACAACATTCGCAGAGTACGACCCTACCTCACACAGAAAGCGGCACAGGTCCTAATCCAGGCACTTGTCATCTCCCTGGATTACTGCAACTCTCTGTTGGCTGGGCTCCCTGCCTGCACCATTAAACCCCTACAACTTATTCAGAACGCTGCAGCCCGTCTGGTGTTCAACCTTCCCAAGTTCTCTCATGTCACCCCGCTCCTCCGCACACTCCACTGGCTTCCAGTTGACGCTCACATCTACTACAAAACCATGGTGCTTGCATACAGAGCTGTGAGGGGAACCGCGCTTCCTTACCTCCAGGCTCTGATCAGACCCTACACCCAAACGAGGACACTACGTTCATCCACCTCTGGCCTGCTAGCCCCCCTACCTCTACGGAAGCACAGTTTGGGCTCATTCCAGTAAAAGCCATTCGCTGCTTTGGCACCCCAATGGTGGAACAAGCTCCCCCACGATGCCAGGACAGCGGAGTCACTGACCACCTTCCGGAGACACTTGAAACCCAACCACTTTAAGGAATACCATAACAGTAATCCTTCTACCCCATTTAAAAAAATATATGATAAACGTTATTAACACTTGTCTTTTGTCTAAACTAACATCTGACTTATTTCCTTACTAGCAAACAACAGCTGCTTGTTTAAAGAAATGTACTTACTGTGATGGAGATGGGGTTGTCCCACTGGCTATCCTAAATTGAATGCACCAATTTGTAAGTCGCTCTGGATTAGAGTGTCTGCTAAATGACTCAAATGTAAACGTCACGCCAGTAAGTGCCGTTATTGTGAAGTGGAAAAAATTGTCTGTCCTCAGTTGCAACACTCATTACTGAGTTCTAAACGGTCTCTGGAAGCAACGTCGGCACAATAATCATTCGTCGGGAGCTTCATGAAATGGTTTTCCGTGGCCGAGCAGCCACACACAAGCCTAAAATCACCATGCACAATGCCAAGCGTCGGCTGGAGTGGTGTAAAGCTCGCCGCTATTGGACTCTGGAAACGTGTTCTCTGGAGTGATGAATCACGCTTCACCATCTTGGCAGTCCGACGGACGAATCTGGGTTTGGCGGATGCCATGAGAACGCTACCTGCCCCAATGCATAGTGCCAATTGTAACGCTTGGTGGAGGAGGAATAATGGTCTGTTTTTCATGGTTCGGGCTAGACCCCTTAGTTCCAGTGAAGGGAAATATTAATGCTACAGCATACAATGACATTCTAGACGATTCTGTGCTTCCAACTTTGTGGCAAAAGTTTGAGGAAAGCCCTTTCCTGTTTCAGCATGACAATGCTCCCGTGCACAAAACAAGGTCTATACAGAAATGGTTTGTTGAGATTGGTGTGGAAGAACTTGACTGGCCTGCACAGAACCCTGACCTCAATCCCATCAAAAACATTTGGGATGAATTGGAACACTGGCTGCGAGCCAGGCCTAATTGCCCAACATCGGTGCCCGACCTCACTAATGCACGTGGGTGAATGGATGCAAGTCCCCAGAGGTTGTTAAAGTAGAGGTTGTTAAGCAGCAAAGGGGGGACCAACAACATATTAATGCCCAGGATTTTTGAATGAGATGTTCAGGTGTCCACATACCTTTGTTCATGTTGTGCATCTATCTGGCTAGTTAGCTACATCTACAGATAATGTTTGAGATAAAACTGTTCCGTCTATGGTCATTAGTCCCATCACCTAGCTACGTTTATTTATTTTGTATTTGTATTTGACCTTTACTTAAACTAGGCAAGTCAGTTAAGAACAAATTCTTACTTACAATGACAGCCTACCAAAAGGCAAAAGGCCTCCTGCGGGGACGGGGGCTGGGATAAAAATATATAGGATAAAACACACATCACGACAAGACAGACACCACAACACTACATAAAGAGAGACCTAAGACAACAACATAGCATGGCAGCAACACATGATAACACAGCATGGTAGCACAACAACAACATGGTAGCAACACAACATGGCAGCAGCACAACATTGTAGCTACTCTAGGTGATGATAGCCTCCTCAGGTCATAGGGATGAAGATAAAGTTCAAAGTTGTGTCCCAAATGGCTCCATATTCCCCTTATAGTGTACTACTTGCCCTGGTCAAAAGTAGTACACTATATAGAGAATATGGGGCCATTTGGGAAACAGCTCTAGTCTGGATGAGGAGTAGCATTGACTGTCCGGGGTTGATCTCTGCCTTCTGGATGACAACCTCCAGACTAGTAGTCGGTAGTCTGTATTGGTTGGACCACCAGAACTGTACACAATTTAGGGAGTCCAACCAAAACACAGACAATGTTGTGTCCCAAAGCTACCTCCAGAACTGACCTTGGCACTCACAGCTAAACCTAGGCCAGAGACAGACTCAGAGTTCAGTTTGTGTGTCGCTCTATGGTAGATACTAAAGATGTGAAACCGAGGCATGTGACTCTATGCAGTGGCCAGGCTGTCTGGCAGTTGTTGCAACTTCAGGTTTTCAGGAAACCACAAAAAGACCCAAGAGAGATTTCCTCATTCTGAGAATGTCCAAGCTACTGTTAATCAGACTTGACAACACATGGGGAGGAAATTTGAAATCACAGATAACAGTATGCCTAAAGCAACCGGAAGAAATTAGAAGGGAGATAATGTTTGTTTTACATTGTTTAGTTACTGACTGAACTTAACTTGCACACTGATGTTTATTATGTAACCTTCGCCATGACATGTGTATTTTATTTAACTAGGCAAGTCAGTTAAGAACACATTCTTATTTACAATGACGCCCTACATTGTTAGCCATATTAGTACAGTGTCCCTGGAGCATATAGGGTTAAGTGCCTTGCTCAAGGGCACATCGACAGATTTTTCACCTTGTCGGATCGGGTATTCGAACAAGACAGCTTTGGGTTACTGGCCCAACGCTCTAACCACTTGGCTACCTGCCGACATGACCATAAAGTTATCACATTACATTGAAACTATTCGCAAGCAACAATCAGATTACAACAGAAAACGTGTGGCAATAATATTTCACGCTATACAAATGACAACACATCCTTTCATCCGACATTATGAAAGAACACGAAAACATATAGTTATAGACTGGCTGTACCCACAACAAGAGGTTGGGTAGCCGAGTTTTTCCCCACAGTTGAGTTGAGATACCCAGCTAGAGCTTGGCATGTGAGCGCTGTCATAACGTCTGACGAAGAAAAACAGTGTTGTCTCTCTGTCGTATCTTACCCTCTCCTCCCATCCCGTGTACGGAAGAATCGGTCTGATATTCGGGTGAAAACCCCGGCCAGGGCCGGTGTGTACACAGTACACCGACCTCCTCCACCACATGGAAGCCGCCATCAATACAACCGTTTCAATCAACCTAACTTTATCAACATACTGCCATCGAGGGCATGCGCACTGCACATACTGTTCTGCACGCAATGTTCAACATATAAAGTACCACAGTATGATTCATAATACTGAGAAAACCCAGCGGTCAAACAAGGAAATGGTTACAATCGGAGTTTTAGAAACACATGGAATAAGGGCTGTGTTTCGTGTAGTCTTACCCTGGCGTGACGTTTTTATAACAATGTAAATATCTCTCAGACAAGGTGACTTATCAATATATTTGCCTGTATTTACACCCAATGAAATGTTAATTAGCTGCTAATGTGGCTATCATACAAAACTACAAATGCCATGATGACATAAAGGTGTCATCTCTAGCTGACAACATTTTAATTTACTGTTCCATATTTTATTTTACAAATATTTGTTTTATTTATGCATTTGGTCTTGTGTAAAATACTATCCTTGTAGCAGTCAGATATTTATAATGTGCCATGAATAAGCAAAGAAGCTATATAGCTTTTTAGCTACCTACTTAGATGATATTAGCAACAATTAATGGTGTCAAAATGCACTGCTGTATAAAAGCAATTCAGTAATAACTTTTTGACATGTTCTGTTGCAGATTCAAAGCCAGATTAACCAATTAACATAATGTATGCATAATCATGAATGAATACGAACATTTATTTCACAAGAATGCACCTAGTCACCCATCAATCACGTCAAACACCTGAAATCCAATAATTACACTGAACAAAAATACAAAACATAACAAGCTGTTCACAAGCTGAAATAAAATATCCTTGAAATTTAACATACGTACAAAAAGCTTTATGTTTTGCACAAATCTGTTTACATTTTGCTCATCTGCGTGCTCGTCGTCCTCACCAGGGTCTTGAACTGACTTCAGTGGGAAAATGCTCACCTTCGATGGCCACTGACACACAGGAGATGTGTGCTCTTCACTGATGAATCCCGGTATCAACTGTACCTGGCAGATGGCGTCGTGTATGGCATCGTGTGGGCGAGCGTTTTTTTTAATGTCAATTTTGCGAACAGAGTGCCCCATGGTGGAGGTGGGGTTATGGTAGGGGCAGGCATAAGCTACAGACAAACACAAATGCATTTTATCAATGGCAATTTGAATGCACAGAGATGCCGTGCCTTTCATCCACCGCCATCACCTCATGTTTCACTATGATAATGCCTGGCCCCATGTCGCTAGGATCTGTAAACAATTCCTGGAAGCTGAAAATGTCCCATTTCTTCTATTGCCTGCATACTCACCAGACATTTCACACATTGAGCATGTTTGGGATGCTCTGGATTGATGTGTATGTCAGCATGTTCCCGTTCCCACCAATATCCAGCAACTTCTCACAGCCATTGAAGCCACTGATCAACTCTATGTGAAGGAGATGTGTGCTGCATTAGGCAAATGGTGGTCACACCAACAGATGCATATCTGTATTCCCAGTCATGTGAAATCCATAGATTAGGGCCTAATTAATTATTTAAATTGACTTATTTCCTTTTGTGAACTGTAACATTGTTGCACAACATTGTTGCATGTTGTGTTTATATTTTAGTTTTTTACTCCATACATTTTCTCTGACACCCAAAAGTACGGGTTACATTTTGAATGCTTAGCAGGACAGGAAAATGGTCTAATGTACACACTATCAAGAGAACATCCCTGGTCATCCTACTGCCTCTGATCTGGTGGACTCACTAAACACATGCTTCGTTTGTAAGTGATGTCTGAGTGTTGGAGTGTGACCCTGGCTATCCGTAAATTTAAAAAAAAACAAGAAAATGGTGCTGTCTGGTTTGCTTAATATAAGGAATTTGATACTTAAGTATATTTTAGCAATTACATTTACTTTTGATACTAAAGTATATTTAAAACCAAATACTTTTAGACTTTTACTCAAGTAGGATTTTACTGGGTGACTTTCACTTTTACTTGTGTCATTTTCTATTAAGGTATCTTTACTTTTACTCAAGTATGACACTTGGGTACTTTTTCCACCACTTCCGGGGACATCGAAGAGCACCATATTAATTATTATTACTATCCGAGAGAGCACAGATCCTTCTGCCTTTCCATTTAAGGAATTAGACCAGCACATAACACAGTGTAAATCAGCAAATAACACAACATGTAAAACAGCATATCGTGATGTTGGTGGGTGAGTTACAAATGGAAAAACTGGATGCGCAAGCTAGGTTTTATATAAAATACTAGGTCAACTGGAGCAGAATGAGAAACACTTAACAGACTCAGAACAAGAAAGCCATGCCTAAACGCAGCTACTGTATATCAGCACCTTTATTCCTCCATTATTTAGTGGTCCATGTTGCTGCTGTCAACTGTGAGAAACACATTTACCACAGCATTCAGTCTGAACCCCAGAATAAGCAGGAGGAGGTGGACAGCATTACACAGGTGAAAAAAAGCAGCAAAAACTGTTTTACTGAGTCTAGATGTTATCGAATCAGGAGAAGAAACAAGTGAAGGAAGCAACATTGGGAAAATGGGTGAAGGTATGGTGGGTTCATAGAGAGAAGATGGAGAGTTTCAAAGTTGAGGGACCATGGGGCATAAAAGGCATAGTGTGGAATAAAGGGTAGCTAGAGGGATGGTTGGCCATAAAATGAACATCAAATGGGGTGCTGGTGTGTTTCTGCACCTGTTTCAGGTCGTTGTCACATATCTGGCCCATGTCCAGTCATACTCGGGGTCTCTGTGTGTGTTCCTCGATGTCATTCCGTCTCAGTAGAAGCATTCAAATCATGGTCATTGTGTGTCTGAATCACAACATTAAAGATGATGAGTGATCACAACATTTGCACAAATTGAGCCGTAGACAATACAACTTAAGCATTAAGGACAGCATTTTGTTGACAACATGGTGGTTTGCACTATGTCTACAGTGTGTGAATGATGTTAGAATCTTACCCCAGCTGTAGGTCATTTGAGTATGTGAGGTCCCTTAGGCCTGCACATCAACTACTGGAGGCTTGGGTCTGCATCTATAAAGGTCAAGTATAACATGGAGGAAGTTAATCTGTGGCTTAGAATTCATTCAAAGTTGACAAATGATAAAGTAAGAAATATGATGCAACAAACTGCTACACACACAGTGGGGAGAACAAGTATTTGATACACTGCCGATTTTGCAGGTTTTCCCACTTACAAAGCATGTAGAAGTCTGTAATTTTTATCATAGGTACTCTTCAACTGTGAGTGACGGAATCTAAAACAAAAATCCAGAAAATCACATTGTATGATTTTTAAGTAATTAATTTGCATTTTATTGCATGACATAAGTATTTGATACATCAGAAAAGCAGAACTTAATATTTGGTACAGAAACCTTTGTTTGCAATTACAGAGATCATACGTTTCCCGTAGTTCTTGACCAGGTTTGCACACACTGCAGCAGGGATTTTGGCCCACTCCTCCATACAGACCTTCTCCAGATCCTTCAGGTTTCGGCGCTGTCGCTGGGCAATACAGACTTTCAGCTCCCTCCAAAGATTTTCTATTGGGTTCAGGTCTGGAGACTGGCTAGGCCACTCCAGGACCTTGAGATGCTTCTTACGGAGCCACTCCTTAGTTGCCCTGGCTATGTGTTTCGGGTCGTTGTCATGTTGGAAGACCCAGCCACGACCCATCTTCAATGCTCTTACTGAGGGAAGGAGGTTGTTGGCCAAGATCTCGCGATACATGGCCCCATCCATCCTCCCCTCAATACGGTGCAGTCGTCCTGTCCCCTTTGCAGAAAAGCATCCCCAAAGAATGATGTTTCCACCTCCATGCTTCACGGTTGGGATGGTGTTCTTGGGGTTGTACTCATCCTTCTTCTTCCTCCAAACATGGCGAGTGGAGTTTAGACCAAAAAGCTCTATTTTTGTCTCATCAGACCACATGACCTTCTCCCATTCCTCCTCTGGATCATCCAGATGGTCATTGGCAA
Source organism: Thymallus thymallus (assembly GCA_023634145.1). Classification (NCBI taxonomy): domain Eukaryota; kingdom Metazoa; phylum Chordata; class Actinopteri; order Salmoniformes; family Salmonidae; genus Thymallus; species Thymallus thymallus. The sequence continues at coordinate 30,107,673 of CM042387.1, read as the reverse complement.
ACTTCAGACGGGCCTGGACATGCGCTGGCTTGAGCAGGTGGACCTTGCGTGCGCTGCAGGATTTTAATCCATGACGGCGTAGTGTGTTACTAATGGTTTTCTTTGAGACTGTGGTCCCAGCTCTCTTCAGGTCATTGACCAGGTCCTGCCGTGTAGTTCTGGGCTGATCCCTCACCTTCCTCATGATCATTGATGCCCCACGAGGTGAGATCTTGCATGGTGCCCCAGACCGAGGGAGATTGACCGTCATCTTGAACTTCTTCCATTTTCTAATAATTGCGCCAACAGTTGTTGCCTTCTCACCAAGCTGCTTGCCTATTGTCCTGTAGCCCATCCCAGCCTTGTGCAGGTCTACAATTTTATCCCTGATGTCCTTACACAGCTCTCTGGTCTTGGCCATTGTGGAGAGGTTGGAGTCTGTTTGATTGAGTGTGTGGACAGGTGTCTTTTATACAGGTAACGAGTTCAAACAGGTGCAGTTAATACAGGTAATGAGTGGAGAACAGAAGGGCTTCTTAAAGAAAAACTAACAGGTCTGTGAGAGCCGGAATTCTTACTGGTTGGTAGGTGATCAAATACTTATGTCATGCAATAAAATGCAAATTAATTATTTAAAAATCATACATGTGATTTTCTGGATTTTTGTTTTAGATTCAGTCTCTCACAGTTGAAGTGTACCTATGATAAAAATTACAGACCTCTACATGCTTTGTAAGTAGGAAAACCTGCAAAATCGGTAGTGTATCAAATACTTGTTCTCCCCACTGTATGAAAGACTGTACCACACAGGCCAGTCCAACAGCCTGCACATGAAGAGGAACCTAAACGCACATACAGTACCAACCAATACGACTCACCCGATAGACAGGGCAGGTGTGGCCCAGTGCTCCCTTGGCTGCAGTCTTCTGGTTCACAGCCTCTCTCTTCTAAAGGTGCAGCATGCTTCAGTTCGGCTGGCAGCAAGCCAAAGTTGGCTAGGCAAACCGAACAAGTGTGCTCGCATACTCCTTTAAAAGACCTTTGCTTAAAAAAAGTACTGTTTGTCCAATAGTACTGTTTATCCATTTTGAGACGCCGTAACCCGTATACACTTCCTCAAAATAGTCAGAATTAATTAAGACAACTTAAGTTTTGCTGAGGAGTTCTTAGTCACACAATTTTGGTGCAGTATTTGTATTTCTCAATTAAAAAATGTGTATGAAAACGAGTCTTCTTCTTTGAGATTGGGTTGGCGGAATCACATCCAACTTTAAAGATATACCTACTGTACTGGAGTGTGAGGCCAGTCACGGCCTACCTACTATACAGTACATTCAATTCTCTTCATTAGTCCTGTTCCTCTAAGAAGGTGAAACAGAGCCCTAGATTCCACTTCCCTCCCCTTTCCTCCCCCACTACACCACCCGAACACCCGACCCGTCCAACCTCTCTAATCCTTTCACACAATCTCTCCCTATCTATGTGATACGGTTCACAAAATTTCAACACATGCTCCACCGTTTCCTGCACTAAACACTCATCCCACAGATCTGTTGCATTTCTCCCTATCATCCACAACGTGGCATTCAAACCTGTGTGCCCAAACCGCAGTCTACTCCACACAACTTCCTCTCTCCCACATCCCTTACTCCCCACCTCTTCCTTAACTGGCCAGTGCACGTGATAAAGTTGCCTCCCCTTACTACCAGCATCCCACTCCCTTTGCCAAAGATCAAGCCCTTTTGCCCGGATCAAGGACTTGACTTCCCTACGACCCAACGGGACCTGAATATCTACCCCCTCTCTCCTCACCACACTCTTAGCCACCACATCAGCCTTCTCATTGCCCTCCACATCCCTAAAGGCGGGAACCCAGCAAAAGCTTACCACAACTCCCATTTTCTACAATCCTATTAACAGAACCATCATCTCCGCAAACAAGTCTCCCCTATCCGACCTGCCCGTCTTCACGCTACTCAACACTGCAGCCGAATCAGAGCAGATCACCACTGAGGGGTTTCACCTCCTCATCTCAAACCTATTATCATGGCCATTAACTCGGCCGCATACACTGACACATAATCAGTTAACTGCTTTGAACCATCTCTATATATCCTTAAAAACGAAAAAAAAAACAATTTTCTATATATCTCTCCACACCCCGTCTCACGTCCTCACCCCATTCTCTCCTACCAATCATATCCACATCTACACTTGGTTTCAGAAACACCAATGAGGAACAGCCAATGAGGAACAGCCAATGAGGAACGTTCCCCAATGCACTTGCCGGCCCTATCTCAAGTGTATTTCAAGTGTACATCTATCCATCTCTTGCTCCCCCAGTCCATATTCTACCACTTACCCCCTCCTTGCTCCCAACATTCCCCAGTTGCCGTGACCCATATACAAAGCACCCATAATCCAAAGATGACCTGATCAATGCCTGATACATACAGTGGGGAGAACAAGTATTTGATACACTGCCGATTTTGCAGGTTTTCCTACTTACAAAGTATGTAGAGGTCTGTAATTTTTATCATAGGTACACTTCAACTGTGAGAGAAAATCACATTGTATGATTTTTTAATAATTAATTTGCATTTTATTGCATGACATAAGTATTTGATCACCTACCAACCAGTAAGAATTCCGGCTCTCACAGACCTGTTAGTTTTTCTATAAGAAGCCCTCCTGTTCTCCACTCATTACCTGTATTAACTGCACCTGTTTGAACTCGTTACCTGTATAAAAGACACCTGTCCACACACTCAATCAAACAGACTCCAACCTCTCCACAATGGCCAAGACCAGAGAGCTGTGTAAGGACATCAGGGATGAAATTGTAGACCTGCACAAGGCTGGGATGGGCTACAGGACAATAGGCAAGCAGCTTGGTGAGAAGGCAACAACTGTTGGCGCAATTATTAGAAAATGGAAGAAGTTCAAGATGACGGTCAAACTCCCTCGGTCTGGGGCACCATGCAAGATCTCACCTCGTGGGGCATCAATGATCATGAGGAAGGTGAGGGATCAGCCCAGAACTACACGGCAGGACCTGGTCAATGACCTGAAGAGAGCTGGGACCACAGTCTCAAAGAAAACCATTAGTAACACACTACGCCGTCATGGATTAAAATCCTGCAGCGCACGCAAGGTCCCCCTGCTCAAGCCAGCGCATGTCCAGCCCCTCTGAAGTTTGCCAATGACCATCTGGATGATCCAGAGGAGGAATGGGAGGTCATGTGGTCTGATGAGACAAAAATAGAGCTTTTTGGTCTGAACTCCACTCGCCGTGTTTGGAGGAAGAAGAAGGATGAGTACAACCCCAAGAACACCATCCCAACCGTGAAGCGTGGAGGTGGAAACATCATTCTTTGGGGATGCTTTTCTGCAAAGTGGACAGGACGACTGCACCGTATTGAGGGGAGGATGGATGGGGCCATGTATTGCGAGATCTTGGCCAACAACCTCCTTCCCTCAGTAAGAGCATTGAAGATGGGTCGTGGCTGGGTCTTCCAGCATGACAACGACCCGAAACACACAGCCAGGGCAACTAAGGAGTGGCTCCGTAAGAAGCATCTCAAGGTCCTGGAGTGGCCTAGCCAGTCTCCAGACCTGAACCCAATAGAAAATCTTTGGAGGGAGCTGAAAGTCCTTATTGCCCAGCGACAGCCCCGAAACCTGAAGGATCTGGAGAAGGTCTGTATGGAGGAGTGGGCCAAAATCCCTGCTGCAGTGTGTGCAAACCTGGTCAAGAACTACAGGAAACGTATGATCTCTGTAATTGCAACCAAAGGTTTCTCTACCAAATATTAAGTTCTGCTTTTCTGATGTATCAAATACTTATGTCATGCAATAAAATGCAAATTAATTACTTAAAAATCATACAATGTGATTTTCTGGATTTTTGTTTTAGATTCCGTCTCTCACAGTTGAAGAGTACCTATGATAAAAATGACAGACTTCTACATGCTTTGTAAGTGGGAAAACCTGCAAAATCGTCAGTGTATCAAATACTTGTTCTCCCCACTGTACACAACAGTGTTTGTCTATCCGCCCCCCAATCATATCCTGCCACTGCCCTCATGAGGTTCAGCACCTTCCTACACTTAATTTCAATATACTCAACAAGTCTTTTCCACATAAGCCTCTCATCAAACCACATACCTAAATACTTAAACTCAGACACCCTACCTATATCCTGACCGTATATTTGCAGCCTAACATCTTTAACCTTCCTCCTAGAAACACCATAAAGCAGGACTTGAACACAGACATCCTAACCCCCATGTTAGAGACCAATCTTCCAGAGCTTCTTGCATCTTCCTTATCACATTTTTCACATTCCCACCTCTCTTCCATGCAGCCCTATAAATCAGCATAATAGGCCACACCCACTCCCTGTCCCACCCTTTTAAATATATCATCTATCATCAGGGTGAACAACACCGGACTAACCACACTTCCCTGAGGAGTACCATTGTTCTCTTCAAACCACTTTGACAATTCTGACCCCACCCTCACCCGTGTGACGACCAAACAGGAAGTCCATGATCCAGTTATACAGACGTCCCCCAATGCCCAATGCACTCAACTTAACACACAACCCTTCCCTCTATATGGTATCTATCGTAAGCTTTCTCAATGTCAAAATACACAACTCATCACATCTTTTATTGTCAGGGCATCCATGGTAGACCTCCCTCTCCTGAACTCACTCTCTGCTACGCTCATCAAACCCCTAACTTCCAATAAATACATAATCTTTTCCATCAACTTACACATATTGGATGTCAGCGTGATAGGCCTCTAACTGCCCGGCCTAGCGGGATCTTTACCTGGTTCTACGCCAACACCCCCGCACATTTCCACCCAGCAGGTATGCACCACCTAGGACCTTTGCCTTTTCTTTACATGATACAGCTGTGACGTTTCCTTCTACCAACACTGGAACTCCAGCATTTTTACTCTTCCTCATCGTTTTTAAATTGTATTTCCAAACAAACCAATTTCAGTCCATCTGCCAATAGTGGAGCAAAATTACCGCTATTGCTCTCTTCCTTTATGAAAACAAGTCGGCTCTCATTCTTCTTCTTCTTCTTCGATGGGGTTTATCGGCGGTTGGCATCCAACATTAGGATGCATTACTGCCACCTACTGCACTGGAGTGTGGGCCAGCGACAGGGAGAAACCAAATCCTACCTGCTCTTAAAAAATATAACAACATATTTGAGACTATATCTAATGACTTTCTTCTCAATATACTCTTTATACTAATCTCCTGTATCCCCTTCTCCCTCATACTAGATCTCAGCCTCTCTCTTACCCTCGGATACTGCCCACACTGCATCTAAACATGCTCCACGGTCTCTTTTTCCTGGCAATAATCACACTTTCCGGCTGGATGCTTTCTTATCACATCTAAAGTCTTATTAATCCGGCTGTGTCCCACCCTTAATCTTATTAAAAAAAATACCCTCCTCTCTTCTGTCCCTTCCTGCCGTCCTCCCATCTTTCCTCTGTACTGTAAATAAATGCCTGCCCTTAGTATCTCTATTCCACTGTTCCAGCCATAGCCGCACCATCACTGTCCATATCAGGCTTTTTGCCTCTGCCGTACTCATTGAAACTACAACATCCCCACTACAAAGTGCATGTTTAGCCAGTACATCAACTGCCTCGTTCCCCTCCACCCCCACACTGGTTGGGTCCCAAGTAAATCTTATCTGTATACCCATCTGTCTAATCCTGCCATGGGTTTGTAGTACATCATAAAGCAGGTCTTGTCTTCCACTTGAGCTAAAGGACTGCAGACTCATCAACACCGCACATGAATCAGAGCAGATAACTACTCTGTCTGGCTTGACTTCCTCCACCCACTGCAAGGCCAACAGTACGGCCATCAGCTCCGCCGTATATACAGCCAGATTATCTGCAATACGTTTCCCGACAGCCACCCCACATTCCTGCACTACAAATGCCGACCCAGTACGTCCTGTCGTTGGATCTTTTAAACCATCTGTGTAAATGGCGACAGAATCTTGATACACAGCATCCAGACGTCTCTTAAACAAATCAGATGGATCAACACCCTCCCAATATTTCTATAGTCTCTCCAACACTTCTAGATCAACTACTGGAGGCGGGAGTAGCCATGGTGGATTTACAGGAATAGCTACCATTGGACTAAACTCACTTCCATACAGTCCCATCACCCACGCCTGGGTATTACACAACCACCCAAAGCTTGTGTTCTGTCGTCGCTCATGTTCCCAGCATGCCTCCACAGGATGAGACACCCATGTCCCTGTCAGCTGCTGTCTCCTAATCTGTAATGGCACATCCCCCATCTTCACCTCTAGTGCAGCCACTGGGGCGGTCCGAAACGCCCCAATAAATATTCAGAGTCCTTGCCCCATATGACATCTAGCCTTTCCAATGAGGTCCGGGCTGCCGAACCAGCTATACTGCCATAATCTATTACAGATCGGATCAATGCAACATACATGGTCCTCAATGAGGAATGCCCAATCCCGTTCATGTGACCGACCAATACTGGGTCATGCATGTGACAGCTTCTTCTATCTAAGTTGAGACCTTGAAACTGAGATATCTTTCGTTCTCAAAACAAGGGTCTGGGCAAATTGCAGAGGATAGTGAGGATTCGTTCAATCAGTCACTTGCATTAAGACATAAACTGGTTGTTAGAAAAGCACCAACATAAACATTTCCATCACAGCCTCAACACTAAGCTGGGCCAACATAACATAGCCCACCTTATCTTTCTCAGGTGAAGTTAACCCAGCCTTACCTCTGGTGCATTCAACGCATCCAGCACTCCAATCCAGAACTCCAGGATGCTCCTCTCTCGTTCTCTCTCTCCTCATCTGCCCTTCCTCTGACACACTTGAACGCTTCGGCCATCATCTCTGCCTTCTCCTCATCTGTTACTGCCACATCCTCCCCAATCGTCAACACTGGATAATCCCACTCCCTTCTGACCCCACTCCTCCGCTTAATCACCCCCCACACTTCTCCCACAGGTGTCGCCCTTCCAATGGTGTCACAGAAACGATGCCAACCTGACCTCTTTGCCTGACGGATAGTTCTCCTCACCAGGGCCTGGGCCTGCTTATACTGAATCAGATGTTGGAAGTTATGCGTTATTTTCAGTACTCTAAATGCTCTGTTCCTACTCCTCACCGTTGCCCCACACTCCTCCGTCCACCATGGGACTGCTTTCTTCCTCCTCCTCCCTGAACTCTTAGGTATAGCCTCAGTAGCTGCCCCCCACTAAAGCTGTTCTCACCCTATTATTCATACTATCCACATCCCCTCCTACTGTCGACTCCTCCCATACCTCCCACTCACAGATTCCTGCCATCACACTAGATACCAGAGTGAGGTCCAAGGCATACTCTTTCCCTGTGTCTTCATCAATCCTGGTCCCTCGGCCATCATTCAGGCATACCAGTTCTTTCATTTATATCATACTTTCCATCACTTGGCCATTTCCATCCATCCGCCAACCGATTAAAATCCCCACACCACATTAATTTACTTCTATCCTGGTCCTCTCCAGCACTTCCAGGTCCTACATCTCTGTCCCTACAGACCACTACATATCCCTGTATGATAAACTCCAAAGTCGGTTTGAGCCATGCTTCCTGCACACAAATCACATCAGGCTTAGCTGGGTGGGTGGGTTTTTTCGCGTTATTTGTAACTTGTTTTGTACATAATGTTTCTGCCATAGTATCTTACTGCAAAAATTAGCCTCTGGATATCAGGACAGCGATCACTAACCTCTGATTTTTCTTCAATAAACGAGACGCACATGATGTACTTCAGATACCCGACAAAGCCCAGATCCCCGTCATCGGAGGAAACGCAGGTATAGGGGACTCAGAGCGGGGTGCCTTGTAAGGATCCGCTGACGTTGAGTGGGATATCTGCCCTTACCATCAGTACTGCTAGCCAACGTACAATCATTGGACAATAAATTAGATGAGATAAGACTACACATTTTCTACCAACGGGACATCAAAAACTGTAATATTTCAACGAGTCGTGGTTGAACGACAACATGGACACCATTCAACTGGCGGGATACACGCTGCACCGGCTCGATAGAACATCAGACAACAGCATGTTAAATGTGCAACCAGAGGGAAAAAAATTCTGACCATAATTCCATCCTCCTGATTCCTGCTTACAAGCAAAAACTAAAGCAGGAAGTACCAGTGACTCGGTCAATAAAGAAGTGGTCAGATGATGCAGATGCTAAGCTACAGGACTGTTTTGCAGTGACACGAGCCTACCAGACGAGTTATATCATACATACAAAGAAACCAAAACAAATAAGTTCAGAAATTAAGTTATGTGTAATAATGTGAAATGACACAGGGAAAAAGTATTGAACACATGAAGAAAGGGAGGTTCAAAAAGGCATGGAAAGCCAAGACAACAGCTGAAAACTATCAGTAATTAAAAAGCAATCCAGCCCCCTGTCAGTGCAAATTAATATCAGCTGGTTCAGTCCCAACTGATGGCCTACAAAAAGGTCTCATTGCCAAGGTGTCACACAAGACACATCTCATGATGGATAAAAGTAAAGAGCTGTCTCAAGACATTCACAACCTAATTGTTGCAAAACATAATGATGGAATTGGTTACCAACATCTGGTGAAACTTTCATGTCAATAGCACCTTTGGAAATATATTTACTGAGAAAAATGGTGACGTGTTCAATACTTATTTCACCCGCTGTATATTTTTTTTACTGTCATTTTACAGTTTTATTGTTTACATAATACTTATTTTTTACTTAAACTGCACTGTTGGTTAGGGCTTGTAAGGAAGCATTTCACTGTAAGGTCTACAACTGTTGTATTCGGCACACGTGACAAATAAACTTTGCTTTGATTTGATTACTGTATACAAGGAGCAAAGTGATCATGCTGATGGCTGCTATGAAAGTGAACTGTGTTTGCGTGTGATCAGGGGTGTATTAATTCTGCTGATTCTGTTAAAAAGCATTTATTGAACAGAACGGAACGGGGATAAATATACCTGAATTTGTCCATTGGAAACTCTAATTTGCAACTGTTGGACTTATGATCACACCCTAGATCAGCTAGATGCAGGCATGAGTGTGCAAGGCGGTATTGAATGTGACACTGTCTGTCACCTTGATCACTCAAAACTCTCTAGACCTGTGCACCTACATTGCAAACTTTCATTCATAGGCTAGGTTGTAGCAACCTCATGATGGGTATAGGAAAAATTAGAGTATCATGTAGTAGCCTGAACCTATCGATGTTACATTGTACTGGGTGAATGGAATATGAATGAGAGTCATCTAATATGCTGTAATACAAATAAGGCCATGCTCATAATAATAAAAATCATCCTCCCTCATCATAAACGGCACCGACCGTGTATATATATATATATATATCACACACACACACACGTATATAAACTGAACAACAATATAAACACAACATGCAACAATTATTGAGTTACAGTTCAAATAAGTCAATTGAAATAAATTAATAAGGCCCTAATCTATGGATTTCACATGACTGGGAATACAGATATGCAGCTGTTGGTCACAGATACCTTAGATTAGAAAACCAGTATCTGGTGTGACCACCATTTGCCTCATGCAGCGCCACACATCTTCTTTGAATAGAGTTGATCAGCCTGTTGATTGTGGCCTGTGGAATGTTGTCCCACTCTTCTTCAATGGCTGTGCAAAGTTGCTGGATATTGGTGGGAACTGGAACACGCTGTTGTACAGTACACGTCAATACAGAGCATCCCAAACATGCTCAATGGGTGACATTTCTGGTGAGTATGCAAGCCATGGAAGAATTGGGACATTTTCATTTATCAGGAATTGTTTACAGATCCTTGCGACATGGGGCCATGCAGTATCATGCTGAAACGAGGGGATTGCGGCAGATGAATGGCATGACAATGGGCCTCAGGATCTCGTAACGGTATCTCTGTGTATTCAAATTGCCATAGATAAAATGCAATTGTGTTCGTTGTCCGTAGCTTATGCCTGCCCATACCATAACCCCACCTCCAGCATTCTACGGGTGTGCAAACCCACAGTTTCATCAGCTGTCCGGTTGGCTGGACTAAGACGATCCCGCAGGTAAAGAAGTCGGATGTGGAGGTCCTGGACTGGCATGGTTACACGTGGTCTGCGGTTGAGCCCGGTTGGATCAGCTTCTTGAAATGTCACACCTGTGAGGTGGATGGATTATCTTGGTAAAGGAGAAATGCTCACTAGCAGGGATGTAAACAAATGTGTGCATACACATTTGATAGAAATTAGCTTTTTCTGCGTATGGAACATTTCTGGGATCTTTTATTTCAGCTCATGGGACCAACACTTTACATGTTGCATTTATATTTTGGTTCAGTGTAATAACACATTTTGGGGTAACTTTTTAAAAAACTCAGATAGAAATTAATTTCCTTAGGCATTAATCATGCAAACACATTTATTGTGCCATACTGTAGCATCAGTGAGATGTGAACCTACAATATTCTGTTCTCGATCTATGGAATTAGTCCACTGTGCCACCAGGATTGAGCTAGCATGCCATGTTTTATTTCAGCATACAAAGCTGTTAATTTGTATCTATTCAAACAGCCCCCATTTCAAAGGAAACAAGCACTCATTAAGATCAGGTGTGGCCAATTAATGTGCGCAGCCAACACACCTAACAAGATATAGGATAGAGAGAATTTTGTTGATGCTGAGAATGGAATGTATGTTTTTAAATAACATTCTTAGAACATTCTCTGAACGTTGCTAATGTTTTATTGTGTTTTTATGAAAAATGTTCTTCACTTTCGGATAACATAATGAATGTTTTTAAATAACATTAAGGTTTTCTTGTGTTTTTTTATGGAAAGTTTTAACGTTCTCTGAACAATTTGCGAACATTTAGATAGAACCATGAGGAACTATTTGAGAACATTCCCAATGTCAAAGCAGTTGGAGAATTGAAATTACCAACATTCTAATTAAATGTAACCATGTTTGAACTTTCAGGAAAGTTCTGTTAAAGTAATAAAATACCACTAAAAGTGTTTTTGTTAAGTTCCTTAAATGTCCTGAGAATGTTCTAGAGCCAAGCAGCTATCCTGTACCATTCCCAGAGTGTTGTGGGAAGGTTGTATGCAAAATAACCATGAGACAAATACGCTCTCAAGAAGCTCTAAGGTTTTCAGAACGTTATGTGCTAGCTGGGAGGCTACCCTAAATTGGGTCCCGTATCTAAATTAAAGCCTAGGCCTACTATAAGCAAGTAAGCATGAGTCTAAGTTGTGTAACACTGTTTATCAGTGCATCAGCAGTAGGCTAGCGGATAAGTGTTCAGCCAGTAACTAGAAAGGTTGCTGATTCGTATCCTCAAGCCAACTAGGTCAAAATCTGTCAATGTACCCTTGAGCAAGGCACTTAACCCTAGTTGCTCTGGATAAGTATGTCTGCTAAATAGCGTGAATGTACAATGTAGGCTAGTTGTCAGTCATGAATTATGATTTTCCTCAAGGGTAAATAAACGACACAAACTGTTTCATCTTGTCAGGGCGTAGTGGAGGGAAAGGGTGGACTCACCAGCCAATACGGGAATCGCCCTGTAAAAGAAGGTCACACACTGATTATTCTTTTGTGTGTGTGCGTGTGTATTTACTGGAAGAACTTAGGAGCTGAGGAGGTGGAGCCTTACGAATATCAGCTCTATAGACTACTCATGGGTCGCTGTAACAGAACTACCTCCGTTTGCTGGGTAGAGAAAGAAGAGAGAGAGCGTATTGTTTATTCCCCTTGTGTTTATCTATTTCACTTGCTTTGGTAATGTAAACATGTTTCCCATGCCAATAAAGCCCTTTGAATTGAATTGAGAAAGAATAGAGAGGGGGAGGGAGAGAACGCCGCGTCTCTACCGACAATAGTCTAGCGACACGTTCTTCCCTCCGTCGGTTAGACGAGTCCGGAGTTAATGACCAAGTTAATAAATTATTTAACACGGAGACATTCGGGGACTTTGGATATTTTCTCTCCCCGGAGAGGAACGCCGGAGCCCGAGACAGGAACCATCTCCAAGGTAAATAAACAGACTCCATACTCGGGTCTTTATGCCTGCCCATGTGTGTGCAATTGGGCAAAACGTTATCATAATGGCGATATGGAGAGGTATTTAAGCTCGACCAATTGCCTCTCTAAAACATCCCAGGGAACCAGCACTACTACGAACAGCAGGCTGTAATTGCGCAATGCAGAACAGTACTCTATTTGGGGCACACACTAGGCTATATAGCCTACTCATTCTCCTTATTTCAGATAGTATAGTCTATTTTTGCGTTTTCGTTATAAGTCATGTTTCTATTCTGTGGCTGGAAGGGGCTCTTGCTCGGCTCAGATGGAGGCTGTGTTTAGCAGATGCAGAGCGGGCAGTTATGGCGCCGCTTCGAGTAACAACAAGAGCCGGTCCTGGAGAATGAAGATCAATCCATTATGGTGCCGGGCACGTTGCGTCTCACTCCAAATGCAATGATTACCAGCACAGTGAGACCGCCAGACCATACCCACCCGTGGTAGCCTATTTACCGTGAAACCGGACAACCATAGCCGCTCTGCTGGCGCGAGCAGGCTGCATGGGAATGAGGTTATTTATTCTGAATGAACCGGGACTCATTCATAATAACCCGGTTTACTGAAATCCCCCCGGGAGTGCGCGCGATCGAAGGCAATTTAATCGTCTGACTGTATACTGGAGAGGGATAAAGACAGAAGAAGACTTTCACCTGTTTAATACAGCTTATAATGTATGTACACATAACAAAAATATAAACGCAACATGTAAAGTGTTGGACCCATGTTTAATGAGCTGAAATAAAAAAAATCCCAGAAATGTTCCATAGACACAAAATGTATTTCATTTTTTATGCAAAAATGTGTTTACATCCCTGTTAGTGAGCATTTCTCCTTTGCCAAGAAAATACATCCACCTGACAGGTGTGTCATATCAAGAAGCTGATTAAACAGCATGATCATTACACAGGTGCACCTTGTGCTGGGGACAATAAAACAACACCTTAAAATGTGCAGTTTTGTCACACAGAGTGAGTGGGCCTGGCTGCCAAGTGGGTGGGCCTATGCCCTCCAAGGCCAACCCATGGCTGCACCCCTGCCCAGTCATGTGAAATCCATAGATTTGGGCCTTATTTATATATTTCCATTGACTGGTTTCCTTATGAATCTTATAAATTATTGCATGTTGAGTTTTATATTTTTGTTCAGTGTATGTATACAGTGCATTCGGAAGGTATTCAGACCCCTTGACTTTTTCAAAATGTTGTTATGTTACAGCCTTATTTTTTTCTCATCAATTTACACACAATACACCATAATCACAAAGCAAAAACAGGTTTTTAGATTTTTTTTTTGCAAGGATCTGAGAGGATCTGCAGAGAAGAATGGGAGAAAATCCCCAAGTACAGGTGTGCCAAGCTTGTAGCTTCATACCCAAGAAGACTCAAGGCTGAAGGCTGTAATCGCTGCCAAAGGTGCTTCAACAAAGTACTGAGTAAAGTATCTGAATACTTATGTAAATGTCATTTCCATTTTTTATTTTGAATACATTTGTAAAAATGTCTAAACCTGTTTTTGCTGTCATTATGGGGTATGTAGATTGATGGGGGGGGGGGGGGATAATTTCATCAATTTTAGAACAATGCACTGTGTGTGTGTGTGTGTGTGTGTGTGTGTGTGTGTGTGTGTGTGTGTGTATGTATGTATGTATGTATATATATATATATATATATATATATATATATTATATTATATACAAAAAATAAACCCGGTTTGTTATGAATGAACACAGTGAAGTATACTTGACACCTTTTAGAAGTGTTTTCAATAGAAATAATAACTCACTTTCACTCTCTCTCTCTGCAGTGGGTCGTCTCTCTGAGGTGCTCTCTGGACTGCTCCTCAGTGTCTTCACTCTGGGAAACAAGTCCGCTTCCCTACTCCCCTCCCCCCCCTCCCACATCCACTTCCCTACTGCCCTCCCCCCCCCACGTCTCCTCCCCACCTCACCTCCCCTCCTTCCCACCTCCCTCACGTCCTCTCCTTTTCTCCTCCCCTCCTCCCTCACGTCCTCTCCCCTCCTTCCCACCTCTCTCACATCCTCTCCTTTTCTCCTCCCCTCCTCCCTCACGTCCTAGCCCCTCCTCCCCATCTCCATCACAACTCGCACCCTCCCCTTCTCCCTCCTCACCCCTTCTTCCCTCTCCCTCTCCTCCCCCATCCTCTCCCTCCCCCGTCCCTGCTCTGGACCCCCCACCCCTCGGTCAGCGAGCCGAGCGGGGGAGTCAGGGCGCCATGGTAACTCATAGCAGGCACGACCCCCCAGCCATGAGCAGCGTGACCCACCCAGAGGCCAGAGGTCAGGGGTCAGATGTGCCCCCCCTGCGCTACAAACCCTTCAGCTCGCACGCACACTACCAACAGGCCAGTTCAATACTGTCATGTGACAGCTCCACGTGTACTATAGGCAAACTAGCTAGCCTCTTCCTAAATGCTGACCAATCATCATCATTATTCTCCTCTCTGTCTCAGGGGGTGTGTCTAGTTGTTGTCATTACAGCGTCATATATTATGGTTCCTGTTCCAGGTGCTCTGTGTGTATAGTTTATGTTCCGCCTTTTCATAAGTGAAACAATTCTTCCCCCTGTTCCAGGTGCTGTGTGCGGTGCGTAAGTTACAGGAGAGTGGGTTCTACTGGGGTGCGGTGGGGGGTCGTGAGGCCAGCTCTCTGCTCCGCTCCCAGCCCCCCGGGACCTTCCTGGTCCGAGACTCCTCTGACCACCACTACTTCTTCACACTGTCAGTCCAGACGGCCCGCGGGACCAAGAACCTCCGGATCCACAGCCAGGGGGGAAGCTTTTACCTGCAACCCGACCCCCGCTGCACGCACTCGCCCCCGCGTTTCGACTGTGTGCTCAAACTGATTGGACACTACATGGGGAAGGAGGGAGGGGGAGAAGCAGCAGGAGGAGGAGATGGGGAGGCTGGGGCTGGGGTAAGGACGGGGGGAGGCGTGGCTGTGGGGGAGACTGTGGGGACGGGGAGTTTGTATCTGATCCACTCAGGGGGAGAGAAGGTTCCGTTGGAGCTGCGTCGACCCCTCCTCTCCTCCCTGTCCTCTCTCCAGCACCTGTGTAGAAGGACCCTGAACGGACACCTGGGGGGCCCGGACCCCCCTGACACACACCAGCTCCCTCACACGCTCAGAGACTTCTTGGCGGAGTACGATGCTCCCATCTAACGCACACGCACACACATAGGCTTAACGGTTGAGGATAGGATTTGGAGAGGGTTAGCTGATCCTAGATCGATGCCACTGCTTTTCTATCAAGTGGAGCCTCATATACTGTAGGTAACCATGGATACTCTCCTGGACAGACTGTCAATGGGAGTCAGGAAAATGCTGGTGGTCAAAGGTTGTTGCCCTGTGAGAGAGAGAGAGGGACCATAGCAGAGTGAATGTGTTTGTGTGCATGGTGTCGTACACATTTCCACTGCTGCATGCCAACTAGCATAGCCTCATAGGAAGGTGTGAGGGATCATGGCTGACAACAGCCACTAGCCTCACACACAGGCATACATATACTGCAGCTTTGGTAGCTCTTCTGTTAGAACGTGATGGAGGTGCCCCTGTCTCTCCATCTTCCCTTGTCTTTCTTCCCACCCCATCTTCTCTCTGTGTTGGCCTCTCTCTCTCTCTCTCTCTCTCTCTCTGCCCCCCCACCCCCGTCTCTCTCTCTGGGAACAGGAGTTGTGACAGTGAGTCTGAGCAGACTGTTGTTAGTCAGACAAAACCCCTGGCAAACAACCAAAGCTAACAGTGGATCTTATTATAGTCCCAGGGGGCCGGCAGGCAGAAACAACAACAGATGTGTCCCAAAGAGCACCCGGTTCCCTTTATAGTGTGTTACTTTGGGACCCTGTGGACTCTGGTCGAAAGTAGTTCACTATAGGAAACAGGGTGCCATTTGAGACACAACCAGAAACAACAACTGAAGCAGAACATAGTTTGTCGTCAGTCAGAAGTCGAGGGGGAGGGGAGGAGGTTGAAGGGTGAGTGAGGAAGACAAGAAGAGGTGAGGCTGGATGAGGGGGTAGAGGCTAGAGATTGTTTTCAGACCACAGAGACGATGTCAACCCTTCATTTGGTGATGATGAAGATTGTAGTGATTATTACGATGATGATGGTAGTGGTGATGATGATGTAGTGTTAAGCTGAATCCATGTCTTCCTGATAGAAGTCTAGTTAGTAGAAGATCAATGTTTTGTCATTTTTAACATTTACTATCAACATAATGTTTACATGTGTCGCACCAGCCCAGCTACATGTGAAGTACACGTCTTTTATAAAGACTGCTCATAACCTCGCCACTAGACTGGTAGACAGTGCAAGCTCAACTATCTGGAACAAAACAATTACTAAAAGCATTACAAAAGAGAAATGAATAAAGGGACTTTGCACATATTTATATTTCTAAGATATTTCAATACTTTATATTAAAGAGCACAATTTTTACCAAATTGTAACCGATTCTCTTTGTGCCTTAATTTATGTTGGATACACATCTGTCTGTCTGTCTGTCTGTTTGTGTGCGATTCAATTAACACTTTCACTGCATGTGGTGTCAATTTAAATCCCACTGGTGTTAACCCCCTTAGAATCAACTCTCAGATATAACACTCACAACACTTTTTACCTCAACACCAAGATTTGAACACCTGCAAATTTGCTGTGTGGGGTACACGTGAAACATTTCTCTGGTAATGTGCAGTGTACTGTACTAGTATGTGTGTGAGATAGAGAGAGAGAGAAATATGTGAGGGAGGTCAGAGAGAATTGGTGTATGTGAGGTCAGAGAGGTGAAAGGTTCCACGTGGGAGAGATTTATGATGGTCTGTGGTTAAGTGTGTAGAACGTGTACGTGAGGGTCTGAGTGGAGAATTTCTTAATAGACTGAGTAACTCTCTCTCTACCCAATTCAATTGGCTTTATTGGCATGGGAAACATATGTTTATATTGCCAAAGCAAGTGAAATAGATAATAAACAAAAGTGAAATATACACTTCTCACACACACAGACAGTGTTATCAGAAAACAAGTGCTATGGTTTAGACAGAAATACACTATGAGGTTTCCTGTACACATTAACACAACTGAGAATGAATAAACACAATCACACTTACACAGAACATCTCTCCGCTTTCTCACATTGTAAAGGGAAAAAACACACCTACAGATGTAGGCTTTTAATTTGAGCCAATTTGCTACAGCAGGAAAATAATCCTGCAGTAACACGAAATGTGAACTATGTGGATTATTATTAGTATAATTTTTTTGTAAGGGTTGATACATTTTCCGTTAGGGGAAATCAAGTCTGAAATTGTAAAGTGGAAGTTGCAAACTTTAGAAGCCTTTTCAAACCTTGAATACACTACAAGTCTGCATTTTCCTGCTATGCAAGAAAATGACTGCAACAACAGGATGATACAATTAAGATATGGCATTTGTACACATGTCTAAGCTTGTGGTTTCTACCTCAAGATTTTCAACACAAAGGTACAGCTGCTGTAGAGCTCTCATGCAATTTTCCAAATCCACACAACCAGTTTAGATGTGCACACACACACACACACACACACACACGCAAACCTTCACACACAGCCTTACCGCTAGTGCCTCCCCTTCTCCATAAACCTCTGATTACATAATTGATTGACAGGGTCAGCAACATTGACAGGAATAGTGACATAAACTATTACAGTAATGTTTACTATCTGGCTCCCATCAGGAAGACTCTACACTTCCTGGTTCAAACAAATACAAAGACCGCACTGTGTTAGGCAATTCCCGGAGCCCTGCATGATAACAGTACCCAGAGCACTACATGACAGCAACAGCCTTGTAGACAATGCTTTATGTTTTTCATGACAACATGTCTAGGAAAAACTCTGGACCCTAATGTCAAAGATGAAATATAACTAAATGTATTGATGCCAAGAATATATTTAGAAAGACACAACCCATATGTGCAGTGCATTCAGAAAATATTCAGACCCCTTGACTTTTTCCACATTTTGTTACGTTACAGCCTTATTCTAAAATTGATTAAATACATGTTTTTCCTCATCAATGTGCACACAATACCCCATAATGTAAAAGTGAAAACAGGTTTTTAAAATTCTTTGCACATAAAAAACAGAAATACCTTATTTACATATGTATTCAGACCCTTTGCTATGAGACTCAAAATTGAGCTCAGGTGCATCCTGTTTCCATTGATCATCCTTGAGATTTTTCTAGAGATTTGTTTCTACAACTTGATTGGAGTCCACCTATAGTAAATTCAATTGATTGGACATGATTTGGAAAGGAACACCCCTGTCTATATAAGGTCCCACAGTTGACAGTGCATGTCAGAGCAAAAACCAAGCCATGAGGTCGAAGGAATTGTCTGTAGAGTTCCGAGACAGGATTTTGTCGAGGCACAGATCTGGGGAAGGGTACCAAAATGTATCATTGTAAATACAACCAATATTTATGTTGAAAGAATCAGGGATGGCTGACGCTTTACGGGCTCCTAACCAATTATGCTATTTAGTTTTTTTGCATTGTTTACAACTTATTTTGTACATAATGTTGCTGCTACCGTCTCTAATGACCAAAAATAGTTTCTGGACATCAGAGCAGTGATTACTCAACGAGTTCAACACAAAGAATATACTGCTTTCTTGAGAACAGTCCCAAATCCCCATCATTTGTGTGAAGAAAAGACGTAGAAAAAGGGGTCTGAGGTCGGGCTGCCTTCTGAGAATTCGTAGTCAAGTGAGTAAACCTCCACCACCATCTGTTTTATTGGCCAACGTGCAATCATTGGAAAGTTAAATGGATGATCTATGATTAAGACTATCCTACCAAAGGGACATTCAAAACTGTAATATACTATGAGTCGTGGTTGAACGACGATACGGATAATATAGAGCTGGCTGGGTTTTCGGTGCATCGGCAGGACAGAGAAGCTATGTCTGGTAAGACGAGGGGCGGGTGTGTGTGTTTATTTGTCAATAACAGCTGGTGCGTGATGTCTAATATTAAAGAAGTCTCGAGGCATTGCTCGCCTGAGGTAGAGTACCTCATGATAAGCTGTAGACCGCACAATTTACCAAGAGAGTTCTCATCTATATTATTCGTAGCCGTCTATTTACCACCACAAACCGATGCTGGCACTAAGACAGCACTCAACGAGCTGTATAAGGCCATAAGCAAACAAGAAAATCCAGAAGTGGTGCTCCTAGTGGCCGGGGACTTTAATGCAGGCAAACTTAAATCCGTTTGACCTTATTTCTACCAGCATGTTACATGTGCAACCAGAGGAAAAAAAACTCTAGACCACCTTTACTCCACACATACAAAGCTGGAAAATCTGACCATAATACCAGCCTCCTGATTCCCGCTTACAAGCAAAAACTAAAGCAGGAAGTACCAGTGACTCGCTCAATACGGAAGTAATCAGATGACATGGATGCTACGCTACAGGACTGTTTTGCTAGCACAGACTGGAATATGTACCGGGATTCATCCAATGGCATTGAGGAGTATACCACTTCAGTCACCAGTTTCATCAATAAGTGCATCGACGACAGTGACCGTATGTACATATCCCAACCAGAAGGCATGGATTACAGGCAACATCCGCATCGTGTTAAAGGCAAGAGCTGATGCATTCAAGGAGCGGGACATTAATCCAGACGCTTATGAAAAATCCCGTTACGCCCTCAGACAAACCATCAAACAGGCAAGCCGCCAATACAGGATTACAATTGAATCCTACTACACCGGGTCTGACGCTCGTCGAATGTGGCAGGGCTTGAAAACTAATACGGACTACAAAGGGAAACCCAGCCGCGAGCTGCCCAGTGATGCAAGCCTACCAGACAAGTTAAATGCCTTTTTTTACTTTGAGGCAAGCAACACTGAAGCATGCATGAGAGCACCAGCTGTCCAGGATGACTGTGTGATCACGCTAGCGGTAGCCGATGTGAGCAAGACCTTTAAACAGGTCAACATTCACAAAGCCGCGTGGCCAGATGGATTACCAGGACGTGTACTCAAAGCATGCACTGACCAACTGGCAAGTGTCTTCACTGACATTTTCAACATCTCCCTGACCGAGTCTGTAATACGTGCATGTTTCAAGCAGACCACAATAGTCCCTGTGTCCAAGGAAGCGAAAGTAACCTGCCTAAATGATTACCGCCCCGTAACACTCAGTAGCCAGGAAGTGCTTTGAAAGGCTGGTCATGGCTCACATCAACACCATCATCCCGGAAACCCTAGACCCACTCCAATTCGCATACCGCCCCAACAGATCCACAGATGACGCAATCTCATTAGCACTCCACACTGCCCTTTCCCACCTGGACAAAAGGAACACCTATGTGAGAATGCTGTTCATTGACTACAGCTCAGTGTTCAACACCATAGTGCCCACAAAGCTCAACACTAAGCTAAGGACCCTGGGACTAAAAACCTCCCTCTGCAACTGGATCCTGGACTTCCTGACGGGCCGTCCCCAGGTGGTAAGGGTAGGCAAAAACACATCTGCCATGCTGATCCTCAACACTGGGGCCCCTCAGGGGTGCGTGCTTAGTCCACTCCTGTACTCCCTGTTCACCCTCGACTGCGTGGCCAAGCACGACTCCGACACCATTATTAAGTTTGTTGACGACACAACAGTGGTAGGCCTGATCACAGACAACGATGAGACAGCCTATAGGGAGGAGGTCAGAAACCTGCCAGTGTGGTGCCAGGACAACAACATCTCCCTCAATGTGAGTAAGACAAAGGAGCTTGTCTTGGACTACATGAATAGGTGGGCCAAACAGGCCCCCATTAACATCGAAAGGGCTGTGGTGGAGCAGGTTGAGGGTTTCAAGTTCCTTGGTGTCCACATCACCAACAACACCTTTTTCCCCCTCAGGAGACAGATTTTTTTTTTTTAAGTTCTACAGCTGCACCACCGAGAGCATCCTGACCGGTTGCATCACCACCTGGCATGGCAACTGCTCTGCATCTGACCGTAAGGCTCTACAGAGGGTAGTGCATACGTCCCAATACATCACTGGGGCCAAGCTTCCTGTCATCCATGACCTACACCCCTGGTCAAAAGTTTGGAATATTACTCATTCAAAGGTTTTTCTTTATTTGCACTATTTTTTACATTGTAGAATAAAAGTGAAGACATCAAAACTATAAAATAACACATATGGAATCATGTAGTAACCAAAAAAGTGTTAACAAATCAAAATATATTTTATGTTTGAGATTCTTCAAAGTAGCCACCCTTTTCCTTGATGACAGCTTTGCACACTTACCCACCCCCCCCCCCCTCCCTTGGCGTTTACACTGCTGCTACTCGCTGTTTATTATCTATGCATAGTCACTTTGCCCCTACCTACATGTACAAATTACCTGGACCAACCTGTACATTGACTCTGTACCGGTACCCCCTGTATATAGCCTCGTTACTGTTATTTTATTGTCTCACTTAAAATACATAGTAAATATGTTCTTAACTCTTACTAACAAAACACAGGCAGGTCAAAAAAACAAAGAGGGGTTCCCAGACACAGTTGTTTCAGGCAACCCCTCCCACAAAACACACACACACACACAGCAGTATGCTATAGGCTTTCTCAGGGGTGTACCTAACAGGAACGGAATGCAGTAAGCTTTTACACATCCGGCCTGAGGGCATACGGGGATGGTAATGTGCATTGTACTGAACTGTAGTGTGTGTGTGAGTGAGCGAGAGAAAGAGAGAAAGAGGTGAGGGGGGTCAGAGAGAATTAGTGTATGTGAGGTCAGAGAGGTGAAAGGTTCCAAGTGGGAGAGATTTTTGATGGTCTGTGGTAAACAGTGTGTAGAACGTGTGTGTACATGAGGGTCTAGGAGGATAATTTCTTAAAATCTCACTCTCTCTCTCTCACACACACACACACACGGTTCCCATTCCCTGTATACCTTATGTTTTGTCTGGGGCTCATTTCCAGGAAAGAGGCTCTTTAATTGAGTTGAACTTTTACAGCTTGCATGTGTGAGAGAGAGAGAGAGAGAGAGAGAGAGAGAGGGGGGAGGGGAGAGAGAGAGAGAGAGAGAGAGGGGGGGGAGAGAGAGAGAGAGAGAGAGGGGGGGGGGGGGAGAGAGAGAGAGAGAGAGAGAGAGACAGAGACAGAGACAGAGAGAGACAGAGAGAGAGAGAGAGAGAGAGAGAGAGAGAAAGAGAGAGAGAGAGAGAGAGAAAGAGAGAGAGAGAGACGACAAGAAAAGAGCAACCAGTGAAGAACAAACACTATTGTAAATACAACCCATGTTTATGTTTATTTATCTTCCCTTTTGTACTTTAACTATTTGCCCATAATATTACATTTGAAATGTCTTTATTATTTGGGATTTTTTGTGAGTGTAATGTTTACTGTTAATTTTAATTTTGTTTATTATTTACTTCACTTGCTTTGGACAAATTTCACACCAATAATTACCGTGGGATATGCGTCAACAGCAGCCTTGGGAAACTCCTCTGCATTATCATTAACAGCAGACAAGTTCATTTCCTCAGTGAAAACAATGTACTGAGCAGATGTCAAATCGTCTTTTTACCAAATTATCGTACGACAGACCACGTATTCACCCTGCACACCCTAATTGACAAACAAACAAACCAAAATAAAGGCAAAGTCTTCTCATGCTTTGTTGATTTAAAAAAAGCCTTTGACTCAATTTGGCATGAGGGTCTGCTATACAAATTGATGGAAAGTGGTGTTGCGGGAAAAACATATGACATTATAGAATCCATGTACACAAACAACAAGTGTGCAGTTAGAATTGGCAAAAAACACCCACATTTATTTCCATAGGGCTGTGGGGTGAGGCAGGGATGCAGCTTAAGCCACACCCTCTTCAACATATACAGTGGTGGCCAAAAGTTTTGAGAATAAGTATTGGTCTTAGCTGCCTAAGTGTTGATAATGGCAATTTGCATATACTCCAGAATGTCAGAGAGTGGGGAGTGATCAGATGAATTGCAATTAATTGCAAAGTCCCTCTTTGCCATGAAAATGAACTTAATCCCCCAAAAACATTTCCACTGCATTTCAGCCCTGCCACAAAAGGACCAGCTGCCATGATGTCAGTGATTGTCTCGTTAACACAGGTAGGAGTGTTGACGAGGACAAGGCTGGAGATCACTCTGTCATGCTGATTGAGTCAGAATAACAGACTGGAAGCTTTAAAAGGAGGGTGGTGCTTGAAATCATTGTTCATCCTCTGTCAACCATGGTTACCTGCAAGGAAACACATGCCGTCATCATTGCTTTGCACAAAAAGGGCTTCACAGGCAAGGATATTGCTGCTGGTAAGATTGCACCTAAATCAACCATTTATCGGATCATCAAGAACTTCAAGGAGAGAGGTTCAATTGTTGTGAAGAAGGTGTCAGGGCGCCCAAGAAAGTCCAGCAAGCGCCAGGACCGTCTCCTAAAGTTGATTCAGCTGCGGGATCGGGGCACCACCAGTGCAGAGCTTGCTCAGTAATGGCAGCAAGCAGGTGTGAGTGCATCTGCACAGACACTGAGGCGAGGATGGCCTGGTGTCAAGAAGGGCAGCAAAGAAGCCACTTGTCTCCAGGAAAAACATCAGGGACAGACTGATATTCTGCAAAAGGTACAGGGATTGGACTGCTGAGGACTGGGGTAGAGTCATTTTCTCTGATGAATCGCCTTTCCGATTGTTTGGGCCATCCGGAAAACACCTTGTCCGGAGAAGACAAGCTAGTGAGCGCTACCATCAGTCCTGTGTCATGCCAACAGAAAAGCATCCTCAGACCATTCATGTGTGGGGTTGCTTCTCAGCCAAGGGAGTGGGCTCACTCACAATTTTGCCTAAGAACATAGCCATGAATAAAGATTGGTACCAACACATCCTCCGAGAGCAACTTCTCCCAACCATCCAAGAACAGTTTGCCTTTTCCAGCATGATGGAGCACCTTGCCATAAGGCAAAAGTGATAAATAAGTGGCTCGGGGAACAAAACATCAACATTTTGGGTCCATGGCCAGGAAACTCCCCAGACCTTAATCCCATTGAGAACTTGTGGTCGATCCTCAAGAGGCGGGTGGACAAACATAAACCCAGAACTTCTGACAAACTCCAAGCATTAATTATGCAAGAATGGCCTGCCATTAGTCAGGATGTGGCCCAGAAGTTAATTGACAGCATGCCAGGGCGGATTGCAGAGGTCTTGAAAAAGAAGGGTCAACACTGCAAATACTGACTTTTTGCATAAACTGAATGTCATTGTCAATGAAAGCCTTTGACACTTATGGAATACTTGTAATTATACTTCAGTGTACCATAGTAACTACTGACATAAAGATGTTAGAACACTGAAGCAACAAACTTTGTGGAGACCATTCTCAAAACTTTTGGCCACGACTGTATATCAACGAATTGGTGAGGGCACTAGAACAGTCTGCAGCACACGGCCTCACCCTACTAGAATGTAAAGTCAAATGTTTACTGTTCGCTGATGATCTGGTACTTCTGTCACCAAACAAGGAGGGCCTACAGCAGCACCTAGATCTTCTGCACAGATTCTGCCAGACCTGGACCCTCACGTTAAATCTCAGTAAGACAAAAATAATGGTGTTCCAAAAAAGGTCCAGTCGCCAGGATCACAAATACAAATTTCATCTAGACACTGTTGCCCTAGAGCACATAAAAAACTATACATACCTCTGCCTAAACATCAGCGCAACACATAAAACTTCCACAAAGCTGTGAACGAACTGAGAGACAAGGCACATCAAAAGGAACATAAAATTCCACATACCAATTAGGATGTGGTTAAAAATACTTGAATCAGTTATAGAACCCATTGCCCTTTATGGTTGTGAGGTCTGGGGTCCGCTCACCAACCAAGAATTCACAAAATGGGAAAAAACACCAAACTGAGACTCTGCATGAAGAATTCTGCAAAAATATCCTCAGTGTACAACGTAAAACACCAAATAATGCATGCAGAGCAGAATTAAGCCAAAACCTGCTAATTATCAAAATCTAGAAAGGCTATTAAATTCTACAACCACCTAAAAGGAAGCGATTCCCAAAACGTCCATAACAAAGCCATCACCTACAGAGAGATGAACCTGGAGAAGAGTCCCCTAAGCAAGCTGATCCTGGGGCTCTGTTCACAAACACAAACAAACCGCAAACACTAACAAATACTCAGTGGTGGAAAAAGTACCCAATTGTCATACTTGAGTAAAAGTAAAGATACCTTAATAGAAAATGACACAAGTAAAAGTGAAAGTCACCCAGAAAAATACAAGTCTAAAATTATTTGTTTTTAAACATACTTAAGTATCAAAAGTAAAAGTATAAATAATTTCAAATTCCTTATATTAAGCAAACCAGACAGATAGCCAGGGGAACACTCCAACACTCAGACATAATTTACAAATGAAGCATGTGTGTTTAGTGAGTCCGCCAGATCACAGGCAGTAGGGATGACCAGGGATGTTCTCTTGATAGTGTGTGAATTGGACCATTTTCCTGTCCTGCTATGCATTAAAAATGTAACAAATACTTTTGGGTGTCAGTGAAAATGTATGGAGTAAAAAAATAAATGTTGTCAAAAAATATAAATAGTAAAGTAAAGTACAGATACCCCCTAAAATTACTTAAGTAGTACTTTAAAGCGTTTATTATTATTTACACCAGTGCAAATACTTGCCTGGAGCCAGGCTTTCGATGATTGGCAGATCATTGCACTACTTTTCAGTATCGTACAACAGTGTCATTATCAAATGAAACAAGCTAACCATTGGTATTGAATTAAGTAATCTCTTTCTCCGCCTGTTTACATACCAATCGGCGTGTGTGTGTGTGTGCGTTTGCATGCATTAACCTTCCTGTAAGGGTAAATGGTCCCACACACACTCCTCCCTTTACTGTGAGGAATGTCATTTGCTCCCGGGAGGAGAAACACAGGGTCTGTTTCCAGCAGAGCAGTGCCCTCTGAGAGCCAATCAGAGAGCAGTATGGAGACTGAGCTCCCAGTACTGCTGGTTTATAGGCCTCCACTTCAGAGAAGTCACATGACTTACCAGAGAGAGGAAGAGAGAGAGAGAGAGAGAGAGAGAGGAAGAGAGAGAAGGGGGGGAGAAAGGGGAGAGAGAGAGAGAGGGAGAGAGGGAGAGAGGGAGAGAGAGAAGGGAGAGAGAGAGAAATAGAGAGAGAGAGTGAGAGCGAGAGCGAGAGAGAGAGAGTGCAAGCTGTAGAGAGGTGGATGATTGAAATGGAGACAAAGGGAAACAGAGAATATGACTGAGCGGGAGGAAAGAGAGAAAGAGGGGGAGGAAAGAGAGAAAGGACATGGAGAAACAGGGGTATACGCTGGAAGGCTTACTGCTATACACATAGAGATGAATGAAAGAGTGCAACCTGACTGCTGTTGATAAGACATGTGGGACTGAATGTAATCTACTCAACACTACTACGTATTTACATTTCTTTAACCTGTATTTAACTAGGCAAGTCAGTTAAGAACTCTCTCTCGCTCTCTCTCTCTCTCAGGTTAGGAAGTGCAGCTCAGTTTCCACCTCATTTTGTGGGCAGTGTGCACATAGCCTGCCTTCTCTTGAGAGCCAGGTCTGCCTACGGCGGCCTTTCTTAATAGCAAGGCTATGCTCACTGAATCTGTAAATAGTCAAATATTTCCTTAATTTTGGGTCAGTCACAGTGGTCAGGTATTCTGCCACTGTGTACTCTCTGTTAAGGGCCAAATAGCATTCTAGTTTGCTCTGTTTTTTTGTTTGGGAATCACTTCCTTTTAGGTGGTTGTAGAATTTAACAGCTCTTTTCTGGATTTTGATAATTAGTGGCTATCAGCCTAATTTAGGTGTTTGGCCAATTTTGTGAATTATTGGTTGATGAGGGGACCCCAGACCTCACGACCATAAAGGGCAATGTGTTCTATAACTGATTTAAGTATTTATATGTCGAATTTTATGTTCCTTTTGATGGCATAGAAGGCCTTCCTTGCCTTGTATCTCAGATCATTCACAGCTTTGTGGAAGTTACCTGTGGAGTTACCTATTTTTGTCTTACTGAGATTTAATGTCAGAGCCCAGGTGACAGAATATGTGCTGTGCTGCTGTAGGCCCTCCTTGGTTGGGGACAGAAGCACCAGATCATCAGCAAACAGTAAACATTTGACTTTAGATTCTAGTAGGGTGCTGCAGACTGTTCTAGTGCCCTCGCCAATTCAAGACTGATGGAAAAGCATTCCAGGTGAAGCTGGTTGAGAGAATGCCATGAGTGTGAAAAGCTGTCATCAAGGCAAAGGGTGGCTACTTTGAAGAATCTCAAATATAAAATATATTTTGATTTGTTAAACACTTTTTTGGTTACTACATGATTCCATATGTGTTATGTCATAGTTTTTTGTCTTCACTATTATTCTACAATGTAAAAAATTTAGCAAATAAAGAAAAACCCTTGAATGAGTAATTTTCCAAACTTTTGGCCACCAGTGTATATATACTGTATATATATATATATATATATATATATATATATATATATATATATATATATATATAAAAGAGGGTGGAGCTTAAGCTGCATCCCTGTCTCAATCCCCGGCCCCGTGGCAAGAAATGTGTGTGTTTTTTTTTGCTAATTGTTTGTATAGATGGATTTTATAATTTTCATGTTTTCCCCCAACACCACTTTCCGTCAATTTGTATACCAGGCCCTCATGCCAAATTAAATCAATATAGCATGAGAAGACTTTGCCTTTGTTTTGGTTTGTTTGTTTGTCAATTAAGGTGTGCAGGGTGAATACGTGGTCTATCGTACGGTAATTTGGTAAAAAGCCAATTTGACATTTGCTCAGTACATTGTTTTTGCTGAGGAAATGTACGAGTCTGCTGTTAATGATAATGCAGAGAATTTTCTCAAGGTTGCTGTTGATGCATATCCCCCAGTTTTGTGGATTGGTTCCGAATATTGGGGAAGATGTCAGTGCTGAGATTATGTTTAAACATCTATGTGTAGCCAATTGGAATTTGTGGTCTGTATATTTTATCATTTCATTGAGGATACCATCAACACCACATTCCTCTTTGGGTTGGAGGGTTTGTATTTTGTCCTGTAGTTCATTCAATGTAATTGGAGAATCCAGTGGATTCTGGTCTTTAATAGTTGATTCTAAGATCTGCATTTGATCATGCATATTTATTTGCTCTTTGTTCTTTGTTATAGAGCCAAAAATATTGGAGAAGTGGTTTATCCATACAACTCCATACAACTAAATAACCCTTTGTGGGGTTTTTTTTCTTCGAGTTTTCAAATTTTTACAGAAGTGGTTATATTCTAGGATTTCTGACGTGCTGTTCCTTCTTTTCCATAGTGTATTTCTGTATTGTTTTAGTGATTCACCATAGTGAAGGTTTTCTGGGTCTATGTTTTTGGTTGGATAGGTTTCTCAATTTCTTTTTCAGGTTTCTGCATTCTTCACCGAACCATTTGTAATTTTTGTTAATTTTCTTAGGTTGTCTGCTTGAAACTTTTAGGTCAAAGCCTACCATTGACTATGTACATAACCAGCGTCCGACAGAGCTTCAAGAGTTGTGACCCGTTTTTGTTGGTTATGTTGTCGTAGTTGTGTCTAGGGGGTTATATGGGGGAGGAAATGCTGTCACCTCCAGGGAGGTGTTTTACCCCATGTGTGCTGAGGGTGTCGGATTCTGAATCCAGTTCTGGCATTTAGGTCGCTACAGACTACTACATGTCACTGAGCCTGGAAATTGTTGATCTATTGGAGGGATATAGAGATCATTTCCTTATTCATTTCTAGCCAGATGTAAAACGTTCCTGTTTTGACTAATTTAATAGAGTGGGTTAGGTCTGCTCTATACCAAATTAGCATAACCTCTGAGTCTCTTCCCTGTTTCACACCTGGTAGTTTGGTGGATGGGACTACCCGCTCTCTGTAACATAGAGGTCTGTATTTCTGATTTCTTTGATGAAGTCTGTGTTCCTGCTCTTTAGGCCAAGGGCAGATGATCTCAGACCTTGTATATTCCAGGATGAGATAGTAAAAGCTTTGTGTTCCGTAGTGTCTAGTGTTGTTTTTGTGTTTAGGCCCGGACCATCACAGTAGGTGTGAGCTGAGCATGATGAGCATCTGATACATACCTCTTAAGTCACAGGATGGTGCTTGGGCGGGTGTAATAGTGGGGGTTGGGCCTTTTGCTCTGCTCACGGCCTGGGCATATGTCCTGCTGTCATGTTGAGGTCCTTGCCGCAGGGGTAGGGGGCATGGGGTGGGCAGAAGTGGCATAGGACGTATATGGGGGGGCGTTGCCAGTGATTGCTTGGGGTGTTCTTAGCTGGTTGGGGTGTGTCTGATGATGTAGTGGTCTGGGTGTAGGTCCTCTTGGCGTGGGTTCTTTCGGTGGAGGTCCTTCGGTAGGGGGTCTTGCAGGTCTGGGAGGGTGTCTCGCAGGTCTCGGCGGGGTGTCCGTTGCTCTGTTGCTCCGGTGTGAGAGCTGGGGTTACAGTTGAGGGTGATGTCCTTCAGGGTCCTGGCAAAAGTTGGGATTGCTGCCTTGTAAAGGTGGACCTAGTTGTAAAGGCTGTTCAAGTCCAGGGTGGAGTGGTGGGCCAGGTATACATTAGGTTTTGAGGCACAGTCTTGCATTCACACGCTTTATGGTGGCAGGGTGAAAGTCTTTTTGTGATAGCAGGGTGGAGATAACCACTTGTGCGTTGGGGAAAGTGGAAGAAGCTTTCCTGCTGGGCCCTCTGGTAATTTGTGCCCGTGTGAATTATGATGTGGCTGGGGGACCCTAGTCTGTCCTCTGACAACAGCTCCAGGGCCTAGTGTTTGGGCACCAGAGTTTAGCCACTTTGTGTTTGGGAAAAGGTTTATCCTCTTGAATGTATTTGCCATTTGAGTCAATGAGAAGCACAATCTCTGGCTTTTGTGTGTCCTCAGTGGATGTGGGGTTGTCAGGAGGGCTGTAAGGAGGGGGTGGGGTCTGTTGGGTTGATGGGTCCAGGGTTGTCGGTCCCATTGTGGTGTTGAGGTTGTGGTTTAGGTCTGAGGTGGGCTGTTCTGCTGGCTTGTCTGGGGGAGTGTCCTGCTCTCTGTCACATCTCAGCTTTCTGACCTCGTCCTTCAGTTCCATCTGTGAGTCTAAGTTCATTCTCTGTCTTGCGCTCTCTCTCTCTCTCTCTCTCTCTCTCTCTCTCTCTCTCTCTCTCTCTCTCTCTCTCTGTGTGTGTCTCTCTCTTGGCAATGCATTTCAACACATTTCTATAGCCTATTGAGAGTGTCTCTCTGTGTGTGTGTGGGGGAGGCGTGGTGAGTCGTTCCCGTAAACACCTGTTTCATTCCAGTTAATTTCAGCGTCATGGTGAAAGGAAGACAGATTACGCCAGTGAAATGAGAGAGAGAGGGATCACCTCCATCCTTCCGTCTGTAAACAAGAGGAGCAGAACACACTCATTCATTCATTCATTCATTCATTCATTTATTCATTCATTCTGTCTATTTCCAGCACAGAGGGTTTATGGTTATTGGAAAGGCGTCATCCTGTTTCTCTCCTTTCCCAGAAGGAGTCAATATTTCTCTCTTCTCTCTCTGTCGTTTCCCCTCCTCCTCTCCTCTCCTCCTCTCTTTCACCTCCTCTCCTCCCTCCTCCTCTCTTTCACCTCCTCTCCTCCTCTCTTTCTCCTCCTCTCCTCTCCTCCTCTCTTTCACCTCCTCTCCTCCTCTCTTTCTCCTCCTCTCCTCCTCTCTTTCTCCTCCTCTTCTCCCTCCTCCTCTCTTTCTCCTCCTCTCCTTCTCCTCCTCTCCTCCCTCCTCCTCTCTTTCACCTCCTCTCCTCCCTCCTCCTCTCTTTCTCCTCCTCTCCTCCCTCCTCCTCTCTTTCTCCTCCTCTTCTCCCTCCTCCTCTCTTTCTCCTCCTCTCCTCCCTCCTCCTCTCTTTCACCTCCTCTCCTCCCTCCTCCTCTCCTCCTTTCCTCCCTCATCCTCTCTTTCACCTCCTCTTCTCCCTCCTCCTCCTCCCTCCTCCTCTCTTTTTCCTTCCCTCCTCCTCTCCTCCCTCCTTCTCTTCTCCCTCCTCCTCTCCTCCCTCCTCCTCTCCTCCCTCCTCCTCTCTTTCTCCTTCTCTCCTCCCTCCTCCTCTCCTCCCTCCTCCTCTCTTTCTCCATCTCTATGTCCTCTCTCTTTCCTCACTCCGTAGCTAATTCAATACTTTGTTCCATAAACACTGCTCTTTGACAGATGCAAGAAAAGCTGGAATTTTTATGAAAGAAAACATGGATGGAAACACGCACGCTCACACGCACACTTTACATTTATCATAAACTAACACTGGCGTTACCACATATTGCTGATATCACAGTCTAGCGAGTCATTTATCATCAAACAGGTGTCACAGAGTGTTTGTGTGTGAATGAGAAAGAAACAGTTGGTAGTCTGGGTGTAAATAGTTCCTGTACATGTGCGTGTATGTTATGCATCGTTTGTACATTACTGTTATAGAAAACGTTGCAAAACAGACGTTTCCAGATTTCTTGTGTGTGTGTTGTAAGATACTACTCAGGGTTTACACCGACTTACATTTAGGCTACAATGCCAGAGAACCCCCCACACTGACAGCAACCCTAACCCTAGCCATAACCCTAACCCTCGCCATATCCCCACCCCCACCCCCACCCCCACGCCCACCCCCACGCCCACGCGCACACACACACACACAGGTTCATATTGCCCAACGCTGGTCCAGCCCTAACTTCTGTATTTGCAGGAGCAAATGAGTAATCGTAGTAAACTGAGACTGTGTCAATATTTGGTTGTGGAGGTGTGTGGGAACTCTATCTGAGATTAAGAGGGTGTAGCAGGACAGAGAGTTAGCGTAAAGTAGAGCCAAACTGAACAAACAATACACACTTTCTCTTGTTCAAACACACACACACCAGTAGAGGCTGATGAGGGGAGGAGCTCATAATAATGTCTGGAATGGAGTGAATGGACTAAGTGGAATGGTTTCCATGTGGTTGATACCACTCCAGTCACTCCATTTCCATGTGGTTGATACCACTCCAGTCACTCCATTTCCATGTGGTTGATACCACTCCAGTCACTCCATTTCCATGTGGTTGATACCACTCCAGTCACTCCATTTCCATGTGGTTGATACCACTCCAGTCACTCCATTTCCATGTGGTTGATACCACTCCAGTCACTCCATTTCCATGTGGTTGATACCACTCCAGTCACTCCATTTCCATGTGGTTGATACCACTCCAGTCACTCCATTTCCATGTGGTTGATACCACTCCAGTCACTCCATTTCCATGTGGTTGATACCACTCCAGTCACTCCATTTCAGCCATTATCATAAGCCGTCCTCCCCTCAGCAGCCTCCACTGACACACACACACACACACACACACACACACACACACACACACACACACACACACACACACACACACACACACACACACACACACACACACACACACACTCGCTAAATTCACTCCTTGATCTACTTGTGTAAGAGCGCCACCTTGAGGAGAGATGCTCATAAATTCAGTGCAACCTACCTAAGGTATGCAACAGAAACTTGAATGTCCATATGCCTTACATTTCTCAATGCATAGAAGCGTATTTCAGAACATTGTTGTCGATTTTCAAAGCAGAGTCCACAAGACACGGAACTCAGTGGCGTTTTGCAAAACAGTAAATGCATTTTCAAAATGTAGTTGCCTTCTCAAAACATAAATACATTAATCAAAAGAACAAGACTGTCTGCAAAAGGATTAACACAACCATACATATCTCTTGAGTCCAATCAGACAAGACAGGAAGCTAGTCTGTCTTAAACGAAATCACAGTAGATCAAGACATTTTCTTTGCAGTCCCTAAATCATGATGATCAAAATTGGAAGTACAGCTATTCAAAGGTGCAGAATGATGAAAAATAACTCTCCTTTTATGCATATTTCACCAAACAAGTTCATATTATTTCTGATTAAAAAAAATAAATAATAATAAGCACATTGTGTGCAGGATTCATTCATCGGTATAATGACAATCCAATTCCATGTATTCGATACATAGGCTGGTTTGCTCATAGTTTTGTAGACTTTCCATTGAGGCACAGAAACACAATCCACAATAGGAACAAGGAAAGGTGAATACAATGTAGGAACATAACTGATATGAACATATAGGCCTCAATCCACACCAAAGCAAAGCTTTATAATGGAAGGTCACAATGTTGGAGATGACTTAGGAGTAACCCAAAGTTGTTTAGAAGTAACCCAACTTCATTCTCTGCATATTGGTATTATTATTCATATTATTATTATGACACTGATGGGGTGAATTCGAATTCAGTGCAGTAGTATTTATTGATTGCCAGAAACAGTGAACGCAATTGCACATATTTCTCTTCTGATGACAAAACAACTTGACGTGAATTAAACCCTAAACAGTAACTTTCGTTTTCACTGATGACATTTGTATTAAAAGTTTAGCAAAAGGTGGTTTAACTTATTCAAGTCAGGTAATTAAGGCAAGAAAATGATCAGAAGTTCTGTAAATGTATTTGAGCATTTGATCATTGCTGTTCTGCTAAAAATACTGTATGTTTCAACACAGATCCAAAAATTGCTTGTACACAGTTAAGAAAAACTGTAATGTGTACTCAGTACTGCATGCACACACATGTCCTCCTCATCGTTAATAGCACTCTGCCATGTTCCCTGGCCTATAGTACTTGAGGAAGATTGGTTAGGGAGAAAATCATGGACTTGTATCCCAAATGGCACCCTCTTCCTTTACAGTGCACTTCTTTTTACCAGGGCACATACAGTTGAAGTCGGAAGTTTACATACACTTAGGTTGAAGTCATTAAAACTCATTTTTCGACCACTCCACAGATTTCATGTTGGCAAGTCGGTTAGGACATCTACTTTGTGCATGACACAAGTAATTCTTTCAACAATTGTTTACAGACAGATTATTTCACTTAGAATTCACTATATCACAATTCCAGTGGGTCAGAAGTTTACATACACTAAGTTGACTGTGCCTTTAAACAGCTTGGGAAATTCCAGAAAATGGTGTCATGACTTTAGAAGCTTCTGATAGGCTAATTGACATAATTTGAGTTAATTGGAGGTGTACCTGTGGGTGTATTTCAAGGCCTACCTTCAAACTCAGTGCCTCTTTGCTCGACATCATGGGAAAATCAAAAGAAATCAGCCAAGACCACCACATTTTTTTTTTATAGACCTCCGCAAGTCTGGTTCATCCTTGGGAGCAATTTCCAAACGCCTGAAGGTACCACATTCATCTGTACAAACAATAGTACGCAAGTATAAACACCATGGGACCCTGCAGCCGTCATACCGCTCAGGAAGGAGAAGCGTTCCGTCTCCTAGAGATGAACGTACTTTGGTGCAAAGAGTGCAAATCAATCCCAGAACAACAGCAAAGGACCTTGTGAAGATGCTGGAGGAAACAGGTACAAAAGTATCTATATCCACAGTAAAACTATTCCTATATCGACATAACCTGAAAGGCTGCTCAGCAAGGATGAAGCCACTGCTCTAAAACCACCATAAAAAAGCCAGACTACAGTTTGCAACTGCATATGGGGACAAAGAAAATGGAAAAAATGTCCTCTGGTCTGATAAAACAAAAATGGAACTGTTTGGCCATAATGACAATCGTTATGTTTGGAGGAAAAAGGGGGAGGCTTGCAAGCCGAAGAACACCATCCCAACTGTGAAGCACGGGGGTGGCAGCATCATGTTGTGGGGGTGCTTTGCTGCAGGAGGGACTGGTGCACTTCACAAAATAGATGGCATCATGAGGAAGGAAAATTATGTGGATATATTGAAGCAACATCTCAAGACATCAGACAGGAAGTTAAAGCTTGGACGCAAAGCCCTGACCTCAATCCTATAGAAAATATGTGGGCAGAACTGAAAAAGCGTGTGCGAGCAAGGAGGCATACAAACCTGACTCAGTTACACCAGTTCTGTCATGAGGAATGGGCCAAAATTCACCCAACTTATTGTGGGAAGCTTGTGGAAGGCTACCTGAAACATTTGACCCAAGTTAAACAATTTAAAGGCAATGCTACAAAATACTAATTGAGTGTATGTACATTTCTGACCCACTGGGAATGTGATGAAAGAAATAAAATCTGAAATAAATCATTTATTATTAATATTCTGACATTTCACATTCTTAAAATAAAGTGGTGATCCTAACTGACCTAAAACAGGGAATTTTTACTAGGATTAAATGTCAGGAATTGTGAAAAACTGAGTTTAAATGTATTTGGCTAAGGTGTATGTGAACTTCTGACTTCAACTCTAGGGCTCTGGTCAAAAGTAGTGCACTACATAGGGAATATGATGCAATGTTCTTCCTGTGCTTCTCTCCTTCTCTCTTTCAAGTGCTGTTCCCATAATCCATATGGTGGCTCAGAGACTTGAAGAGAACCCATCACAGTGTTTAGGGAGGAATATGGTATCTGGTTCTTTTGGACCTGCTGCTCTTCTTAGGATCAGATAGGTTTGTACTGTTGATGTTGCCAGGACTGGTAGGTTCCGGCATCAATTAATACAACTTTGAATGACATTTTTATGTAACTTTTCCAAGAGATGATCTTGTATCAACATGTCAAGTAAACGTTCAGAAGTTATTTTAATCACTCATTGAAATTCAGGACACATTTCCCCTGAGGGCAGTGAAAAATAAGGAATGAAGATATTTTTTGTTGTTGTCGTTGTTGTTGAATGACATACAAGTAGTTTCGTGACTCACACTAAAGCACCTCTTTAAAGTTTCTCAGCTAGAACATAACGTTCTGAGAACCATATGTTTCTTAGAGCTTGGTGAAAGCGTGGTTGTCCTGTGGTTATTTTGCATACAACCTTCCCACAATTTTCTGAGAATGGTGCAGGATAGTTGCTTGGCTTTGGAACATTCTCATCACATTTAAGAAACTTGACGAAGAAATTAAATTTTCTTGGTTTTTCATTACTTTAACAGAATGTTTCCTAAAAGTTGAAACCCACTGGATAAAAAGTGTTTGAATCAATGTTTTTTCCACGTCATTTCAAACATGTTTCTGAAAACATTGAAAAAAAATTCCACCAGTGGAAAAACTACAAAAAAATGTTCAGAGAACATAAAAACATAGCATGCTACCCCTGTCCTAGTGCCGCAGTGGGCTAATTCCATGGATCAAGAGCAGCAGGATATTATAGGATTTGAATCTCACTGACGCTGTGTAACAATAAAAATATATTATGTGTTTGCATGATTAATGCCTAAGGAAATACATTTCCATGTGTTCTATCTGTGCTTGGAGTTCAAAAAAGTGAACTCAAAATAAGTTAGCAGGCTTATTGAACCATTCACTGAACGTTTTTAGGAAGTTATAAAAAAAAACTCAAAATAACCTATAATTTCCGTTCTCAGAGCGTTAATAAAACCTTCCAGGAAAACTTTTAAGGAATCAGAGTGAAACTTTCTCAGAACTTCACTGCAAAAATAAATTAACAGAACAGGCGAAATGTTCACTTCTGTTCTCAGAACATTTAAATAACGTTAAATAACGAGCCTGGGACTGAACACCTCCCACTGCAACTGGATCCTGGACTTCCTGACTGGCCTCCCCCAGGTGGTGAGGGTAGGCAACAACACATCTGCCACACTGACCCTTAACACAGGGGCCCCTCAGGGTTGCGTGCTAAGTCCCCTCAGGGGTGCATGCTAAGTCCCCTCAGGGGTGCATGCTAAGTCCCCTCAGGGTTGCGTGCTAAGTCCCCTCAGGGGTGCGTGCTAAGTCCCCTCAGGGGTGCGTGCTAAGTCCCCTCAGGGGTGCGTGCTAAGTCCCCTCAGGGGTGCGTGCTAAGTCCCCTCAGGGGTGCGTGCTAAGTCCCCTCAGGGGTGCGTGCTAAGTCCCCTCAGGGGTGCGTGCTAAGTCCCCTCAGGGGTGCGTGCTAAGTCCCCTCAGGGGTGCATGGCTACACATAACCTTAAACACCTTAATCAAGATTGCTGACGACACGACGGTGGTTGGCCTGATCACCAATGACGATGGGATAGCCTATAGGGAGGAGGGCAGAGACCTGGCAGTGGGGTGCCAGGACAAGAACCTTTCCCTCAACGTCAGCAAGAAAATGGAGCTGATCGTGGACTACAGGAAACCGAGGGCTGAGCATGCCCCCATTCACATCGATGGGGCTGTACTGGAGCGGGTCGAGAGCTTCAAGTTCCTCGGTGTCCACATCCCTAAGGACCTATCAAGGTCCAAATACACAAACACAGTCGTGAAGAGGGCACGACGACGCCCCTCAGTAGGCTGAAAAGATTTGGCATGGGCCCTCAGATCCTCCTCCAAAAGTTCTACAACTGCACCATTGAAAGCATCCTGACAGGTTGCATCACAGCTTGGTATGGAAACTGTTTGGCATCTAACCGTAATGTGCTACAGAGGGTAGAGTGTACGGCCCAGTCATCACTGGGACGAGCTCCCTGCCATGCAGGACTTCGGTACCAGGCGGTGTCAGAGGAAGGCCCTAAAAATTGTCCAAGACTCCAGCCACCCAAGTCATAGACTGGTCTCTCTGCAACTGCACGGCAAGCGGTACCTGAGTGCCAAGTCTACGACCAAAAGGCTCGTGATCAGCTTCTACCCCCAAAGCCATAAGAGAACTGAACAGGTTATAAAATGGCTACCCGGACTTTTTGTATTGACCACTTTTTTGCACTTGTTCTATGTACACTCACTGGACTCTACCCACACACATACTGCACGGACACTCCAACACACATACGCTCACACACACACAACACATGCATATGGACACACACACACACACACACACACACACACACACACACACACACACACACACACACACACACACACACACACACACACACACACACACACACACACACACACACACACACACACACACACACACACACACTGTAGACACACTTTCACACTCTTTCACACTCTTCACATACGCTGCTGCTACTCCATTTATTATCTATCCTGATTTCCTAGTCACTTTTGCCCCTACCTACTGTGGCAACCTGGGGGCCAGCAGGGAGCTACAAAGGAAGGAGCAGGACTTTAGTCAGCTCCAGAGGGCTAGAGAGGCCAAGGCGAGTCAGCACCATGGACAGCTCTACATACAACAACTGGGGCTGGTGATTCAACACCAATACTACCCAACCAATTGGCACCTGGAATTGGTCCCAGCTGTCCCCCGTTGCCTTAAATGGGTATAAGTAGAGGAGACCTCAGAAGAAACGGAGTGAGTATGATGAGCACCTCAATCAGATGCCAAAGGAGATAATGTTTGTCTGTCTCTCTTCCTTTTCTTTGCCCCCTCACCCGGCGCAAGTTGAGAGCAAGTATTGAAACCCCGGACTCATCGCTCTCTCTCTATTTCTTTCGTTCATTAACACAGAGGAGCCGCCACGCCGGACATAGAGAGACCCACCCATTACCTGAGAGGCCTTTTGTTTGAGCACCACAAAACGGTCTCCCACTGTCTTATTTCATTGTGAGTTTCACCTCTGACATGCTTGGGCTGCCACACTACGTGAACGTATTACCTCAACTACCTCGTACCCCTGCACATTGACTCGCTACCTGTACTCCTTGTACATAGACTCCTTATTATTTTATTGTGTAACTTAATTTTATTTCCTTTTAACTCTGCATTGTTGGGAAAGGGCTGTGTGTTTTTTTCTAGTATTACACTGTTACTGATTATTGTATTGTTGGGTTCTGAGTTTGCAAGAAAGGCATTTCAGTGTACTTGTGCATGTGACATTAAAACCTGAAACATTGAGAGATACATTTTGGCTCCTGAAAAGGGCGCACTGACCCTTAAAGCATTGTCCTTTTACTTCCTTGTGTTCCCGGGCCCTTTGCCATGCGGCCCAAGGTGACAGAGCCCATAAGTTAGGGCCGAACTTACACAGGTCACTCTGCTGATAAGCATCTTATTGCATAGATGCATCTTACACAGATTCAGTTGAATGATCTGGTATTGACTAACTACCACCCATAGATGGTGGTAGTCTCCACATCACAACTCTCCTCTGGTGTGAGATCTCTCAGACAGCCACAGAATTACCATCTCAGGTGTGTTGCCTTGCTTTCATTAGCTTTTTCTCCAAGCCACTGCCTGCCTCTGGAGCAAATTGTGATTGAATGGTAGCAATGGTATGATTGAATGGTAGTAATAGGAGTAATCGTTGTGCACTGGCTATACATAAATACATATTTTTGCATATTGAGTGGCATAATTATCAGAGCTGAAACAAATGATTCATCATATTTTCATTGTTGAGCAGGTCCAAGTTCTGAGCTCAATGTCATTTATTTCTTTCCCTTCTCTCTCTTCCCCTCTATCCCTCGCTCTTTCTCTTTCCAGCTCCCTCTCTCGCTCTCTCTCTCTCTCCCCTCTCTCGTGCATCCCTTCTCTCTCTCTCTCTCTCTCTCTCTCTCCCTTTCTCTCCCTATCTCCACCATCCCATCCCTTCCCTTCTCTCTCTCCCCTCTCTCATACATCCCTTCTCCCCCCCCACTTCTCTCCCTCTCGCCACCATCCCATCCCATCCCTTCTCTCTCTCTCCCTCGGCAGAGGTTAACCTGACATGTGTGACTTGAAGGACACCCACACACTCAGAAAGCAGAACACAGCCAATTATCTCCCAGTGGAAGCAGAGGCATCCTGAGTAATCTGTGTGTGTGTGTTTGACAGGCTGACATTGCAGGGAGGTCACAGTGGATCAATTAGAGCTACATTCTGTACCTTCTTGATTTAGAGATATAGCAGAAATAACTGTCTTTATTGACCGTTATTTTCTCTGGCAAGATGAATGTCATTTTAGGGGGAAGGGAGGAAGAACAGTGCAAACATACAGACTCGGTCATACAGCTATACACACATTATGCTCTTGTTCACTCAAACGCGGACATGCATGTTCTCTCTTTCTCTCTCTCTCTGTCTCTCTCTCTCTCTCTCTCTCACACACACACACACCAGTGGAAGCTGCTGAGGAGAGGATGGCTCATAATAATGGCTGCAACGGAGCAAATGGAATCGCATCAAACACATGGAAACTGCTCATTC
Organism: Thymallus thymallus; assembly: GCA_023634145.1. Lineage (NCBI taxonomy): Eukaryota > Metazoa > Chordata > Actinopteri > Salmoniformes > Salmonidae > Thymallus > Thymallus thymallus. The sequence continues at coordinate 30,067,301 of CM042387.1, read as the reverse complement.
CACTTCATATTTTATACCACTCATTCCACTTCATATTTTATACCACTCATTCCACTTCATATTTTATACCACTCATTCCACTTCATATTTTAAACCACTCATTCCACTTCATATTTTATACCACTCATTCCACTTCATATTTTAAACCACTCATTCCACTTCATATTTTATACCACTCATTCCACTTCATATTTTATACCACTCATTCCACTTCATATTTTATACCACTCATTCCACTTCATATTTTATACCACTCATTCCACTTCATATTTTATACCACTCATTCCACTTCATATTTTATACCACTCATTCCACTTCATATTTTATACCACTCATTCCACTTCATATTTTAAACCACTCATTCCACTTCATATTTTAAACCACTCATTCCACTTCATATTTTATACCACTCATTCCACTTCATATTTTATACCACTCATTCCACTTCATATTTTATACCACTCATTCCACTTCATATTTTAAACCACTCATTCCACTTCATATTTTATACCACTCATTCCACTTCATATTTTATACCACTCATTCCACTTCATATTTTATACCACTCATTCCATATAGTAGATGAGCTCAGGGCAGACAATAAGAATACCTAGTGGCAGAATAAATTAAAACACATCTTTGTTTTATCACAAAACCGGATAGCAGCCTCTGTCCAGTGAAGTCCACAAAGCATATTGCATGTACAGTAACAGCATGGTCAAGCAAGTTAACGTTTCCAACATTTCCGGACCACTAAACTGTGTGTGTGTGTCTGTGCGCGTTCGTGCAAGTAGAAAAACATGTTGACTCACCCTACTTGTAGAGAAACGGCAATGTCATCCTCCTGTCTTTCATGCTGACGGTCTATCACTCTGTCACACTTTTTTTTTTTGTTGTCCTAGGCTACCTGGCTAAAATGCTTGCTCGATAGCCTAACTTCCATTCATGGGCAACGTTAGGTAGTTAACATTAGCCTTCTACATCTGGCTACATATTGAACTTCCAGCCTCTCAGGCCAGGGGCACAATGTATGAATTAATGGTTGCATCAGAATCGCCGTTATAATCATTGGCCAGTATGGAGAATTAAATAAAACCATATGTCCAAATCCCTATCTCCATCCATGGCTAATTTAGGAAAGGGACCATTTTAGCTAGCTAGCCACCGGAGGACAACAACACTACGAGATTCAACAATTTAAGTTTTTCAGTCAATGACGTATGCTCTCCATGGGATTTGATAGGAGTGAGGCCAAATCCAAGCTGGCTTCCCTTGATACTTTATTTTGGTGTGCCAGGACCATTCACAGTTGAGCTTGCTCAGTTTAGCTCAACGCTGATTGGCAAATTTGTGTACTTTTTTTGTCAAGGGAGGCTAGATACTCTCTGTCTTCCTTGCCTTCAATGCTACAGGCGGCAATGATGTTATACTCGTTTGGACCAGACAGCATCAGATAGATGGCCTACACGTAGAGAGACAGATGTTTCGCTCGCTCGTATGCTTTCTCCAGAGAGATACATTCAGCCTCTTGCGAATTAAAGTTAAATCATGAAACACAGAGACAAAAGATAATTTGTATTTTTTGGCGGGGGTTCCCAGAATACACGCCACTGTGTGTTTTATGACTAACTACTCCTGGTGTGATTGTGGTAACATACAGGAACTCAAGTCCTTTCGTTCTCCCAATCTGGAATACCTCACCATCAAATGCCTACCGTGTTCGATCATCGTCATGGCCGAGTATATTGGAATTGCACATGGTGATCTTAGGCTCTGCCATGGAAACCCATTTCATGAAGCTCCAGATGAACAGTTATTGTGCTGATGTTGCTTCCAGAGGCAGTTTGGAGCTCGGTAGTGAGTGTTGCAACCGAGGACAGGCGATTTTTATGGTCTACCTGTTTCATCACTCGCTGGTCCTGTTCTGTGAGCTTGTGTGGACTACCACTTCTCGCCTGAGCTATTGTTGCTCCTAAACGTTTCCACTTCACAATAACAGCACTTACAGTTGACCGGGGCAGCTCTAGCAGGGCAGAAATTTGGTGGCATCCTATGACGGTGCCACGTTGAAAGTCACTTTGCTCTTCAGTAAGGCCATTCTACTGCCCATGTTGGTCTATGGAGATTGCATGGCTGTGTGCTCGATTTTATAAACCTGTCAGCTACAGGTGTGGCTTAAATAACCAAATCCATTCATTTGAAGGGGTGTCCACATACTTTTGTATATACAGTGTATATTACGGACTCTGACATTACTTGTTCTGATGTTTCATTTTAATTTTGGGGGATTATGTGCGTATTGTTTTGTATTATTAGGGATTACTGCACAGTTGGAGCTAGAAACACAAGCATTTCACTGCACCTGCGATAACATCTGTAAAATACGTTTATGCGACCAATACAATTTGATTTGATTTGAGCTAGCCTGGCTGCTAACTATCAAGCTAGCCAAGTTTCCTTGACAGTTTAAACACAACCCGTAATGCAGTTAGCCCTTGTGGCCAGGACTGTGGATAGTTCTGGGCTTGTGGCTGTTTAAATCCATGCTGTTTGTTGCTGTTTCCATTGGCCCTGCGAGCTGTGCTGGCTGGAATTGCACCAGCGGTAGCGTATGTTGCTATCATCATGCCACCCAAAGTTAAAGAAGTTTGGAGAAATGGAGAGGACAGTGTTTTGTTATCCTAGGGGCGTGATCTACAAGCAATTGTTACAGCAACAGGAAAAAAGCTTAAAGAGCTTTGTCAAAATACTGGTGGACTCAACTAACAAAATAATGGACGATCTGACCAAAGTGGTCCAAGACCTTATTTCCCAGAGAGAGGTTGAGGTCCTGAAAGATGACAAGATGACAACAAACAGCAACTTCTCGCGAGATGACATCAGCACTGTCTGTGACTCATTATTACAGATGACTGGGAAACCAGACTATCTGGACCATCCAGGAGGAAAACCATTGTTGTGTATGGCATACCAGAGTCTCCACATGAGTCTGAGGAGTAAGTGAGAAAATTGATCACCAAAAAGCTGCAGATGGATCATAGGAAGATTGAGGTTGAGCGCGCCCAGAGGTCTGGAATACCTGTAATAAACCCAGGTGACAGACCCAGGCCGATAGTGGTCAAATCCTATAGTGGTCAAGTTCCTAAGGTTCAAAGACAAGGTGGCTGTTTAGGAGAGAGCCAAGAACTTGAGAGGAACCAACATTTTTTTCAACAAGGACTTTTCTGAAGCTGTGCACCAGAGGTGACCCTGATCCTGCCTTGCCGTCTTGTACCTTTGCCCCACTACTCTGGATTACCAAACTCTGCTTTCCCCTGACCTGTCTTTTGCCTGCCCCTGTTGGTATAATAAACATTTGTTATTCTAACGTTGTCTGCGCCTGGGTCTCACCTGTACGCTGATAGTGAAGACATCAAAATTATGAAATAACACATATGGAATCATGTAGTAACCAAAAAAGTGTTTAACAAATCAAAATATATTTTATATTTGAGATTCTTAAAAGTAGCCACCCTTTGCACACTTATTCCACATTTTGTTGTGTCATACAGCCTGAATTCAAAATGTATTCTGCAACTGGATCCTGGACTTCCTTCCCCAGATGGTGAAGGTAGGCAACATTACCCCCTCAACACTGATTCTAAACATGGGGGCCCCACAAGGGTGCATCCTCACTCCCCTCCTGTATTCCCTGTATACCCACGACTGCGTGGCCACCCTCATCAACGGGGCCGCCGATGGAGATGGTCAACAACTTCAAATTCCTCGATGTACACATCTCAGAGAAGCTGAAATGGTCTAACCACACAGACACCGTGGTGAAGAAGGCACGACAGTGACATTTCAACCTCGGGATGCTGAAGAAATTTGTCTGTCCCCGACGGCCCTCACAGTGTTCTACAGGAGAACCATCGAGAGCATACTGTTGTGCTGCATCAGAGCCTGGTATGGCAACTCCACCGCCACGGACCGCAAAGAACTTCAGAGGGTGATATGGGCAGCCAAACACACCATTGGGTGCCTGCCTTACAGGACATCTACAATACCAGGTGTTGCAGGAAGGCCAAGAAGATCATCAGGGATCCCAGCCACGCGCTGTTCTCCCTGCTTCAATTACTCAGACACGGCTAGTGCAGGAGCATCATGGCAAAAACTGAAAGACTGGCCAATAGTTTTTTTTATTTTATTTTTTTTCACCTTTATTTAACCAGGTAGGTCAGTTGAGAACATGTTCTCATTTGCAACTGCAACCTGGCCAAGACAAAGCAAAGCAGTGCGACAAAAACAACACAGAGTTACACAGTAAACAAACATGGTAAAAACACAATAGAAAATCTAAATACAGAGTGCAAAATGTAGTGCAAAATGCAGTAAGGTTAGGAGGTAGGACAATAAATATACCATAGTGGTGAGATAAATTACAGATTATCATCATTAACACAGGAATGAAGGATGTGCAAATTATGATGTGCAAATAGAGATACTGGAGTGCAAGATTTGTGAAAATAACAAAAATAAATATGGGGATGAGGTAGTAGTGTGGGCTATTTACAGAAGGGCTATATACAGGTGCAGTGATCGATAAGCAGCTTTGACAGCTGACGCTTAAAGTTAGTGAGGGAGATAAGAACCTCTAGCTTCAGTGATTTTTGCAATTCTTTCCAGTCATTGGCAGCAGCGAACTGGAAGGAATGGCGGCCAAAGGAGGTGTTGGCTTTGGGGGTGACCAGTGAGATAAACCTGCTGGAGCGCATGCTACGGGTGGGTGTTGCTATAGTGACCAGTGAGCTGAGATAGGGCGGGGATTTACCTAGTAATGACTTATAGATGACCTGGAGCCAGTGGGTTTGGCGACGAATATATAATGAAGGCCAGCCAACGAGAGCATACAGGTCGCAGTGGTGGGTAGTGTATGGGGCTTTGGTAACAAAACGGATGGCACTGTGATAGACTACATCCAATTTGCTAAGTAGAGTGTTGGAGGCTAGTTTGTAAATGACATCGCCGAAATCAAGGATCGGTAGGATAGTCAGTTTTACAAGGGCATGTTTGGCAGCATGAGTGAAGGAGGCTTTGTTGCGAAATAGGAAGCCAATTCTGGATTTAATTTTGGATTGGAGATGGTTGATGTGAGTCTGGAAGTTGAGTTTACAGTCTAACCAGATGCCTAGGTATTTGTAGGTGTCCACGTATTCTAATTCGGACCCGTCGAGAGTAGTGATGATAGTCCGGTGGGCGGGTGCTGGCAGCGTTCGATAGAAAAGCATGCACTTAGTTTTACTAGCGTTTAAGAGCAGTTGGAGGCCACGGAAGGAGTGTTGTATGGCATTGAAGCTTGTTTGAAGGTTAGTAAACACAGTGTCCAAAGAGGGGCCAGATGTATACAGAACGGTGTCATATGCGTAGAGATGGATCAGAGAGTCACCAGCAGCAAGAGCGACATCGTTGATGTATATAGAGAAAAGGGTTGGCCCAAGAATTGAACCCTGTGGCACCCCCATAGAGACTGCCATAGAGACCCCCATATACCCTCAGACAGCTGAATATTTGTTTTATTTTACCAGGTAAGTTGACTGAGAACACAGCATGATTATTACACAGTTGCACCTTGTGTTGGGGACAATAAAAGGCCACTCTAAAATGTGCAGTTTTGTCACACAACACAATGCCACAGATGTCTCAAGTTTTGAGGGAGCATGCATTTGGCATGCTGACTGCAGGAATGTCCAAAAGAGCTGTTGCCAGAGAAATGAATGTTAATTTGTCTACCATAAGCCACCTTCAATGTCGTTTTAGAGAATTTGGCAGTGCGTCCAACTGACCTCACAACCGCAGACCACATGTACGGCGTCGTGTGGGAGAGCGGTTTGCTGATGTCAAGGTTGTGAACAGAGTGCCCCATAAATGTGGTGGGGTTATGGTATGGACAGGCAAAAGCTATGGACAACGAACGCAATTGCATTTTATCGATGGCAATTTGAATGCACAGAGATACCGTGACGAGATCCTGAGGCCCTTTGTTGTGCCATTCATCCGCTGCCAACACCTCATGTTTCAGTATGATAATGCACAGCCCCATGTCGCAATGAACAGTGCACAAGGATGTGGGGTTGTTGTAACTGGGATCGAGAGGAGTAGTTCAAAGGCCTAATGGTTCTTAAACATCCTGGCATCTGGGAAATGAAGCCAGGGTTGGGGGTTAGAACCACTATTTAATGCCTCAATGGGGTGCCTTGCCGTCAGCAACATAGACCTGGAACTGTTGGGGTGTTAGGACCTAGTTGAACAATTATTCATCCATCCGTGAGTAACTCTGGTCTGTAATAACTCATTCACTCAGGACTTATTTATTCATTCAGGTCTGTATATACATATTCATGTACAGTTGTTATATCATATCACGTGCAATATTGTAAGTAATTCTTGGACTGAACTTACGTAGTCATTCACTCAAGAATGCATATCAGTATCCTGTCAGTTGTATCTTTTTGTGCAATACGTGCATTTATCTGTAATTAAACCCTGCACCAAGGACTGTATATTAAGTAAACTATTATTACCCTCACTTATATCATAAGCACATTTAGCTATTTAAGTATTTCTCTGCCATAGACCTGTATTGTATAGTTAACCATGCAAATACTCCTTATTTATCTATATCAACTTGCAATATATATTTTTTTCACCTAACACTGTAACAATGTATAGCATACATATTCAGCCATCCACCCATACTATGCAATGTCTTTTTATAGCTTTTTGCACTCCAGATTTCTTGTATTTTTATACTTTTTCATACTGCCGCTCTATGTATCATGTATCGTGTATCTGTCTTTTGTGTATTTTCGTTCTGGCATTTTGCATCTGCCCTGTGTTTTTTCGTAGCTACTTAACAAAGAAATTTCCCCTCTGGGATCAATAAAGTATCTATCTATCTATCTATCTATCTATCTATCTATCTATCTATCTATCTATCTATCTATCTATCTATCTATCTATCTATCTATCTATCTATCTATCTATCTATCTATCTATCTATCTATCTATCTATCTATCTATCTATCTATCTATCTATCTATCTATCTATGAACCCAAAGTGATGCTCTTTGATCTGCATTCTTAGTGTCCTATATAAGATGGCTGTTTCTCATTGTTGGTTAAGCTCTCGGCAACAAAACTTAGAGTGTGCAACTTATTATGTGACTTGTTAAACAACATTTTATTAATGCATTTGTTTAAGTTTGCAATAACAAAGGTGTTGAATACTTATTGATTCAAGACATTTCAGCTTTTCATTTTTTATGAATTTGGAAACATTTCGAAAAACATAATTCCACTTTGACATTATGGGTTATTGTGTGTAAGACAATAACACAAACATCTAAAGGGTGTGACCATTGAGTAAGTTGAGGAAGCTAAACTCCTAGGTATAACATTGGATGGTCATTTATCGTGGTCAAGTCATATTGACTAAGTTGTAAAGATGGGGATAGGTATGTCTGTTATTAAAATAGGTTCTGCGTTTTTGACACTAAAATCAACTGTACTAGTTGTTCATGCTCTGGTTTTGTCCCATCTTGTTTGCAGTCCTGTAATATGGTCAAGTGTAGCAAAGAAAGACCTAGCAAAGCTGCGGCTTGCCCTTAACTGCACATACAGAACTAACATCAACAGCATGCATGCCAGATTATATTGGTTGAGGGTTGACGAGAGATTAACTGCTTCTCTTATAGTTTTTATGATTAGTCGGCTCAGACAACGATACAAACCCCACAAGACATGCCACCAGGGTTCTATTCACAGTCCAAAAAACGAATTCACAGCAATGCGCAGTGTTATGATCGCATGGAACTCCCTTTCATCTTCAAGCATACAGTACCTTAAAAAAATTATTAAAAAACATCTCATATAACGGCAGGGATCGGGGGGGGGGGGCGGTTACACACACAGAAACACACGCACATGTCACGAGAGGGGATGTGGAGAGACCAAGACGCAGCGCAGGGATAGTAGTTCGACATGATTTATTATAGATTTACTATGTAATATAATCAAACAACGAACAAACTACCACACTCAAACAAACATGAAAGACATAACGTCACGTTCACGAAAACCAACACGACTGAACGGACGTAACAAAACACACTTACTTCACCCGTGACTGCGAAATACATCAACAACGACCCACACCAGAGTGACGACAGACTCAACATATATGGGATCCCTAATTAGAGACGATGCGGTGCAGCTGCCTCTAATTAGGGATCCAACCCAAACCCCACACAGAAACAGAAAAGAACGACACTGTCAGACTCTGACCATAACTACATAGAGAAGCCTATTTGCTTCTCTATGGCCAGAGCCTGACAGCACACAGACACTCTAACACACACATTAGTATTATTTTTGTTGTATTGTTGTGTTTGCATTATTATTAATTTAAATTTGGTATTGTTTGTATATCATTGTATTTAACATTTGTGTTTTGTTGCTTCATTTTGTTACTTCATGTTTTGTATTTTTTGTGGACCCCAGGAAGAATAGCTGCTGCCTCTGCATCTCAAAAGGGAGTAGTACACAACGTTGTACGAGATCTTCAGTTTCTTGGCAATTTCTCGCATGGAATAGCCTTCATTTCTCAGAACAAGAACAGACTGACGAGTTTCGGAAGAATGTTATTTGTTTCTAGCCATTTTGAGCCTGTAATCGAACCCACAAATGCTGATGCTCCAGATACTCAACTAGAGGGAGAGATAGTTAGACCGAAGACACACACACACACGACTTCTTTGATTTCCAGCCGCAAATAACCATCGGTCAAGGTTTATGTACCAGGTCTGTGACTCAAGAGGCTCTTCCCTCTGCTCAATAGGGTTCTGGAGGTGGAGCTAAAGAGGAGAGGTTTGTTTGATGTTGTTTTGTCCTCGTGCATTTTCGGTGCTGTTAGAGAGGACTATTTCCTGGTCTGTGCCATGACAACAGAGATGGAATAGCAAGCTGCTTGATCGTGCTTTGTGCGTAAGAGATGGCTGTAAAGATGACAGCCCACACACTCAACAAGTCATTGCATACTCCTCCAATATACCCTATGACCCTTATCGTGAGCTTTGTCCACAGATGTTTGCTGCTCTGTGTGTCTTCACAATGCCTGATCAAAAGTAGTGTGCCATACATATCTTGTTCATTTACATTAACATTTTTGTTCATTAGTTTGCTTCTGTTGAAAAAAGGTAAGGTTATCCACTGGCTTTATTAATGTAGGTAACCGACCCTCACCCCTCATGCCCTCTGCTACCCCAATCTCATATCTGGTCCAATAGTACTACCATGGAGAGGCATACCAACAAGATCCAGGAGACAGCCCAGCAGGGGCTCTTCAGGCTCCTTCTGCTCCCTCACTGGGCCTCCTCACCTGGTAGAGACACACGGCCAGACAGGGTCACAGGTGGAGAGAGAAGGGATTGGTAGGGGAGGGCAGGAGGTGAGAAATCACTGTACCTTTTGGCCATAGTGCCTGGGGGAGAAGAGATAGAGAAAGAGAGAGAGGCTGCTTTGAAATACATAACAGACTAGCTAATCAAAGGCACCCTGGGGCCCCTTTGTGCGTCTTAGAGTTCCCTGAGGATCTGCAGCAGCCTGCTGCCTCTGTAGTTACACCAGGGGGTCAGAGAAAGGGAGACGGTGAATCCCAAACCACCCCCTCACCCCAACCAACTCGCTTGTTGTGCCCTCCGTTGTCACGTGTTGATGAGGAAACTATGAGGGTGACTTCCAGAGAGTGCAGAGGGGATCAATAAACCCATCACCTTTGGGACGAGCATGAAATTCAATTGAACAAATTCTCCCTGTCGTTTTACAAGATATAAACCTCATCGTTTTACAAGATATAAACCTCATCGTTTACAAGATATAAACCTCATCGTTTTACAAGATATAAACCTCATCGTTTACAAGATATAAACCTCATCGTTTTACAAGATATAAACCTCATCGTTTTACAAGATATAAACCTCATCGTTTTACAAGATATAAACCTCATCGTTTTACAAGATATAAACCTCATCGTTTTACAAGATATAAACCTCATCGTTTTACAAGATATAAACCTCAAAGTTTTACAAGATATAAACCTCATTGTTTAAAAGATATTAAAGTAATGTAATCCCCCAATGGTTTTCCCACACTGTGGTCCTCCAGGATCGGCAAGAAAGAAAGTTAGGCTACTCTAGTTCAATTGCACTCACACAGAGTGAAATCTCAGTATCATCAGCATCTCTCTTGTTTCTCTCTCCATCCTCATCTCACTGATTCCCTAATGAAACACAACATTGCAGAATGTAACGTAGATGCATTGCTGATGAGAGTGCAGACTGGGAAAGAGTCCAAAACATACTTGTAGTCCAGAGCAGACTGAAAATGTATCAGGATATTAGTGCTCATTTTTTTGTTGATTAGATGTAGCTGTTTACTTACAGGGTTGATGTTAAAAACAGCACAGGGCTATTTAAGGGGGTAGTAATTTTACATTGTGTACCCTGGAGAGCAGGTGTCACAGCACGGCGTAGAAGATAATCAATATGGCAACATTTACTAATTGCTTAATTATGAATGTATACTGAGCCATAATTGGTTACACAGTAATGCATGACAGTGCTAGCTGTGGCCAGATGAACACAAAATGATACTTTTGCATATACTATATTTGTCATATAGTATACACACTATATTGCTAACAAATACAGCATCTCGACAGAGAAACAAACAGATAGACCTCAGTCCTCTACGGTGAAACAGGTAGACCTCAGTCCTCTACAGTGAAACAGATAGACCTCAGTCCTCTACAGATAAACAGATAGACCTCAGTCCTCTACAGTGAAACAGATAGACCTCAGTCCACTACAGAGAAATAGATAGACCACAGTCCTCTACAGATAAACAGATAGACCTCAGTCCTCTACAGTGAAACAGATAGACCTCAGTCCACTACAGAGAAACAGACAGACCTCAGTCCTCTACAGATAAACAGATAGACCTCAGTCCTCTACGGTGAAACAGACAGACCTCAGTCCTCTACAGTGAAACAGATAGACTTCAGTCCTCTCATTACTCACATCCTAAACCCTGCTGCTGGTACTTGTTCACTATAATGAGCCTGCATGTGAACAGCATTGGTTCAAGCAGCACTTGTGTGAAACATCCAATCTGCCACGAGGACAGTTAATATCCTCTGAGTGTTTGTCGTAGTGTAGAGCCCATACACTCTCTTCAAAGGGATGTCACCCTCCCCTGAGTGGCCTTCTGTTCTGCCTGTTGGCTTCAGTTCATAGGCTGTTGCTCCGCACCTCGTCAGTTTTTGGAGCATATATCTCAAGCTCATATTTTATTGGACCAGACATATAGCCTAGTGGATGGAATCATGGTGCATAATAACCAGTAATATGGGTAAGATAAAAATTGGAATATTTGTCTCTGCCCTTCAGAAGTCTTATCTTTATGTAAAAACAGACTGAGAGGGGGGAAGAAAGAAAGAAAGGGACATTTAAATATTTCAAAGAACATGCTAGCAGACAGAGTGAGGATTTCTCATGAGGGTGGCTGCTGTCTGAGCACTGACAACCACACAGACAGAATACATGATGACTTTACAGCCAGTCATTCTGCCCTCGCAATATCACAAATAAACAGACCAACGCATCCTCTATCTATCTATCTATCTATCTATCTATCTATCTATCTATCTATCTATCTATCTATCTATCTATCTATCTATCTATCTATCTATCTATCTGTCTGTCTGTCTGTCTGTCTGTCTGTCTGTCTGTCTGTCTGTCTGTCTGTCTGTCTGTCTGTCTGTCTGTCTGTCTGTCTGTCTGTCTGTCTGTCTGTCTGTCTGTCTGTCTGTCTGTCTGTCTGTCTGTCTGTCTGTCTGTCTGTCTGTCTGTCTGTCTGTCTGTCTGTCTGTCTGTCTGTCTGTCTGTCTGTCTGTCTGTCTGTCTGTCTGTCTGTCTGTCTGTCTGTCTGTCTGTCTGTCTATCTATCTTATTCGATTGCATCTCTTTCACAGATTTGCACCGGAGGGTATCGAGAGTCGTTGCACTCTGGACCTGATGTGAGTGTGCAATAAGTATCTGAACAGCTCGGAGTGGGAGCTGTATTAGCACAGCCTGGTCAGGGCAGGACTGCAGTAGGGGACTTCAGTACTAGGTGCATACTCTCACCATTCTCACATCATGCATGAGAGGGACATGAAATAACATGGAGAGGAGTTAGAGGGAGCACGAGAGAAAAGAGAGGTGAGGAACACCGACCGCACTTTCACACATAACCTTAAAGACGCGGCAAAAGAGCAATCAGGTGTGTGAACGTAATCCCTAGCTGTGTATAGCAACTGTCTGTGTTGTCCGTTAGACTTAGACATTTTGTTAGCTTTTTGTGTGTGTTATTGCTGCGTTGCGTAGTGTTGTTCTGTATGTGTTCTTATTGTCTCTCTGTATTGTCATTTTAAACGTTTTTAATAACCTGCCCATGGACTGTGGTTTTCTAAAATTTGCCGGCTGCTAAAACCGTCACTTTTACAGAAATGTTTATTAATATGCACTGTCCCTGTAAAAATGTTTACTTCATAAAGTAAATGAGTTGGAGTGAGAGTGTGCAACAGAGAAGATAGGTGAGGAAGGAGTGAGTGAGTGTGGAAGAGAGAGGGCTGTAGGGGGGTTATACGTGGACGTGGTGAGTCAAGAGCGATGGGAGGCTGTCCTACTTTTTCTGCTCTCTTTTACAGAACGGTTGGTCTAAAACCAAGCATGAACACACACTCCTTCACAATGTGCCAATGACTAATTGATAACCAGTCCAGATGGCTTTGCTTCGAAACAGTTCTCTCACGGGGCACAGACATCAATTCAAGTCTATTCCACTTGCTTCAACGTACTGTATTTTCATTGAAATGACGTGAAAACAATGTTGATTCAACCAGTGTGTGCCCAGCGGGATGTATTCACTTCAGTTATATAAATATACACAAAAACCGTCCATAAAAACTACTCTCCTTCTTTCACTCCTTCCCTCCATCATTGGGGTACCAGGTAGAGCGATGTGTGAGAGGGTCTGAGGAGATGCCAGGTGAGGCTCAACAGCTTTTCACTGACACAGTCTGGCTGTCTGAGAGAGAACTCTTGACCGTTTCTCTCTCTAGTAACAGACCTGTGTTCTGAATACGCTACCTGCATTCTCAATGAGTGGGATCTCTGTAAGTGGGTTCAACAAAAGTTTTCTCCCAGTTGAATGTTTGTGTCTCTCTCTCTCTCTCTCTCTCTCTCTCTCTCTCTCTCTCTCTCTCTCTCTCTCTCTCTGTCTCTCTCTCTCTCTCTCTCTCTCTCTCTGTCTCTCTCTGTCTCTCTCTCTCTCTCTCTCTCTCACCCACACACCCACACACACATGCACACATCGACACACGTACACACACAAACACACAGCCAACCTCCCTCTCTCTACAATTATAATAATTGAAGCTGTTTTTTTGTAACGATTAAATCGGCGTGGCTTGTTGAAACGAGACGATTCATACATCAGAGAGGGAAAGGGTAATTACAGCATTTCTCTCCCCTAGTAGATGTTCACAGCTTTGTCGTGTCACAAAGAGCTCCTTTGGGGATCTACAGCGTTTACATGTTCCACATCCTTATATCTCCAATCCCTGTGTATTACAGCAGGGTTTATGGTCTTTATTCAGACGTCTATCTGGTGCAGGTCATTGAAATGTAAAAATATCCCAGTTCAATAAACTCCATAGCCAATTCGTATCGCCATCTATCTGGTATTATCAGAGTTTTTTTTTTACTGTAAACTGGTCATCTACTGTATGAATGTTTTTCAGTCTGTCTGTACAGAATGATGGTGTCTACCATCTCTCTCTCCCTCTCCCTCCCACGCCAAGTCTTCATCACTGGTCATGTTTACAGCAGTTGATACGGTACCACGTGCATGGCTGGCTGGGTGGACGCGTTGTCTGCGGGCTTTTGGTTGAAAATGTCACAGGAGAAACAGTGGGATGGGGGAGGTACAGGAGAAACAGTGGGATGGGGGAGGTACAGGAGAAACAGTGGGATGGGGGAGGTACAAGAGAAACAGTGGGATGGGGGAGGTACATGAGAAACAGTGGTATGGGGGAGGTACAGGAGAAACAGTGGGATGGGGGAGGTACAGGAGAAACAGTGGGATGGGGGAGGTACAGGAGAAACAGTGGGATGGGGGAGGTACATGAGAAACAGTGGTATGGGGGAGGTACAGGAGAAACAGTGGTATGGGGGAGGTACAGGAGAAACAGTGGGACGGGGAAGGTACAGGAATCATGTGTTCCATGATGCCATTTATCTGTTTTACGGTAAATCTCCTACAGCTTTGTGCCTTCTCTATTGGGCGTGGGCAGAGTCTGTGTTTAATATGTGTGGGCAGAGTCTGTGTTTAATATGTGTGGGTAGAGTCTGTGTTTAATATGTGTGGGTAGAGTCTGTGTTTAATATGTGTGGGTAGAGTCTGTGTTTAATATGTGTGGGTAGAGTCTGTGTTTAATATGTGTGGGTAGAGTCTGTGTTTAATATGTGTGGGTAGAGTCTGTGTTTAATATGTGTGGGTAGAGTCTGTGTTTAATATGTGTTGGTAGAGTCTGTGTTTAATATGTGTGGGTAGAGTCTGTGTTTAATATGTGTGGGTAGAGTCTGTGTTTAATATGTGTGGGTAGAGTCTGTGTTTAATATGTGTGGGTAGAGTCTGTGTTTAATATGTGTGGGTAGAGTCTGTGTTTAATATGTGTGGGTAGAGTCTGTGTTTAATATGTGTGGGTAGAGTCTGTGTTTAATATGTGTGGGCAGAGTCTGTGTTTAATATGTGTGGGTAGAGTCTGTGTTTAATATGTGTGGGTAGAGTCTGTGTTTAATATGTGTGGGTAGAGTCTGTGTTTAATATGTGTGGGTAGAGTCTGTGTTTAATATGTGTGGGCAGAGTCTGTGTTTAATATGTGTGGGTAGAGTCTGTGTTTAATATGTGTGGGTAGAGTCTGTGTTTAATATGTGTGGGTAGAGTCTGTGTTTAATATGTGTGGGTAGAGTCTGTGTTTAATATGTGTGGGTAGAGTCTGTGTTTAATATGTGTGGGTAGAGTCTGTGTTTAATATGTGTGGGTAGAGTCTGTGTTTAATATGTGTGGGTAGAGTCTGTGTTTAATATGTGTGGGTAGAGTCTGTGTTTAATATGTGTGGGTAGAGTCTGTGTTTAATATGTGTGGGTAGAGTCTGTGTTTAATATGTGTGGGTAGAGTCTGTGTTTAATATGTGTGGGCAGAGTCTGTGTTTAATATGTGTGGGTAGAGTCTGTGTTTAATATGTGTGGGTAGAGTCTGTGTTTAATATGTGTGGGTAGAGTCTGTGTTTAATATGTGTGGGTAGAGTCTGTGTTTAATATGTGTGGGCAGAGTCTGTGTTTAATATGTGTGGGTAGAGTCTGTGTTTAATATGTGTGGGCAGAGTCTGTGTTTAATATGTGTGGGTAGAGTCTGTGTTTAATATGTGTGGGTAGAGTCTGTGTTTAATATGTGTGGGTAGAGTCTGTGTTTAATATGTGTGGGTAGAGTCTGTGTTTAATATGTGTGGGTAGAGTCTGTGTTTAATATGTGTGGGTAGAGTCTGTGTTTAATATGTGTGGGTAGAGTCTGTGTTTAATATGTGTGGGTAGAGTCTGTGTTTAATATGTGTGGGTAGAGTCTGTGTTTAATATGTGTGGGTAGAGTCTGTGTTTAATATGTGTGGGTAGAGTCTGTGTTTAATATGTGTGGGTAGAGTCTGTGTTTAATATGTGTGGGTAGAGTCTGTGTTTAATATGTGTGGGTAGAGTCTGTGTTTAATATGTGTGGGCAGAGTCTGTGTTTAATATGTGTGGGTAGAGTCTGTGTTTAATATGTGTGGGTAGAGTCTGTGTTTAATATGTGTGGGTAGAGTCTGTGTTTAATATGTGTGGGTAGAGTCTGTGTTTAATATGTGTGGGCAGAGTCTGTGTTTAATATGTGTGGGTAGAGTCTGTGTTTAATATGTGTGGGTAGAGTCTGTGTTTAATATGTGTGGGTAGAGTCTGTGTTTAATATGTGTGGGTAGAGTCTGTGTTTAATATGTGTGGGTAGAGTCTGTGTTTAATATGTGTGGGTAGAGTCTGTGTTTAATATGTGTGGGTAGAGTCTGTGTTTAATATGTGTGGGTAGAGTCTGTGTTTAATATGTGTGGGTAGAGTCTGTGTTTAATATGTGTGTTAACGTGCTTTATTGGCAAGAATGTGGGCTCTATTTTAACAAAACCTAACGCTATGGTTAAGCTGGCTGGCCAAATATGTAGTTATTTCAAGTTGTGTATGTACAGTCTTTTATGTAATGTGTTGAATGTTAGTCCGTTATAGCCTAGTTTGTTGAATAGCCTAGATAAACAATATAACAACATGTATGTAGACCTATCCCATTTTTGCTAAATATGTTGAACGTTTTTGCAGTCCACATTGTAAGAAGCCTTATTGCGTGGCTTCAATATGGAAATATACAGTATTGTAAATTAAACAAAGCATTCACACTGATATAGTGGCTAAGTCTACTGTAAATTGCATTATGTACGCCATGTCTGATCCATGATCATGCCAAGCATTTATTCAGTTATATTGAGTGCTGATTCAATTGTCAGATTTTGACTGGACATATTGCCCCAGCAAGGAACCAAGCTAGTTCTCGTGTTGGAACTATTTATATGTTGGTTATAAAACGCCCAAAGAGAGGAGGTTGTTGTGGCCTTCTTTCCATGCCTCCAAGCAACGAGGAGTTGGAGTTGACAGGGGTCCAAGATCATCGATCTAACTATGGTACAGTAGCTTGCTACCATTAGCCAACAACTGTGGTAAAGCAACAGGAGATGGATAGTCAACATCAAGAGAGGGCAGAGAGAGAGAGAGAGGGGAGAAGTTGTCTGAAAGGAGAACGTATACTAAAAAAATATATAATGTGAAAGGAGGCAAAGTGAAAGTCTCCACACACTTACACAAGTGTTTTAAGTTGTACAACTTGTTGTTACAACAGCCACCACAGAGCTGTATAAACCATTCTGGATGGGTACCATGGAAACGTTAGGACTAGCAGCTTGGCAGGATTAACAGTAACGATACATTTTATTTGACAGTCGTCTTTAAGGTAGGGCTGGGAATTGCCAGGGATCTCACAATACGATATTATCATGATACTTAGTTGCCGATACGATATGTATTGTGATTCTCACGATTCTACAGTATATACAGTGGGGAGAACAAGTATTTGATACACTGACGATTTTGCAGGTTTTCCTACTTACAAAGCATGTAGAGGTCTGTAATTTTTATCATAGGTACACTTTCTTCGTTAAGCAGCTACAAAAACATATTGCAAGTTGATATATATAAATAAGGAATATTTGCATGGTTAACTATACTATACAGGTCTATGGCAGAGGAACACTTAAATAGCTAAAAGTGCGTATGATATAAGTGAAGGTAATAATAGTTTACTTAATATACAGTCTGGTTAAATGAACAGGTAAGTGAATATTTCCATGAGAGAGAGAGATACAGTTACAACACTGTATATATACATAATATGACATTTAAAATGTCTTTATTCTTTTGGAACGTAGAATAGAGTGTAATGTTTACTGTTAATTTGTATTGTTTATTATCTACTTCACTTGCTTTGGCAATGTTAACATATATTTCCCATGCCAATAAAGCCCTTACATTTAATGTAATTGAAATGAGAGAGAGAACCCAACCAATTAGACCCAACCAACTCATGAGAAAACAAAAATATAATTATTTGACACATTGGAAAGAATTAACATAAAAAACAGAGCAAAATAGAATGCTGTTTGGCCCTAAACAGAGAGTACACAGTGGTAGAATACCTGACCACTGTGACTGATCGAAAACAAGCTTTGACTATGTACAGACAGCATAGCCTTGAGAAAGGTCGCCGTAGGCAGACCTGACTCTCAAGAGAAGACAGGCTATGTGCACACTGACCACAAAATGAGGTGGAAACTGAGCTGTACTTCCTAACTTCCTGCCAAATGTATGACCATATTAGAGACACATATTTTCCTCAGATTACACAGACCCACAAAGAATTTGAAAAAACAAATCCAATTTTGATAAACTCCCATATCTATTGGGTGTAATACAAAAAGCAAGATTTGTGAACTGTTGCCACAAGAAAAGGGCAACCAGTGAAGAACAAACACTATTGTAAATACAACCCATATTTATGTTTATTTATTTTCCCTTTTGTACTTTAACTATTTGCACATCATTACAACACTGTATAGAGACATAATATGACACTTGAAATGTCTTTATTATTTTGGAACTTTCGTAAGTGTAATGTTTACTGTTAATTCTTTATTGTTTATTTCACTTTGTTTATTATCTACTTCACTTGCTTTGGTAATGTAAACATACGTTTCCCATGCCAAGAGAGACGGATCCTGGCCAAACTGCTGGCCATCATGGACAACGTCACCCACCCTCTGCATGCCATGGTTATGAGGCAGGGGAGCACCTTCAGTCACAGACTGATCCCACCACGGTGTGCCAGAGAGCGGCGGCTATTAAGACTATTTAATGCCTCACCGGGGTGCCGCGCCGTCGGCAACACAGACCTGGAACTGTTGGGGTGTTAGGACCTAGTTTAACAATTATGCATCCATCCGTGAGTAACTCTGGTCCGTAATCACTCATTCACTCAGGACTTATTTATTCATTCAGGTCTGTATATACATACTCATGTACAGTTGTTATATCATATCACGTGCAATATTGCAAGTAATTTTTGGACTTAACTTATGTAGTCATTCACTCAGGAATGCATATTAGTATCCTGTCAGTTGTATCTTTTTTCATTGATTTTAGTATATCGAATGTGCAATACTTGCAGTTATCTGTAATTAAACCCTGCGCACTAAGGACTGTATTTTAAGGGAATTACTATTATTACCCTAACTTATATCGTACACACATTTAGCTATTTAAATATATCTTCCTGTCATTTACCTGTACAGTTAATTTAACCATGCAAAATGTTAACTTACCTGTTCATTTAACCAGTATGTCTATTAAGTAAACTATTATTACCCTCACTCATATCATACGCATTTTTAGCTATTGAAGTATTTCTCTTTTGTTTATTTTCGTTCTGGCATTTTGCACCTGCCCTATGTTTTGTTGTAAAGTATCTATCTATCTATCTATCTATCTATCTATCTATCTATCTATCTATCTATCTATCTATCTATCTATCTATCTATCTATCTATCTATCTATCTATCTATCTATCTATCTATCTATCTATCTATCTATCTATCTATCTATCTATCTATCTATCTATCTATCTATCTATCTATCTATCTATCTATCTATCTATCTATCTATCTATCTATCTATCTATCTATCTATCTTCTTATTATCAATTTCTTTCAGCCAATCATCAGTCATCTGTGTCTGTGCCAAGCATGTTGAATGCCCTTCCCTATAAGCATGCTGAAAGTCTGTTGTTAATTTGTTTTCTGTAAAATAACTTTGTATTTGACCAAACACAATTTTTTCAAAAAGTTTGCCAAGAACTTGTAAAAGCCTGATTGGTCGGCTGTTTGAACATTACCTTTGCCTCCCTCAATGTCTGAGAGCCACACCGTCTTCTAGGCTTAAATTGAAGATGTGGCAAACAGGAGTCACAATGTATTCCGCTACCAACTTCAGCAATTTACCATCCAGGTTGTCAGCACCAGATAGGAAAACATTTTTCACTTCTTCCCCACCCACTTTGTGGAACACAAAACTACAGTGCTTGTCTTTCATTATTTGGTCCATTATGCATGAATATGAAGGGTCAGCGTTTGTTGTTTGCGTGTCATACCTAGGTTTTCTAATCTTGTTAACAAAAAAAGTGATTAAAGTGGTTGGCAATATCAAAGGGTGCTGTTATGAACAAGCCATCTGCCTCGATGAAGAATGGAGCCGAGTTTGCTTTTTTTGCTTCTTTTTTTAAAGTACTCCAGAGCTGCCATCTTTCTTTGTTCCATAATATAGTTTCTTCTTCTTTTTGTTTAGTTTAATGTACTGTATGTTTGCCAGTCTGGTATGTTGTCAGACTCATATTCCCCTTGCCTCATCCCTCTCAGCTAGACAGTTTTTCAATGAATCATCTATCCATGGGGATTTGGCGGTCAGTTTCTTGATGGATGGATGCCTATCAGTAACCGGAGGAAACAGTTTCGTAAAGGTTTCAAGTGCAGCATCCGGATGTTCCTCATTACACACATCAGACCAAAAATGTTTTCTTCACTGCAGTGGGACTGTAAAAGCAGCAGGGGTTGAGAGAGAGAGGGGGAGGGGGGGCTTCTGTTGGC